>CP126896.1:70367500-70677500 GCA_030440675.1 Furcifer pardalis | reverse complement strand
GGAATGCAAGCAGCTATTTTTGTTGTTCAGTCGCACAGTCGATTCCGACCCTCTGCGACCCCATGGACCACTGTCCTCCAGGCACTCCTGTCCTCCACCATCCCCCTCAACTCGTACAGCTCTGTGCCCATTGTCTCTACAATACCATCTAGCCATCTCATCTTGGGCCGTCCCCTTCTTCTTTTGCCCTCTACCCTTCCAAGCATCAAGGCTTTCTCAAGTGAATCCTCTCTTCTCATTTGATGTCCAAAGTACTTTAGCTTCATCTTTATTATTTGACCTTCTAAGGAGCAGTCAGGGTTGCTTTCTTCTAAGATTGACCTATTTGTTCTCCTCGCTGTCCAGGGGACTCTCAAAACTCTCATCCAACACCACATCTCAAAGGCGTCTATTTTTATGCGCTCCACTTTCCTAATGGTCCAGCTCTCACAACCATACATTGCCACAGGGAATACCATTGCCCTGACTATGCGAATCTTTGTTTGCAATTTAATGTCTCTACTTTTCACTATGCTCCCCAGGTTTCTCATCGCTTACCTCCCAAGAATCAGTCGCCTTTTTATTTCATGGTTGCAATCACCATCTGCAGTGAGCTTTGATCCTAGGAAAGTAAAATCTGTCACTGCCTCTACTTCTTTCCCATCTATTTTCCATTGACTGATAGGGCTTGTTGCCATGATCTTGGTTTTCTTGATATTGAGTCTCAAGCCAGCTTTTTCACTCTCTTCTTTTAACCTAATCAGGAGCTTCTTTAGGTCCTCCTCACTTTCTGCCATTAAGGTGGTATCATCTGCATATCTCAAATTGTTGATGTTTCTCCCAGCAATTTTGATCCCAAATTGTGATTTCTCCATTCCTGCATTGCGCATTATGTGTTCTGTGTATAAGTTGAATAAGCAGGGTGAGAAAATTCAGCCTTGTCTTACTCCTTTTCCTATTCCAAACCACTCTGTCATACAGCAAGCAGCTATATATTACCCTTATTGTCTGACCTATCCATTAAAAGTCCATACAATAATCACCCTTTCACGGTCACATACATAGACACACTTACTCACTCACTTCTATTAGTGAAATAATATTTCAGTTAAATTTAGTAAAATAAGCTGAGTGAGAGGGGAAAGGGGAAAATGTTTTAGAATGCAAAATTCATAGAATAATTGAGTTGGAAGGGGCCTATGAGGCCACTGAGTCTATTAAAAATTCTAATATTTTACCAGCATGGCGTTCAGGATGAATATACAGTATCAAAGTAGTCAGACATTTATAGGTTTGATGCCCTCCCTACAAAAGAAGTATTCAGTTATCTGCTAATTAAAAAGAAATCAATCTGTAATTTTGAAATGATAGTTCCATCTATCATAAAATACAGAGGGCTGCAAAACTGTGTCGTTCCAATATGCATATAAGCCATTAAATAGTGTTTTTATTTAAAATATAAATGAAGCAATTTTATATAATATTCACTATTAAATAAATATTTTAAAAGGCCATTGGTTTGCTTTCTTAAGCACTGTAGAAAATACTGATTATACTCGCCTAGTATAGTGCTTAATGGTACTGAAATGTTAGAAATGATTTTAAATACTGCTAACTGTAATTTTGAGGACAAGATACACTTTAGTACAGTGGTTCCCAATGTGGGGCCAACACCCCACAGGGCAACTTCAATTTCCAGAAGCCTAACTCAGTAAATTGGCTGATTAGTGCTTTAGGGAATTGACTTAGGCTTCTGGGAATTGAAGTCCAAAATCCAAAGGTTGAGAAACACTGCTTTAGTGTCTAAATACTGTAATGATGAAATACCGTATTTGCTGGTGTATAAGACGACTGGGCGTATGAGACGACCCCCCAACATTTCCACTCAAAATATAGAGTTTGTTATATACTCACCGTATAAGACTACCCCCTCTTCCGCACACCTTCCACACACCAAATGAAACATAAAATAACATCAGATTTGATTTCAACATCTCCCTGTGGCCGGCACTAGTGCGCAAGTGCACATGTGCAAGCTCTGCGTAGATAAGGGGCGGGGCGGAGCACCGCTGCTTCCCACCGAGCAGAACGGGCTGGTCATGCCGAAAAGGCTGGCACTCCTGTCTCGCTGCTGATGCTTGCCGCAGCCACGCTGGATACCGCGCGATACTGGATGGTATGTAGAATGAGGTGGGTGGGCATTGGGAGGCCACTATGGGCACCAGGAGGGCATCGGGAGGCCACTATGGGCACCGGGCGAGCATCGGGAGGCCACTATGGGCACCGGGCGAGCATTGGGAGGCCACTATGGGCAGCTATGTCTATCCCAACTGAAGTGCACCTGGCGTGTAAGACGACCCCCCCCCCACATACTTGGAGGCATGTTTTTCAGGGGGGGAAAGTAGTCTTATATGCCAGCAAATACAGTACTTTGTATTTACTCTGTAACTCCATGAAAAAGCTGTGGGAATGGCTGCATATGGATATATGTAACTGGGAAGTGACCTTGGTTTGATCCTTCCCTGCTGCCTCAGTGATAAGAGTGACCAGGGGAGATCTTGAATTTTATGGGGGTGGGGAATCAATCATGAGTGTCTGGGGGAGGGGACAAGGGTGAGAGCTCACCATCCCATGGAATCCTAACTTTAATATTTCTTTTAATGTACAGAAGTACAATACATTAAAAACTTTCCAACTACACAGAAAGTAATGTAAGTAGAGTAATTACTGAGATCAGTGAGATAATACTCAGATCTAGTTATGAGACTAGGACCACCTGACCTGTTCTTTAGGAGAGTTGTCTGAGCCAGCAGCCAATTTAGTTCTGATCTAACATTGCTGTTCTTTCTACACATTTATAAAACGTAGACACCCTGTACATGCAATAGCCAGTCCTTATCCTGCTATGGTCATAGAGTACACCCCCAGTAGCACAATGGGTTAGGAGCAAAAGGTAATAGATGGGTTCAAATCAGCTTTTGCTTCAAGCAGTCAGATAGAGTGTAGAGAACCTTTCTTAGTCTCCAGTTTTCAGAACTTGCTAGCCAACAAGATCTCTGGCTGTGGAATTATGGGATTAAGAGTACAAAAAGTAATTTTTCCTAAACTCTGATTTAAGGAGACTGGAGAGTTAAGTAGTGAGTGGGGTGGGGGGAGTAATTATTTTTTCATCCCAGACACTCATGCATAAATCAGAATCTAATCCATTGAGCCTTGCTCAAGTAAGCTTGAGATTTTTATGTTCATTTCCTCCATCAGAATTCCTCTCATAGATAATGTGTTTATTTTAAGATGATTCCAGTCATTTTGAAAATGAAGAACTCTACTTTATTCAGGAGATATGCAACAGGAACCACATGTCCGTGGGAATGAATATCTTCCGTGTGATATCAAAAACAGCACACCACCAATCAATTGAAGTGACTGCTATCAGCTCCACCGTCTGTGGAAATAGAGCCAAACATCAGCAGTAAACAGAGGAAAGGTGATGACATCATAAAGATGCCTTAGCAAATACTTCTCATATCTCTGAGTTACATTTGCATGAATGAGCTGCCACAAATAATATAACTCCACAGGGGATAAAAATAACTTAACGGTTATAACTTGATATACACATCCTAAAGATTTTATAGTCTGTACCTGATACAGGTCATCTTTACAGATGAGACAGAACCAAAAAGGAAACTGTGGATTTTTATGTTCACTTTATGTATAAGAGCCATTCCCTTATCCTCTGCCTGTTTGCATATTTGAAATGATCTAACCTTCTTTCCATCTTCACTCTTGCTGTTTGAAGGAACTAAGTCCTAGAAATTAGAAATGTTGGCTGTGAATAAACCAAGTCTATGAAAACCAATGTAAGTTAACAGATACATGAGCCTGGCTATGAGGACATGCTCAAGCATTTGCCAACCCCTATGCCGCATGGAGGCTATGATCACTGACTCCTTCCAAATCAATGTACAAGCAGAGATTCTGCACAACCACTCCCCAAAATAGGCATTTTTTGCATAATTCATCTATCAAAAAACCTTATATACTACAGATTTCACTAATATGGGGAATACCTATTACATCAAAAACTTCAGTTCACATTAAAGGCAGTAGTATCCATGTTGGATATTAAAACAAATTAAGAAATTAACACCTCAAACCCTATATTGTGTTAATACCTTTATTATGCCAACCCCAAAGTCACAAAAATCTGTGCAAGCTTTTGAGACTTTCCAGAAATATGTTATTTAACCATAAGGAAAGCTAAGCGCGGAAGAATAGACACCTTTGAAATGTGGTGTTAGAGGAAAATTTTGAGAGTACCCTGGACAGCAAAGAGTACAAATAGGTCAATCTTAAAAGAAATCAACCCTGACTGCTCCTTGGAAGGTCAAATAATGAAGATGAAGCTAAAGTAATTTGGATATCAAATGAGAAGAGAGGATTCACTTGAGAAAGCCTTGATGCTGGGAAAGGTCAAGGGCAAAAGAAGAAGGGGACAACAGAGAACGAGATGGCTAGATGGTATTGTAGATGCAATAGGCACAGAGCTGGGCAGGTTGAGAAGGTTGGATAGGGTGCCTGGCATGCAATGGTCCAAGGGGTTGGAAAGGGTCGGACTCAACTACGTGACTGAACAACAACAAACAGAATGAAGGGGTTTGAGGCAGGGAAGACTTGATTTTTAAAGTCATCTTGTACTTCTTAAAAGAGGGCTTTATTCTATAAGACTCCATTTCTTCCAATCACCAAGCAAAGTTGCCCAATTTGACTTTTATTGATTTTTGCCATTTAAAGCAGCATCTAATAAGCTACATTTAAGAGTACAGTATATGAATACTTCCTTTTCATTATATCTCATAACATTTTAAAATGACTTTTAAGATTAACCTTCTGTTCCCTCCTGCCATTTTCTCCCTGTCTCATTTCCTTTGGTAACATATTGAAGAAATTTTAAGATCTCACAAGTGTGCACAATGGGTTTTGAAACCTTTGAAACAAAGAGTTTGGAAGTTTTTATATATATATAGCACTTTTAATCAGTTGAGGCTTAAATAGTGAACAAACAGCTGTAAAATCCACAACCACTCTGATTACACAACTGTCCTTGCAACCCATTTGAGTGACATTGGGACTTGACAGTTGGCATCTGCTGCCTTTCAATATGAAATACATGTTGTAGTTAAAAGTTATTCATTGTATGCAAACATTTTCTTGTGTGACACAAATTGTCGGGTATGATCCTACTTGCTGCATTTTCTTTTTCTTTCTGGTTTGATCACTCAATCCCAGATCCAAAAGCTTTGAGTGTTGAGATTTATAGGGTGCTAGCAAGATATGGTGGCTTAGTGGTTAAGATGCTGAACTTGATGACTAGAAGGTCAGCAGTTCAAGACCTGAGTGCTGCATGATGGAGTGAGCTCCCATCATCTGTCCCAGCTCCTGCCAACCTAGCTGTTTGAAAGCAAGAAATTACAAGGAGATAAATAGGTACCACTTTGGTGGGAAAGGTAACAGCCTGCCACATATCCATGGAAAAATCTGCAGACACAGACGGTGCTGGCTGTCAGCAGAGATGAGCACTGAGTCCTACAGTTGGATACGACTGGCTTTCACGCAAGGGCAACCTAGCAAGATACTTTCTGTTGTCCCACCACTTGCAGCTTCTGAATTTAAGAGAAGATGGTGGAAGAAGAAGACAATGACACAAGAATGTTTTTGACCACATGTTATCAATAGTTTACCCTAAATCAAAGCAATCAAAATGATCAAAAAAAGCAAAACAGAATTATCCATTGTTTTAATCCATTGGCAAAATTCTGACCTTCTTCAAATAATTCCATAATAATGTTTTGTTGCTCTTTATTAGAAAGGTCGCCGTATTTAGAAAGATCTATGTCCCAGGGAAAGAAAACATCTTCTTATAAGGTTAAAAAAATACAACACTGTGTCCAAGCACAGAGAGCCCTTTTTTGAACTTGCAGGAATTATGTTTCATGCTACTAATAAACAGACCAATATCTTATAAAAGCTACTGCTAATCCAGTGCCAGTATTTCTTTTTCTCTTTCTTGTGCTCTGTCGATTGAGGTTAAAACTTTAGGATTTATAATCTTTTCCCCCTTTCTATAATCTTGTTCCATAAATTGAAAAATTGTATGTCTAAATTTGTGCTTTTTTCTAGCTTTGGGAATTGATCAACTGAAATGGCAAAACAGCTGTACCTATTTATCACAGCTGTACCTACTTATCTACTTTCATTTTCTTTCTTTTGAACTGCTAGTTTGGCAGAAGCTGGGACAGAGACAGGAGTTCACTTCATCATGCAGCACTTGGGTCTTGAACTGCTGACCTGCCGACTTTCTAGTCGTCAAGTTCTGCATCTTAACCACTAAGCCACCATGGCCCTTAACATTTATGTGCAAATCCTTATATGTTTTAGGACCTTGCTATCTCTCGGAACATCTCATCCAAAGAATATCTGCCCTATCACCTGATCCTCTCAAACAGTGCAATTCCAGGTGTTGGCACCAAGAATAGCCAGCAAAACCTTAACAAGGAATAGAACCTTTTATGCAGTGGCGGCTACACTATGGAACACTTGCCAGTTGAGCTGCACCAGACACCCATCCCTTGACTTATTCAAGAAACAACCTGAAACAATATTGTTCAAGGAGGCTTGTAAGAATGTCCACCCCAGTTAATTTAGACTAGTTTATTCCATCAGGGCATTGTTTATTTGCTTACCTATAGATGTACTGTTTTCTCTTTTATTACTTGACTAATTATTTGATTGCATTAACATAGAGTTGCTGGGTTGGGTTTTGAAAATCTTATGGAAAATCATTTCCTTTGAATGACTTGTGTTTTTAATTATGTAAACTGCACATAGTGGGAAGTCTCTCAGATGAGCAGAAAATTGATCGATTGCTCAATCAATCTCCATTATATCACACAGGACACCACTCACAATCTGACCTCGTTTAAAACTCCCAGGCAGTTATGAAAATCAAAAAAGTTACCTTCGCCTCTTTGCTTTATGTCCTTTCCTCTCTATTCAGGTCTCTTCCTCCATCCCCAGAAGGGGCCATATTGAATTTATGTAAATGGATTTAATAATGTTTTCTCTCTTGATTGAGGAACAGGCTACCTGTTCCGGTTATGAAACAAGGTGTGCTCCTCAATCACAATTTGTCTTGAAATAGTACATTAGTTTTGGGAGGCTTCTAGGAATGTGATTCTTCTCTAAATCAAGACATGCTCTTACTCTTTATTTTTAGAATAAAATGAGACAGAGGTCCTTAAAGCGACAATGGCAAGCAAGGAAAGAAGAAAGCACTAAAGTTGTGGGTAAGCAGAGGCCATCAGTTAAACATGTCAGGGATATTTTAATGCTATGTTAGTGAATCAGAAATGTTTGCATATGCTTTCTTTGATTATGATGTGCCCAGGGCGAAAGCCCTGTGATACAATTCTGTGTCTTTGCCCCCCTTTATCGACTGATTTGTAATTTTTTTCCTCTTTAGTATATAAAAGGCGTATGCAGTGTATTTTCTATTATCTCCTACTTATATAAAATACAAACCCTCCCATGCTTTATTTGCTTTACGTTCATATTACAGACTAACTTGGCTAACAAAAGGAGGAGACCAACCTTTAGGCTTGTTGTTGTTGTTCAGTGACATAGTCAAGTCTGACCCTTTGTGACCCCATGGACCACCGGGTACCAGGCACCCCTAGCCTTTAGGCTACCTTTTTTGTTTGTTTACCAAGTCTCCCAGTCACCAGGAAGAAAACATATTTCCAAAAGAAAAGAAAAAACAACACCCAACCACACAACATATTTCCAAAAGGGGTTTGTTTCTCCTGTCAGTTGGATAAAGGCCTAGTTGCAGCTTTGTACATTTGCCAACGGAAAAGTCTTAACAACCTTATGTTGCAATCTTTCAAGCCTCCCCTCTGTTAGTCACAAAGATTCTGCAGATGCCATCTCATAATTTCTATGAACTGTCACAGTAGACACTAATGCTTAGTTAGACTTAAAGAACCATGTTCTGCCAGAACTTCAAACTGAAGACTGAGGAATATGATTCCACTTCCGTACAGAATGTAAGAGAAGCCCGCAATGGGGAGTGTTCACCTGAAATTCATACTACCAGGCCAATTCTTTATTATGAAATGACTTACTTTATTTCTTACAAAAGCATGAAACCTAGAGTCCTTTTTCAGTTAGTAACAAAAAGAGACAGATGACAAAGAAGGGTAAGCAAGTGATGGAAGGAGGAAGATTGAATAGTTGAGGGAGGGGAGGGGAATTAGGGATTGCAGGAGGGGAGAAGAAAAGAAGAAGGTTGTGGTGATCCTGAGAGAAGGATGGATCCCAATTTATACCTGCATGCTGAATCTTTGAACTGAGATGGGGATTAAAGCTGTTGTTTCACAGCAGGGCGGGGAGTGTTTTCCAATGTGTTATCACACATCATTGATAAATCACTAAAAAAGCACAAGTGGTATCATTCCCCTTGTCATTAAGGGTGGTCTGTGAGTTGTGAGGTGCCAAAGACAATCCCATGCACCAAGAGTAAAGCCTTATGATGGCTTCATATCTATTGGAAAGAAACATAGAATCTACATAGAGGAACAAACCCAGACACACAATCCTTTGAAATGGCAACATTATGAAAATGCTTTTGACACCAGCTTGGCATGAATACTTTCAAACTCAAAGAAGATATCCTACTTTCTTAAAAAACAAAAAATAACCTGTTAAAAGAAATATGGAAGACAGAAAAGACATGTTGCTTACCTGTAACTGTAGTTCTTTGAGTGGTCTCCTGTGAATTAACACACATGGGTTGTTCTGTGGAAGCATATACTGTATATCAGAATCTTCCAAAGCTTAGAGCAATACATTCTTAGGCAAACATCCTCTGTTGCACATGCTCAGTGCTGCTTAATAATCACTCCTCACTTCCATCCACTGCTGAATATGGCAAACAAGTATGGCAAACAAGTACTGTACAGTACTGTATGTGACATGTTGAGGGGAAGATGGGAGGGTTGTGTGAATTCACAGAAAACCATTCAAATAACTATTTACATGTAAGTAACCTATCCTTCTTCATGGTCCCTGTGAATCCACACACATGAGTTATCAGCAAGCTTGCTTACTAGATGTAGTGTGATGGCAGGACTTCTGAAAGCACTGCTATTCCAAAGGAAACTTTTCACCTTGCGCTCATATCAATTCTGAATAGTTTGATAAATTTAGAAGTTTGTGATCACATTGCAACCTTGCAAATGTCCTGAAGACCTTTAAGGAAGACTGTACAGACTGACTGGACCATAGTCAGCAGTGGCCTCATGTGACATAGCACAGTATTTTTCACAAGCTGGTAACATAGACATATAGTCCGCACTATCCACTTGGATGTACGTTATGATGACACTTATGCACCCATATGCTAGACAAAATAAGAAACAAAAAGGCAAATTGTTTTGTGGAGCAACTGGGTATAATTGATGTAGTACAGCAAAACTCTATGACCATCCCAAGGAATGGTGAATCAATTCAGTTGGAGAAGCAGAAGGATAAAATGTAGGCAGGACAACAGGCTGAGTTAAGTGAACAGATGAAACCATTTTAGGAAGAACGAAAATACCTGGAATCAGCTGCATCTTGTTGACATAGAATTGGAGGAATGGTGGGTCATGATGAAGAGTTGTTAGCTCACTTGGTCCATGGGCAGATATTATTGTCACCAGAAATAACATACTGTAGTCTTAAAAGTCAAGAAATGAAGATCTGTGATTGCTAGAGGCTCAAAGGGTGTCAGTTCGTGAAGAACAACTAATAAAGACCACAGCGATTGTGGGTGTTGAACATCTGAGAAAGTGTTAAGATTTTTAGGAACCTTTTAACCATCAGATTAGTGAAATGACTTCTTGTTTAGAGTTGGGGCTGTGCTGCTACTATAGTCCAGAAGTATTCCGTAAAGGAAGAATTAGAAAGCCCCAATTATTTTAAGTGGAGGAGGAACTGAAGGACGGTTGAGATGGGTTTATATCAGGTTGACCCAATGATTTTTCAAATGATAACAACTTCCTCCCTTTGTAGTAGTACACCTTCCTTTTACAGGGCTTTCTTGACTGTTGCAGAATCTCTTAATGTCAGAGAATCCTCGTCAGTTTGAATTATGAGATCTGGGTGCAGAATTGCTTTGGATGAGCAAGTCTGGTGTATGGTATAGGTCAGGCATTCATAACCTTCGGCCCGCAGGCCTAATTGGGCCCATGCATACCATTAAACTGGCCCATGGAAAGAACTGGGGCACCTCTAGACACACACCCATCTGGAGCCCGCATTGCATCACTCGTGATGCCACCGCTGTTTGCACCATTTTCCCACTTTGTCCACAGCCTCTGTCACTTCCCAGGGTGGTAGAAGGGTGGAAGGCTGTTTGGGGAAATTTCACTCTGTCCAGGTGATTTTTCCAATTCTTACCCACTTTGCTATGGCCGCTCAAATGCGATGGCGGGTGATTTCCGGCACTGGGTGGAGCTTGCGTCATTGGCTTGATTCCTAGCATGGAACCAAGTTGACCAGCCATAGCGAAGTAGGGAAGCATCCAGAAATCATTTGGATAGAGCAAAATTGCTCCAGCCTTCTGCCACCCTGGTAAGTGGTGGAGGCTGTGGACAAAGCCACAGAAAAAGTGCAACTGGCGGTGGAGCCCACTGATGACGACAGGAACATTTGTCCAAGGAGCAGGCACACCTCCGCCCCACCCACCCCCGGTGTGAGGGGGCACATCTAGCCCATGGCACAAAAACATTGAATGCCTGGTATAGGTGGACCTGATCCACTACAATGAGCCTTATCAAAGTGCTGAACCAATGTTCCCTAGCCCATCATGGTGCTATATTATGCTGTAGGACTCCATAACTTATTAATCACTCTGTGAAGGAGCTGGCAGAAACTTGTAACAGAGCTGCTCCATCTATTTTAGCATGAAGGTGTTACCTAGAGCGTAGACTGTCTTGCTCTTTAACAGTATTTGTTGCACTTTTTGCTTTTATTTATTAACATAGTGTAAAACAATATTCTCTGTTCTCTGCTGATGGAGATCTGAAAATAAGATGTGAAAGACGACCATTGAGTTGGGTTGCTTTTCTATTCCAAAGGGGTGGGGTGGAAGGACTGTTTTTGTTATCAACACCCTATTTCAGCTAGATCAGGCGAAAGGAACTGCAGAATGATCTCACCAAAAGGCAATTTCACGTCTGCCTACACATGGAAGAAGCCTCCAAATTGGGCTCAAAATGAGAACCAGGCGATGGACAGCATGCCTGTTTTGATACATAGTTTAGATTCTTTCAGTTTCAAGTTGGCTCTGCACTAATCATAGGTGTCAGATTAGTGGGGCAGTGTGGATGGGTGTGTCCTCTTACATTTGGCCATCAGTTTTGATGTTGACTCCAACAGTCTGCTCTGCTCAAGGTTGACTCAGCTTTTCATCTTTCTGAGATTGGTAAAATGAGTACCCAGTATGAGTCGGTTGTACCGAGTAGGGCGGTATACAAATCGAATAAATGAAATGAAATGAAATGAAAATTCTAATTAACTTGTAAACTGGCCAGCACTAAGTGCTGTGCAACAATATAGAAGTGGGATTGCTTTCCATTGTAATCCCTAGTGGCAGTCATTTTCATGAGAATTCCTGATTAGCAGCCATCACAATATTCTGTGATGAATTCCAAATATTAACTATGAGCTATGAAGAATTTCCTGTGACCTGGTCCAAATTTCCCATTGTTCTGCTTCACTAGATTAGGATTATGAGGACAGAAGTGCTTCCCAACCTAAATTCTATTGCCATGTGTAATATTTTACCCAACACGCTTCCCTTTGTCTTTTGTCTAACTAAGCAACCCCAAGTGGTGTAACCTTTGTTTATAGTAGTATTGATCCAGTCCTTTACTTAGATTGCCTTTTTCTGCTACCTTTTTGGTTGTTGAATTATTATTATTTGGAGGGGGAGTTGGGTTGATGAAAAAAATGTACAGTAACCAGGGTTTCCTAGGTAGAGAATTTTCATAAGTGGTTTAACATTTTCTTCTTCTGGGGCTGTCCTGGGACTCTGCAGCTTGTATAAGGTCAAAAGGGCTGGCTTTTCTGGGATGTACAGTGAGGAACTGAACCCCCCCCCACACACACACACACCTGGTTCTGTGATCAGATACCTATTTCATTCAGCTATTCAGTCAGCTTAATCACAAGTAAGCTCAGACCTTTTCAGAGTCATTTGTCACATTCTGCTTAGACAGCAAGGACTACATTTTGTGTGTGTCATTTCCTTGCTCACTGTTTTATTTTCATTTCTAGCATGGGTGCTAGAATTTGGGAGTTTGATTCCCCACTGTGCTTCCTTGACAGAGGCTGGGCTCAGTGATCCATAGGGTCACTTCCAGCTCTGCAGTTCCAAAGTGACTGCCTGTATTAATTTTTTCCCAATGGTTCTGCAGTCAATATAGGACTTGCTCATGTTGAACCTTCTCCCTACAAGTAAAGCATCTATAGTAAGCTTGATTCAACTCAAGTAACTTTAAGAAAACCAGGTGCTTTCAGTTTCTTTATATAAAACCCTTCAAATAAATTTTTTATAAAAAAAATTATTATCCACAAGGAAGAGCAATAGGAAAAATTAAATGGTTTTCCACGTTTTCTTGAAACAAGAGTCTACAAGGACATATTCAGCACCAAACTGAAAAAAAGAAAATATAAAAGAAAATATAATACAAATAGCCATTGAAGATAACCTATAAAGCAAACATTAAATATTGCACTTTGTTTTTTTCTAACATTTTGGATTTTACTTATTTCCAACCCCTCTTAAAAATAGGACATATTTTGAATACTGGACTATAATTCTGAACCTCATATTTTACAATCTCCAGAAATTGACCAATATTTTGTGAAATCAGAAATAACAGTAATGCCACAGAAGAGGAATTTTTGTGAATTAAAAAAAATTCTTAATAGTGTTTATATTTTTAAAAATTGCTCACAAAATGTATATGAGGAAATGCCAATTACTACAATATTGGTCAATCCTGCTTCTTTTGGAAACATCCATTGTATGGTGATAAATGTAATGCTCTGCATAACAACAATTGTTCCCTAGTTGCTTGAAACAAAAACTTTGCCCTTCCCACCAAAATGAAAAAAAAAAAGCCCCAAAGCAGAACTACCAAATGCCCTTTTATGCCACATTTCCACTTTTTAAATTAAATCTTCTGTGGAAGAGGGACATTCACAAAATTGCTTAGCAAGATTCAAACTAAGTCCCGTCACTTAATTATTTTATTACCCCATATATGAAAGTCTGCCTGCTGAAGGTGAAACTCTTAATATAATCACATAAAACGTGACTCATTTTTATACTGTTTGTTTTTCACCCTGTTGTTGTTCAAACATGAATTGTTGTCCATGTTTTCTTAAAGGCCACTTATGGAAAAGCCTATCCTGTTATGAAGCCTCAACAGCAAGACAGATTTGAATCAGTGGAGTTTCACCTCAGAGAAAGCAAACCTTAAACCAGTCAGGCTTTTTAAGCACAGGATTAATTAGTACAGTAGGTATGCTGTTGCCACCTGAAACATCAGGATAGATGATTTTAGTAAAAAATCAACTATATATATATATGTTTTCTCCTGGAAAAGTGTTGTGCGTTAATGTAAATCTTTAGTGCTATAAACTAGCCTTTGATTCAAGAATGCCCCAAAACACATAATCCACCAATTTATCCTTGGTAATCTGTGCTGAACCCACATTATAGATATGATCAAAGCAATTCTGTGCCAATTAGTTAGTTAGTAATTCTTTAGTCTCTGAGAGAACACAGTCCAAGTGGTACTTATCAGATTTTTTTTTTGAAAATCTTATCCTTTAAATGTGCCGTACAACTGAGGGATGACTCCATTAATGACTGGGAATTCATTAAAACATTTCATTCATATATACAGTCATGGGATAACTACCTATTAAAAGAAATTCATTTTTTCTCAAAACAATGGCTAAGAAACCCTTGTGTAAGACTATATGAATAATACACAACTTTTCCTCAGTTAACTCTTGACTGGCACATTTGCTGCATGTTACCTCCTCTGGCAGTTCTGAAAACTTTATACCCTGACAAAACTCCTATATCTTATTGTCTCGTGTTTGGAAAGACAGTAAGAAATAAGAATGCATTCATTTGTGTATGTCCCTTTTCCAAGTCCCACTTTCCAAGTAAAACAAGCCATGTAACAAAAACAGGGAACAGGGGGAAAAACTTCAACAGTGCAACATAAACAACATTTCAACATTTTGGCAAGTGATGAGTTCACCTGAGATTAAGTGATTTTAGGCAGTCTGTAACAAAATTCTTCTTTGCAGTATTAGTAGAAAGGCAACAAATTCTTTAAAAAGGAATCAAGAATGTATATGATCTTGACCGAGACTCCTATGAGTTTCCTTCTGTTATTTTTCACCTGGCACAATCTGTTGCTTGTCTACTACAGTGGGCTGCAAAACATACAGCTAAGATTGGCTTGAAGGCATTTGATATTTGTAATAAATCCACAACAGGATCCAAGCTGAAGAGGTGATACATGGATCAGTCTTACTGGGACAATTCTGAGCATGTGCATATGCAGGAAAAGTCCAGACTATATTTGTTGTTTGTTTTTGTAAATTAAAAAAAATCAGTGCATTTGTCAAAAGTTTTCAAAGCTTTCTTTTGCTCCTTGTTGTGCGGACCACAAACAAGTCAGAAGGGGTAACAACAGTCCAACATAAATGAGAAAAAGCTGTAGTGACACTGAACCGCACAACAAAAGCATTGAGCATGTGCAAATTTTCAAATCAAAAGAGGAACTCCTCCCTCTTGCAACACGATGAGTGTTTTGACACACGAGTGTAGGCTATTAAGGCTGCTCTTTAGCATGTGCCAGTATACAACACGGAGGGAAAGCTCAGGTCTTCAAGCATGAAGAGCAGTCCTATGATGTTTGCTGTAGGCTTCAAAAGCATTATCACAGGTTCTTTCATTATTTCACCTTTTTCTTTAGGTGAGAACTTCCTTTTAATGTGTATCTCTGTGGGATGCCTTTATCCTCAACACGGCAAAAATACGACTCTGACCCAAGTCAACTCTTCTTAGGAAGCATTCCTTCAGCGAGAGGGGCAGGATGGTCTGTCATCTGAAGGCTGATCTGGGTTTGGGTCAATCTAAGTGAAATTAGTAGAAAATAGGGTGATGAATTATTTATTTAAATAAAAAACAAATTTTTCTAAAGTATTAAAAGAAATTTCTTCATGAGTATAGCCAGCACAATCATGGAAGTTCCTTCCTTTTTCCCTGCAGCTCTTGGAACTATCCCTAAATCAGTGCCAGAAGATTTAACCAGCACTCCAGAGCAAGTCTAGGGTGGATTTCAGGATGTAGTTGTCATCAACTGCTATTCGTATCCAAGTACAGTGGTACCTCGCTTAAAGAGCATAATGTGTTCCACGGGAAACACCATTGTAAGTGACCAATTGTGACTTCTGGTGGGGGGGATGGCGAACCCTGATTTATTTGTTAAACGAGTTTTTGGTTGGTTTTAATTGTTAAGCGAGGCGACCATTCAGAGAAAATTCTGCTCTTTAAGCGAGTTAGTCTCTAAGTGAGGCACTCTTTATGTGAGGTTTTATTGCATACATTTTTTTCCTGGAAATCATTGGAAAGAAGAATGACAAACAGGAAAAATGCCATTGGCGTGAATTTGTTTAAGGTGGATCCCAGGTTGCCATGAAGTGACCAACACATTGTGATCATGGAGCCATCTCCTGTGGCACGTATGAAATGATATATGCAGGATTTAACAGTGGGACTGCTGCGGCCTTGAGGATATTAACAAGGTGTGCCTTCACAGCCAGTCCATCTGGCATGGCTTCTTCCACCTCCATGACCGTTGGGAATGAAGTGAAGTGGTACCTCCTCCACTCATTTTGCCGTTGGGCCCAATATGATGGTTTCCAGTGGCATATCCTCCACTGAGGGGGACCATCAACCCACTTAAAGGGGTTCATCCACTGGTAGCCATTGGCCCCTTTAGGGAGTCAGGCCATTTACTGCTGCCCAACACTGAGTGTCAAGTTGCTGGCTATACAGTCTACTCCATTACGGCAGCCAGGATGCAGTAGAAAGGGGAAATCATCCTCCCAACTTTGTGGGTTGCTATGCTAGTAGAAATCAGCACTATATGTTGCTCCAAGGTAATTAAATGGCAAATTACAAAATAGAAAGGATTGATTTGCCTTTTAGTTATGAAAAGAGTTCTTAGAAATATAAATTTTCCTCCCAAGTTAGCTATCTGAAAGATATTCTATGACAGATGGTCATCAAAGCAGAAGTCATCTATTAAGAGAAAATCTGAAGGAACTGGCAAGGTGAAAGAGTGCCAACATTATCTGCAAGAATTAGACCAATATTTGCATTTCAAATAGTGGCAGAACGAGACCATGCAGAATACATTGTAGATTGCATTAATCTGGTCATGGCACGTTCTGGGACACATCTCACAAAAAACAGAAACTGAAAACACTGAATGGTTTTAAACTAGAAAGCAAGTTTAATATGCATATGCAAACTCACCTCAGAATAAAGAGGAGGAGGCAAGTATCGGAACTCCTGGATATAGGCAAATAATGGTCCTTGAAGTGCCCTTTCAAAGTCATCGCAAGCGACAGGTGCTAGGCTGGACTGTCTCTGCTCCTCAGTTACCACTTCTGCATAGCTAGGAGGTGCTGTAGGTAAAAGTACACGCAGTTCGAACAGTGTTCTTATGCATGTCAAGATATATAACATGACAAATATATTAAATTTTAGTTATGATTTGCACAAGAATACAAGAAAGGGCAAACTGCTACTTCAGGTTTAACTGTAGTGGAGAAATATGTGAATGGTTTTCAAAACAGGATTGCTACCATCCTTAAGGCTTATATTCATTCTCTTATTGGGGGAAGGCAACCTCTTTAGACCCAAAGTATAAAAAATGTGAGGTAACACAACACAGCAATTAGGAGGCTAGAATGGCACTTTGGCTCGAGTTCCCAATGAACTAAGAAATCTACTTGCCAACCATTGACCAGTCCTTCTCTCTGTCTGATTACTGTGAGGATAAATTTGGAAGGAAGAAAACCGGAAGTGGGATACAGATATAACACATAAATGTTATCTGTAACCCTTCCTCACCAGTTCTTATATATATAGACAGACACTCTCTGAGTCATAAACACATTGGGTGATTTTGGAACAGCTATTCTCCCTCTGCCTGACCTACTATCAGAGGGAAGTTGGGAGGAAGAAACTGAGAGTAATATGCAATGCCTTAACCTCACTGGAAGAAAAGCAGAATATATATGTAGCAAGACAAAATAGAATTTCAACCATTGAACTGCTTAAGCCAGGGATTCTCAACCTGTGGCCAGTGGCACCATTTCATGCAGCCCCCCCACAGCCTCCACCACACAAGGAACTGCCATATGGTAGAGGAAGGGCAAAATGGTCGTCTTGCCCCCGAAGCTGTCTGAAGGAGCATGACCCGGCCCCCATCTTTAAAAGGTTGAGAACTCCTGGCTTAAGCAGTGCCACAGCCCTATTTTATGCTTTTGGGGGGAAGAACATGCAATTGTACCTCCCCTTGATAGGAATTATAATACGGAGATCCTTAGTGAAGGGTTCTTCCTATACGATCACCAAAAAGATTATCTAGATTTGCATTAGTAACATATTACAGTAATACCTCATATAACATTAGTATCGAATAACACGAAAATCGCATAACATCAAGGAATCTGGGGGGAAGAATTGCATCAGATAACATTAAGATCCTATGGGATGCTTCAGATAACAACCGCGAAAGCCTGTGTGGTTACAATGTATCTCTATGGATCCCATAGAGGATCAGATAACACGAAAAATCATATAACACGAAGACTTGTGGAACCAGGTTTTAGTGTTATATGAGGTTTTACTGTATTAGAATTACAGCCCTACAGAAAATATGTAACTAAAAAAATGGAATCTGTAATCAAATTACCTTCTGGTCTTTCAGGCAGTGTCAGACCAAGCCAATTCATATTCATGCTACACTGACTGCTCACACTGGATGTTCTGCTGCCAAAGGGGTGTAAAGGAATAGTACCAATGACAAGTGGTAAATTGAGAAACAAGTCCATTGCACCTGGAATATCCACATATACCTAAATGATAAATAAAAAGAAATTATGAGAACTGGAATCACATCTTTTATAAATCAATTAAATACATCAGTATTAATGTGCTGAATTTTTTTATAGTTACACTAAATTTTTACCATTAGTGAATATTCCACACGGATTATGCTACAGTCAAGAATTGAAGGAGAGACGGGTGGAATTTTTAACTGTTTGCCATTCCAGGTTTCTGTCTTCCCTGATGACAGGGACTCCCCACGCAAGTTGGCAACCAGCTGTTTTACTTCCTTCATTTTCCCTTTAGCATAGAATGCCTGTGTTTGATAAATGGCAGCCTTTGGCACCACCATCCGGGAAGAACAGTTCTCAATCTCCGCAAAGATATGAATTGATTCACCTTGAATGAAACAAAGAATATTCATGTTAGAAGGAAACATTGCTATAATTCATTATATTATTCTTATTAATTGGAGAAAGGGTAAGAACAGTCAACAGTATCCAAACAGGAACATCGACAAATTTATAAGAGTATGTGCACACTTCATGCTGCTCAAGTCAATGGAAAACTCATGTTCAATACAAGGGGTCATAACTGTGCTGCTATCTTAGAAATTTATATTGATGTAGCCCAGTGGTTTCCAACCTTTTTTTGGCCATGCCCCACCTAAGCAGCTCTAAAATTCTGATCCTCCTCCCGTGACATATAATTCTTATTATTAAAAAGTGAACTCCTATTCATGTGGAGGAAGCCTAAAAGGCAATTCACTGTTAATAATTCATTCTCAAATTGCCCATCTTAAAAAACAAATTGCCTCCCCCTGTGGGGTGTGTACCCCACGTTGGGAATCAAGGAGGGAGCCTGTTGATAATGCACATGAACTATTAAACATATCTCTTTGCTAACCAGGATCCTGTGCTGTTTAAACATCCCTTTGGCAAGCAGCATAGTCACACGGCACCCTCAGAAAAAACGAATGAGTAATCAATTCTGAGTAATCTCTACCTATAAAATCCTGGTAAGAGTCACTATAAATCAGAATTTACTTGGTGGCACACAATTATTTTTATATTGCTATCATACACAGCTTCTACAAAAACATTCACATACCTGGGGTGTAGCCCTTCCTTTCAATTTTGGCACTTAAGGATATTGGGCCTGAGGTACAAAACCAGCAACAGAGAGTCTTTTCTTTTGTGCCTGCTTGGGGTGACTGGAAGAAAAAACAACAACAAAACAAACATATTCATAATTAAATGTTAAACTCAGTAAATATAAGAGCACTGTACAGCCTATCTAGGATGGCTTCCAGACACCAGCTTTTCAATGAGGGTTAACCACAACCCTGGACACAAAACAAAAATCGTACAGAAGCTAAATCTGCTGTCATGAGATTTTGATCAGTGACAGTTGCTGTGCCCATTACAGAACTTGTTAGTACAGTAGAATCCTGTATAATGAAAAAAGGCCGTTCTGTGAGGCACTTCGTTATAAGAATTTTTCGTTATATGAAGCATGCCTCGTATAATGAAAATCCCTATGGGATGTACTGTTCAACGAAAATCTCTATGGGAAAAATTGTACAATGAAAAATTTTCATTGTACAATTTTCCCCATAGAGATTTTTGTTATACAATACATCCCATAGGGATTTTCTCTATGGAATGCATTGCACAATGAAAAATTTTCATTGTACGATGCATATCATAGAGATTTTTGTTGTACGATTTTTCCCATAGAGATGCATTGCTTTGTATAACAAAAAAAAAGCATTATACAGCGTATAATGGTTTTTGCAAATCCTCTTCGTTGTATGAATTTTTTGTTGTATGAGGCATTTGTTATACAAGGTTCCACTGTATATCTGGTCCACCACTGATCAGAACAGGATTGGACTGAATTGTTACTATGTAGCCTTCAATGTTACTCTGCTGGCTACTGCTACACTAGAAAGTCAATGTCTGGAAAACTTCTAATTATACCATCAAACAATAGAGTAACCTCTCTTATACACATTAAATAAGAAAGCAATGGATAACCTGGATAAATGTACTATTAATTCTGCACCAACAGCAATCCTAAAGAGGAAACTATTCTTAAGAAAATATGCTTAGCTTTGACTGAACTGATTAGTATGCTAATACCTAGGTTGTCTAAATTTCAGTAATGGTTAGGAAGGGGATAGGGAAAGAGCTTAATGATGGAACACATTTTGTGGATGCAAAAAACCTCAATCTCAATGCCCGGCATCTCTAGGCAAAGCAGGGAAAATTTCCAAACTAAAACCTGGCTTGCTACTGCCAGTCTGTACAAAAATTATTGAGCAAATAGGACTAAAAGTTTGACTTGGAATCAAATGGCTTCCTGCTGAAGGCAAGAGGACTGACTTGATTTAACCTATTGCAACACATTCCTAATTGTGTGCAGTTGGACATAAACTCCATTGACTTCAATAAGATTTTTTTCTGAATTAAGTGTGCTATAGTAACAGACTTATGATGGAAAAAAGCAGTTTGGTTCTATCTACAATCTAGGTATGCTAGAGGTTTGGGTGTTAAAACTTACAAACTTAAGTATGATTCTATATATGTTTATTGATTGGGCTAACTGTAATACTATGGATTTCATGGAGTAAGCCTCACTAAAATCACTGAACCTTCTTTCCAAGTAAAAGTATGTTCAGCTGGTTTCAACACTAACCAAATATCTGGGGAAAATAAAAATTTCTCTCAAATATATACTTTTTTTATCATGTTAGGTGCTGAAAATATGTCTCTTATGTTTCATGTCAGCATTTTCAGAATGTCTTTATTGCTTAAGCTTTCATTAATTTCAAATGAACTTTCTTGCAAATAAGAATCATAGCCTTAGTCTGAAATGTTTAAAATATTTAATCTACTGCTAATTTATGGAGCATTTGCTATGTCATGTATTAAATTGTCCTTATTCTTAAACACTAGCACTTTGTTTCAAAATATTCTTGTCCCTGCCTACCTTTTTCAAAATCTCTGAGATTACCCGTCTTTGGTACTGGAGTTAGGATGCTATCAAAACACAACTATGTCCTTGTCATTGCAATAAAAGGACCTTGTCCCAAACTCACAAAGTTCAACAGAAACATTCCTGTTGGGTTTTGCAAGTTTTAGATGAGGTCCTTTATCATCCCAAATAACATGACTTTTGAACCATTAAGCAAAAGAACCCTGTTTCAATGGACATTACATGTTTCAGTTTTACATTTTTATTTTTATTTTAAAAGCAAGTTTGCATAATCAGGTTTTTAGGTCAGATTGAGAATCTTATTACATCTTTAATACATTTGTAAATTAATTTTATATTATAACATACAGAAGTATGATCATTTCTCCCCATTTGATACATAAATTATTAGTTGTATAATAAAGTAATGCATGGCAGTAAAAAAAATTACATTACTTTGTAAAGCTGCAAAATTCTTAAGCTTTCTCACAATGCTAAAACTGTTCTGCAGAAGCACAAGTTAACCTTTACTAGAACAGTTAAAATATTATTTTACAAAGAAGCAGCTTAACAATATTTTAAGATTTATTCTACATGTAGACCTCTTACAGTCATTGTATTCTTATGCTTTAAATGTGCTTTGTTATTGTTACATTTTTGATATTCCAGCGACTACATACTGCTAATTTTTAATGTCAAAAACAAAAACAATGAGTAATTCTATCATTCTTACCAGTAATGAAGGAGTGTTGATATCTATATGTTCAAAGACTGTAAATTCCTTCTTTAATTTTACTGGTAGAAGCCAAGGCCTGTGCAATTCTGCTTTCACCCAATAGCGCACACTGCCATGTCTGCCTTCAAATGAGGTAGCAAGTGGTCTGTTCAGGACACAAAGGTCAAAACTGAATAAATGTTTATCTGGGTTTTTTTTTCTTTACGTTAAGTATATACTCAATCCAGGTAATAATTAGTTGGACTGTACCGTTAATGCACAATCGTATTCAATTAAAAATAATTTGTAGGATTTTTGCAATCAATTTAGTTTGGGAGAAATATCTCTGTAGTTTAAAATTAATTTGCTGAGTAGATCTATAAAAGTATAACCAAATTTGTACTAGAATTGCACTGTAACATGCTACAAGATACATTAGTCCAATCCTCAACCCAGTCATGTTTTCATCATTTAGTCCCAATGAGTTGGATGAGTTAAACAGACTTAAATTCAAGCACTCCAGCTTAACCACATTGGGGGTCAAGCCAAGAAATTCCTCATTCTTTCAGAAGGTCGTTTTAAAATATCTATGGAATAGGGAAAACATGAAATATTACATGAGGTCAACACATTTATTTGAAACAACTGACTTCTCAGGAGCACATCTTATATGAACAGGATTATGCTAAATGTTCAACAGATGTTTTCATGGTCAGAGACAACAGGGGATAGTTCTTCAATTCACATAGTGCCTGTCTGTTTCTTAGTAGTTATAACTTTAGTTCCATTGTTCATAGGCACAAGAAAAGAGTTAAGATGTACATATCATGTTATTTTATCTAACTCTTTTCTTCTCATATATCTCAAAGTAAGTTATTTTTTGAAACCATTAAACAAGTAGCCTTTTCTGTACCCTACCCTTTTACTGAAGACAAAAAAAAATTAAGGAAGGAGAAACCTTAAATTTTAAGTATATCTTAAAACACCAGATTTAAAATTACAAGGAGTTACACATCCCATGCTTCATAAGAAAGCAATTACTTTCCACCAATAATCTAAACAACTCACAATACTTCCAAGAAGCATATTAATGTAATAATAATAATACAGTGCATTAGGAAATGAGCTGATGGCTTTGATATCTATTATTGTTACAATCATGCAACAATGATTTCATCCAACTTTTCCCTGCATTTTTTGTCAGTTTGAAGAATATAATAAGTACTTCTGGTTGACAATTTTCTCCTAGATGCTGTTTAATAAGTTAATAGTCAGTTGTCATAATTTCTTCTTTATCAAACTCCCAAAGATGTGTTTTCAAAAATATTAGCCTCTTTGGGAAGTAATCCATGATCCTCAGCACCTGCAAATGCAGTATAGAGGCTAGAAAAATGCAGATACAGTACTGTACTCAGAATAAGAATCTCTATAAGCTTTAAATATGTGATACTGAAGCAGTGCCTACAACATACTGCTACACAGTTCCATTTTATTGACTATGAACATATTGTTTTATTAAAATGTTCTCCTTCCCTAGTTTGTCCTCTCTACTTTCTACCCACAATCATTTTCTAATCCTCATTTAACAATCTCCATATCAATTAATCCTATATTTAAATCTTTTCTACATCTTTATGACCACCTCATCTTCTCTTCCACTATATGTTCTTCAAAGTATTTTGAGAGCTGCTACACTGGTTGTTTTTGAGAAATATGTATCCAACATTTTAGAAGTTCACTTTCCTTGGACTTAACAATTTCTCCACCTCCTATCCATTGCCTTCTTCTAGCATTCCTTCTATAATCTATGCCTTACAAGGGTTTTGTTAGGTCTCCCTCATAGGTGTTCCAACATGTTTGGCTGAAACAACCAACTCTGCTCATTAAGCTAGAGTCTAAAACATATAATGGCCAATCCTCGATCCTATTAATAACCAGTAAAACAGATGGGCTGAGAAAATGAAATATTCTGGATATGCCACAAGGTTTCAAAAGGAAATAGTGACTGGAGCAAAATACTTAGTCCAGATTTTTCCACTTTGAATAAGACCAACCTTGAAGCAATTTATTAGGACAATGTCCTTGTAGCATGTTCTAGTGCAATCCTTGTGACCATTGAAAAGGGTTTTTTTCCCTGACTGCATTTTCATACACAAATGTTTCCACATCTGCAACTCACTCTTCTCATGTGTGGAATATACTTACGTCTGTGGAAGCTCAAAACTGAATGCATATTCATGCCGTCCTGAATGAATTATGTGGAGGCCTTCTTCAGAATTATCATCATCTAGAAGGAAAAATACCAATATGCTATTTAATTTGGGGGGAAAACCCTGTATGTATATAATTTCTCTTAAGTGAAATTAGAAGAGGCATTGCTAAAAGAAATAAGCGAAATTGCAGATCACACCCTCATTTGAACTAATTCCAATGACCTTAATAACTTTTTCTTTCAATGACTGATCTGTGACTAATTCCTGGAATGAATTTTTAGCTTGAGTACATTACTAATTCTTGGTGTATTTTCAATTTTAAAAGCAACTGAAATTCAATAGCAGCAATAGCAATCCCTGCTAATCATTGCTCATTTCCTTCTTCTACTCTCTTCCAAAATGCATAAATGTAGACATAAGCTATGGGAGAGCAAGGTTTTGTTTTATTTCAATGGAGTTGCATTTTGATTATCTGACTTCTTAAAACATTCATAAAGTGCTTATTTCACTAGGTTCATTTTTGAAGGTTAATTTTAATGCTTAGTTACTATTTAGTTAATTAAAAATCCTAGTAAAACCAATCTACAACCTGAACATTCAACTAAAGTATTTAGAGGCAATGCTATCAGATGGGGACACAGTGGAGTACCTAGCTTTTTCTTTGATACACTTTGAGAGTATCAAACTATTAACGCTGTGACAAACCATGAAACTTTATGCTAATTGCAACTTAGCAATACAGTAGTAGCAATGACTTGCATTCTGACCCATATTCAAAAATGATTTTTCTCCCATTTTGACTGTCACTGACATAACAAGAAAATCTAAAATTTGTTTTTAAGGGTGATTGACCTTCTCTTTCCAAAAGTTTTTAATGATTAAATATCTAGCAGAGGAGATTTGGGAAGTTCAGAACTTGACCTGTTCCTTGACCTCACTTGGCCTTCTCTGGTCAATGGATTAAGGCTGCAGTAGGGGGGAAATACTGCTTTGGTGATGCTATGGGGCAGACACCGCTCCCCTTGCTCTAGCACTCATATCTTTTAATTACTTGTCCTTTGAAGTTACACTGCCTATACAGTATATCCAATTTGGGCAGGCACCCCTAAGGCCCGCCTGCAAATGTCTGCCCACTCCCAATAGGTTTTAGAGCAGGGGTGCCCAAACTTTTTGGGCCACGAGCTGGTCATGTGGTTCAGGGGGCCAGCCACTACGGCCCCGGGGACGGATAGAGCCCCTGATGCCAATTCATCTGGCCCACTGCACCCTTGTCACTCCCGGAAGCATATGGGCGCATTTTACTTCCACTCCCAGGAGTGATGAGCCCCTGATGCCAATTCATCTAGCCCACAGCACCCTTGTCACTCCCGGAAGCATATTGTGGGCGCATTTTACTTCCACTCCCAATAGTGATGAGGGTGTTGCGAGCTGGATGAATTGGCATTGGGGGGCTGGACCTGGCCCATAATTTGGGCACCCCTGTTCTAGTGTCTTTTGGTAGTCCTGAAGGCTTGGACCCCATTCCACTAGAAACAAGTCCACAAAACCACGGAGCAGAATTTAGGCGTGTCAAGTGTACAGGTTGTGCCTTCAATGTGCCCTTGAATTAGACGAGGCAATAAAGTCACCTTTTAAGCAGAAGCAGCCTTTCATAATTACAAAGGACTTTTGCCCACTCGCCGCCTTTCTCACAAAAATCTCTCACTCCCAAAATGAATCACACTCAATTGTGAAGGAAGGTTTTTATTATTCCCCTCAGAATCTGGACGTTATAGATCCAGTTCATATTTAAGAATAAAACACACAAGAGAGAAACCAGTATTTCATGAATGTCTGTAATGTACATATTTTTTTTTATTAAACATTAATTTGGGAGTTTGAATTGTTTTGTTTTAAAAGAAAAGCCTTCCTTTCTTCCCCCCTTCTTTCTGCCAGCTCAGCACTTTCCCCTCAGCCAGAGAGGAGCAGCTCCCGCCGCCGCCGCCAAGCTGTGGTAAACAACTGCTGAGCTGTCAATCATAGACTAGACTGGAGCAGGAGAGGACCGGCCTAAACCGGCGCGAGCCGTCTCAGCCAGCCGCTCATATGCATACAGTATACATCACGCTCTCGTCCTCCTCCCCCCCCCGCTCCAGCCAGCCTATTTGCTCAGTGGCGCAACCTACCCTGTTAGTCATAAGCAAAAAAAAGGGGGGAGGGGGAGCAGCCGCTCCTTTCTCTTCGGCTTCTTCCGGTCTTGGCCGTGGAAGGCTCAGTTTCGGGTCTCCGTTGGGAAGGGTAACCAAAGGCGTGGATCGTCACCCGCAATTAAACGAAATAAAGCGAGATTGGGGTGGGGGAAGGAGGAAAGAACCCACTCTTTCTCCCCCCCCCCAATAAAGTCACCCCGAATGCATTGGTTTCTGCCATTGAGACCTGTGATGGCAGCGCCTCTTTATTATCCCAAAGAATGGGGTCAAAACACCATGAAAATGGGGAACCTTTTATATTAAATAAAACCAACAAGGAACTTGCATGGCACACGATACCATTAATTACTTAATACCGTGAAAACTCAACTCTTACGTCTGGAGAGGTGGACTTGATCCGCGAAAACTAACATTAAAATAATCTATAAGGTGCCACACTGTTTATTGTCTTTTTTTGGTTTACTCTCCATTATGGCATGCATTCTTTTGCTTCCAAGACAAGGGTTTTGTCGTCTCGCCCCCCCACCCCCCAAAAAAGATGATGTCCGCAATGGAGGCGAGTGGCCAACTTTGCGTGATGGAAGACGCGTGGAAAGTAAACTCGTGTGAACCCGTTTGCAGAGTCCCATTGGCTCCCGGTGTCTCCTTTGCGGGGACACTGGCGTCCATTTCGTGGCAGAATTCTGCAGTCTTGGGAGAGGGAATGGCTACAAAACCTGTGACTGCCCCCCCCCCCCCGCTTTAGATCCGGATCCTTTCCAAGGACACGGAGATGGCTTTTGCGCCGCCCACCCCCCAGTCCCCAAAACCGGGAAGTTCCAACGCACCGAATTTTGCACGGGATCGTGTGCTATTTAACCAGATCCTTAAAGGAAGCTCCAAACCCTTGCCTGTGCCATGGGTGGAGAATTCCACAGGGAAGGGTGATGATGGTACCCAAGTGGATGAAATCTCGCTTCAATGCACCTTGATGGAGGGGAGCGGATTCATCAAACACTGGCCTGGAGGACTTAAGTGTGCCAAAAAGGGCTCTGGATCAGAAAGTGACTCGCGGAGCTGGATCAGTAGCATGGGTTGCAATGCAAATGGAAGCCCATTGCATTATATATTGTTCCCAGGGCAATCTTCATGGCTGATCGCCATGATGGGAGCCAACATTCCGAATCTGATATAAGACAGTTGTGAAACACGCGATCGCGGTGAAGTTTGAGATGGATGGGAAACAACTGCTGCGGGGGTGTTTTTGGGGAGGGGGTTTCAAAGTACTCGAGTGGTTCGTCAAGAGTATCAGATCTGAGGAGGGGTGAGTGGGACCTCGGTTGTACGTGACGGTGCGCACATCCGTTGCAGCCCCCGCAGATGGAACCCACATGTGCAAAGCGGACCCGTTGCCGAACAGCCACGACTTAAGACGTTAGCGCGTTCTGATGGCCCCTCTGCAAGACCTAATGCGTGTCTGTCTGTTGCATGAAACGCACGTTATCTAAAGTCCCATTCAGCAGCCACAGTGGCCGAACCAACCAACCCAGGCTTCGGCGAGTGGCCGTGTGTGAGGCGGGGGTGCAAAAAAGTGACCCGTCCCACCAAACCCAGCCATGACGATCTGCCTTTGTAATTGGGTTTTTTGTAATAATTCGAGGAAGCGGAACAGAAACCTCGAAGGTTCCTTTGCAAAGTTGAGCCAGGACCTACACGCGTCGCTGCACAGCTGCTGGACAAGGGTGGCTTGCATGCGTTTGGACACGTGAAATGCAAGCAAGGACTGGGCGGCCCCAGCCCAGGAACCACCCAGAGAACAATCCCATCCGCCCGCCGACTTGTAGACTTAACGCCCTGAGCTTGGGACCGAGGGCCTTATTACGATCTAGCGCCTTGGCTTTTAACCCGCTCGCCCCCTTCCACCTCCCAATCCAGCCCTGGCATCGCCTTAGCAACAGGTTAACAAACCCGAGCGGGCCAATAGCCGCGTGGAGGCGGGGTTTGGGCGAGCATTGCTAGGCTTGCCTGCCTGGGCTGCGCTAGGTAAAGGTAAAGGATTCCCTTGCTCGAAAGCCAGTCGTATCCGACTCTAGGGGTCAGTGCTCATCTCTGTTTCTAAGCCGAAGAGCCAGCGCTGTCTGCTTCTGCAGACGTTTCCATGGTCATGGGGCAGGCATGACTAGACACCGGAGCGCACAGAACGCTGTTACCTTCCCACCGAAGTGGTCCCTATTTATCTCCTTGCAATTTCTTGCTTTCGAACTGCTAGGTTGGCAGGAGCTGGGACAGAGACGGGAGCTCATTTCCGTCCTGCAGTACTCGGGAATCGAACTGCTGACCCGAAATACCGTTTTCTACTGCCCGGCGGCCTGGCTCGGTTCAGGAGGCGAAAGCGAAGGCTGCGAAAAAATGAATGGAGTGGGGCCCGCACGGAAACCAAGGAGACCGAACCAAGCTTGTCCTTGGCGAGCTCAAACAGGGGCTTGCCCGTGTCAAGGCTTCGCTCGCCCTGGCCTTTTGTTGCCATCCAAACACTGAGACGCGTGTGTATGTCGTGGTGTGCAGATGCAAACACCTGCTTTCTGCAAAGACGGCAGTAAACCCTTGGGCTCTTTGGATTGCGAGCATCACACATTGCTATGACACCGGTAACCAATTGCTTATGCAAAATCCCTGGTTGACACAGCAGATTGGTTTAAAACACGCGTTTACTTTCACGCATCTTGGTGAGACAATTTTTTTCCTTTCGCCTCCCTTGCAGACGTGCTCTTGGGAGGGGTACAAAACCCTTGCCTTGGAAGCAACAATGTATACCACGCAACTTCCTTGGCTTTACAACAAAACAGACCAGGAAGCTGATCCTGATCAATTCTCTTTGCATCTGCAGTTCAATCTACTTCCTGCTTCTCCCTCGATTAAATAGGTAGCGAAGAGGAGCCAGGCGGAATTACATAACCCGTGTTAACATTTTCTTGTGCTAGGAATTAAGTCATCGCCACCACCTGACGCGTGGAGCCAATCTGGTGTGAGCAGAAGGCGCACCCCCTCCCTTCCCTTCAGTACTGGTCCCAAACAGGATTGAACCGCTTCTAACAAAGGGTGGAAACTTCAGAAAAACAACCTTATACTCTCCTATATACTTCCCCCATCAATGCCATTTGAAACGGGAGATGAACCCTCTCAAGGCCTGATCACCCCGGGGAGGAAGCGGATTGCCACGTTCCGGACCCCAAAATGTGCACCTTATGCCCAGTTCTGACATAGGAAGAGTCCGTAGAGCACTGAATTCCCTAACGTCGAATTGGTGCCCTAATTCAATAATGGATCTGAGGATCTCCGGATCTAGCAGGGTTTATCCTCCTTTCCAAGACGCAGATTTACATCCAGAAGCCTGCTTGGGGGGGGGGGGGGAGCCAGGACGAATCGCCCAACTTTTCCCGAGTTTGGGTACATGGGAATGCGGATCTGCACGTGGGGTGCTGTAGGCAAGTGTCAAAATAAACCGCAGGGGACCTTTTTCTCCTAATAATCCTCCATCCTATCAAGGCAACATTGATAGGAAGCCCCAAGCACTAGTTAATTCTTAAGGTTGGGTAGTTTTTTGGGTAAGTAGACTAAAAAAAAGGACAGCCTGCTAAAAATCAATTCTCTTTTTTGGAGCAGCTTTTACAAACCGAATGGAGGAGGTGGGGGAGAAGTCTCATCTGCAAATGCTGCACCAGGGATCTGGTGAATGGGTTCAACTCGCTCTGCTTCCATATACGACACTCTGGGTTTCAATACTATGCATCTAAGGCTTAACACTCCCTGGGGAAGGAGTGTCATTGGACTCAACCGAGCTTACTCCCGAGCAACTATGCTGACCCACGACGTTGCATTAACCCAGAGAGAACTTGCCTTCTCGATGCAACAAAAATGGTCCTTAACAATAAATTTTCATCAAAAAAAAAAAATCCAGACTCACCCCTTTCGTGCCCGATCAAGATGTCCTTGTGGTTGAAATATTCTACTTCTTCCGTGTAATTCTGTGTATAGGCAGTGTTGGATCCGGCGTTCCTCGACTCCGTCCAGCGCACTTTCGCGTGTCCCCTGGCGTGGATTTTCAGCGATTTGACTCGCATTTCCCCCGTCACTTCTAAATTCACCCTCCCTGAGACCGTGTCCCCGCTAGAATAGACGGGGACATTGCTGTCATTAAGACAGTCGAAGACTATCGTCAAACTCTTTACCTTCCCCAGCACCATGTTGATTTTTTTTTCTTTTTCTGTAATAACAAAAGTCTACAAAAATATCCTGTAAGAAAAAAAAAATAGGAAGGAGAGTCGAAAGCTCACATAGGAACAATATATATATATACAGTATATATATATATATATATATATATATAGGATCTTGGCTTGATCTTGTTCCTTCTGCCCTGCGGCGGGGGGAATAAAAGACGGCGGGGCAGGATCAGTGTGCGCTCCCTACGAGCACTTCATAGGGGTTACTGTTAAAAAAAAAAGTAGCCACGCGATGAGATGCTGCTACTGTAACTGACAGCACCTCGCCAGCCCTGCGGTCTCGCTACAAAGACGGACGCCCGGCCGCTGGCAGCTCGCTTTAAGCTTTGTGAAAAACAACCCCAGTGCGCAGGCGCGTCCGCGGGACCGCTCGCCTGCTTCTGGACGGGTAGGTGCGTAACCGAGGCAGAGCCGCGCACTCGGCGGCGGCGGCGGCGGCCGGCGCGCTCCTGTTCGGTTCTTCTCGCCCAGACTCGGGGAAGACGTCGTTCCGCTCAGCCTTGGGAGGCCAGTCGTTGGTCAAGCGCTCCGGACCCAGAGTAGAGTTCCAGGAGGGGTTCGGAGAGGGGCTTGAGACAGTCCGAGCCTGGAACAGCATCAGTGGTGGGATGTCAAAAAAATTTTACTATCCCACCGTGACGTCATCACAGTGTGGGCGGAGCTAATGTCATGATGTCATGGGTGGGACCAAATAAAAAATAAAATAATAAAATAAAAATAAGCACACACACACACACACACACACACACACACACACACACACACACACACACACCCCTCTCTCAACACAGTGTGGGCAGAGCTAATGTCATGATGTCATGGGTGGGACCAAATAAAAAAATAAAAAAATAAAATAAAAATAAGCGCGCGCGCGCACACACACACACACACACACACACACACACACACACACACACACACACACACACACCTCTCAACACAAACCCGTCACTTACCTGTTAGTATAAGTGCCTGGGCAAGCACCATGTTGCAAGATGGATATGGTCATCGTACCGGTTCTCTAGGATAATATGCCTTAATGTAAATGTAAAACAGCTCACAGTGATGGGATGTAACAGGTTCTCACCAGTTCTCCAGAACCGGTAGTAACTTTTCCCAGCATCCTGGAGAACTGGTTGCAGCTTTTGGGGGGAACCACCTTCGGGGCTTACCTTTTCCCTGGTTCCCCCACTGCGCATGCGCACCAAGCACTTGGCGTGCATGCATGCCTACAGTGCTTGGGGCGTAGGCATGGCCTCTTTTTGCTGTCCTCCCAAGCGGGGAGGAGGAAGAGAAGCTGCTAGCCTGAAGTTCCCTATAGCCTGCTCCCCTAGATATCCTAGAGAACTTGTTACGCAAAGACTTAGTACCTAACTTCTTTAACTGTTGAAAAGTGCCAAAATGAAGCCATTTTGTGGTGAGTTCATTCTGTAGTTCTTTCCATCTGACCTAGTGTGAGAAAGATTAGCCAGAATAAGCTTTAAGCTCTGGTTTAAAAGCTCTGGTTGATTTGTGTTGTGGGTGTTTGGGTGGGTGGGTGTATTTTAATATATTTTTATTTATTTATTTATTAAATTTATTTACAGGTTTGTGTTGTGGGTGGGTGGGTTGAGGGGTGTGTGTGCACACGTGCGTGCACACTTATTTTTATTTTATTATTAATTTTTTTCTTTGGCCCCACCGACAATGTCATGACATCATGATGTTGGCTACGCCCATGATGTCATGATGTCATCTCCGCCCACACTGTGATGACATCATGGTGGGGTAGTAAATTTTTTGACATCCCACCACTGTCCTTAAGGGTTCTCCAAATGGAACAGCAATTGGAAAAGCACAGGTGTAGCTTATTGATGAGGTAACTCCAATATTTTGCTTAAAAAACCCAAGCCAGGCCTGCCAGCCACCAGGCCTTTTTAGGAACTGTGGTAGTACAGTAAAACCTCATATAACACTAAAACCTGGTTCCACAAGTCTTGGTGTTATATGATTTTTAGTGTTATCTGATGCATGTTAAAATCCTGTGGGATCCATAGAGATACATTGTAACCACACAGGCTTTAGCGGTTGCTATCTGAAGCATCCCATAGGATCTTAATGTTATCTGATGCAATTCTTCCCCCCAGATTCCTTAATGTTATGCGATTTTAGTGTTATTCGATACTAATGTTATATGAGGTATTACTTGTACGTCAATATAGGTAAAGGTATTAAATACACATTAAAATACACACAGACACACCACATCCAAAGGTGAGTCACTTACCCTGGGGGGCAGGCTATAGGGAGCTTCAGGCTAGCAGCTTCTCTTCCTCCTCCCCGCTTGGGAGGACAGCAAGGAGGCTGTGCATAAGCGCCAAACACTGTAGGTGTGCATGCACACCAAGTGCATGGCGCAGATGCACAGTGGGGGAACCAGTGAAAAGGTAAGCTGTGATGGTGGTTCCCCCCAAAAGCTGCTACCGGTTCTCTGGGACCCTGGGAAAAGTTACTACCGGTTCTGGCGAACTAGTGAGAACCTGTTACATCCCACACTGAACAGCTTGCTCAAGGAAGTGTCGCGTAATGTAGGGGTGCCCAAGCTACAGCCCGGGCCCCCGGATCCGGCCCCCCGATGCCAGTTCATCTGGCCCACGAAGCCCTTGTCGCTCCTGGAAGCGGAAGTAAAATTCATTCATTCATTCATTTATTCGATTTGTATACCGCCCTACTCGGTACAACCGATTCAGGGCAGGTTTACAGAGACCATACAAATAAAATAATAATAATAATAAAAAAAATAACATAGTCAAAGTCAAACAACATAATCAACCAATAAATTTAACAAAGGCAGAAAAGACATTCAATATGAAAATACAACAACATAGCAACAAATAACAATAGCAATAAACAGCATAAATACAGTCCGGCACGACAATATAGTCCTTGTTACTCCTGGAAGCAGAAGTAAAACGTGTGTTTTACTTTTGCTTCCGAAAACGATGAAGGCTTTGTGGGCCAGGTGAATTGGCATCGGGGCCAGATTCGGCCCCCCCCCCCCGGGCCATAGTGACCAGCCCCCTGAACCATGTGACCCGCCCACAAAGTTTGGGAACCCCTGGCCTATTGGGTAGTGCAGGGACAAAAGGATTAATGGGGAAGCAGTAATAATAATAATTTTGTGTCAGAAATTATTCTGGGTTGAAAGGACTTTTGCTGGAGAAACTCCACTCAGGGAATGTCCAAATGAGGTTCCTTTCATGTCCCCAAAAGCTGGGACAGAGGCAGGTGCTCAATCTGTCATGCAGTACCCGGGTCCCAAACTGCTGACTTGCCAGCCTTCCAACTGACAAGGCAAACTTGAAGCAGTGAAAGGGGTTTTGCATCATCCGATCATGTTTAGAACTGGACATGTTTAGCCTTAATAATAATGATAATAATTTCATGTCAGAGATTACTCTGAGTTGTAAAGATTTTTGCTGGAGACACTCTGCTCAGCGGGGACACCTGAAGGAGGCTCCTTTCATGTCCCCAGCTGCAGCCTTTGGGTATCAAAATCCTTAGTGCCTTAACCACTAAGCCACAGGGGTAGCTGCATGATTAGCTTTGAGAAAAGGAGACTGAAGGTGGGGGAGAGATAGGATAGCACTCTCCAAATACAGTACAGTACTGTACTTTCTTCCCTGTCTAGGCCAGACGTGACACTGCCAAAATGAAGGCATTTTTTGGCGAGTTCCTTCTGCAGTTCCTTTCGCATGACCTAGTGTGAGAAAGATTAGCTGGCCAAACAAGGTTGACGTTAGCAGGGTACACCCGATTGTATAAAAATATAGTTACAGTACTACAATCTTCAAGGAGGCTCTTTTTGTGTATCTGAAAGGTAATCATAAAGAGAAAGGGAAGGATCCATTCTCCAACATCCCAGAGTGCAGGATGCATAATAACAGGCTGAAACTACAGGATCCAGATAGAGGCTGAATATGAGGAAAAACTTCTTAATGGTTGGAGCAGTATGAAAGTGGAACCAACTGCCTGGAGAGGTGGTGCACACTCCAAGACTGGAAGTGTTCAAGAGAGAATTGAACAACCACCTGTCAGATCTACTTTGATTTGGATTCCTCATTGCGGGGAGGGGCTAAAAGGCCCCTTCCAACTCTGTTATTTTATGATCCTAGAGGGAGAGACAGCAAGATACTAGAAGTAGAGAGATTCCTCTGTTGCTCTTCTATTTCTGTTTATAAAACCCACCAGATTTTTCTCCTCACCTTGAAATTATTCATCTGTAACTGCGCATTATTTTATTGGCATCCTGAATTTCCAGTCTAATGCAGAAATACAGAGTGCTTTCCAATCCCCACTCTTCAACGATTTGTGACCTTGTTGTGTCTTATCTGTCCCTTGATTGGTTACTGTCCTTTGGGGCTAATGTCACAATGGGTAGGCTAGGTCATTGAAAGTGGAGTCAATGTTAAAGTGGTCCAAGCGTTACCATAGGAAGATCCAATAGTGCCTGGAACCAAGGGTCATTATGGACAGTGGCAGATCCAGTAGTGGCATTATGAACAGTTGCAAATCCAATAGTGGCATTATGAGCAGTGGCAGATCCAATAGTGGCTGGAGCCAAGGGTCATTATGGGCACTGTTATTTGGCAAAGGTCTGCTGGGGACCGAGTTATGGGTGGTATATCCCTAATAGCTGCGAAGATCAGGCAGCAGTGCCTGCACGGAGACACTAAGAAGGCAACCTCTTCACCATGCTAGGGTGCTGATTAAAAGAAGTACACAAAGAAGAACCGGATGGATTTCACCAATGACAACCAGGCGAGCAACAAGGATCACGACTTATGGAACATGGAATGTAAGAAGGTTAGCAGGCCAACCAGAGTTGGTCAGAGAGATCAAGAAGACCCAAGTCCAGTTCTTGGCTATCACAGAAACCAAGAAGAAGGGATGTATGGTCCTTGAGGATAACTTCATGCTGCTCTATAGCGGTCTGGCTGAGACCACCCTGGCCCAGGCAGGGTGGTTTCAAGAGATAAATTCCAGGATCATGAGTGGGAGGAAGAGTCAGGATATGGCCCAGGCAGCAACACATAACCACTCCCTGGAATCCACATTCTTCTTACTCCTAAGGCAATTCCTTGTATAGGAAAAGCAAACTGAGTTAGATAAGGAAAACCGTAAGTTGCATATCTGGGAAGCAGAGTATCTGTTGCATCCAATGTCCCAGAAAATGGCTTCATTGAATACTTATTTGTATTTGCTGGCCCTAGAAGGCATACTTAGGCAAATGAATAGGTGAAAATCCAAAGTGCAAAAGAGTGAGGATTCCAAACAACAAAAGAGAAAGGGCAACCATTTAAACCTGTAGTTTTTCAGTCAGTAGGAACCAATTTTTTCAGAATGCCAAATGGGTTAGCTTTTTCAAACAAATCTCTAAAATGAATAAGAAATGTTTTCTATTTGTTTCTTTAAAATAAATTATGTATGCCATAAAGTCTAGTTGGGATAAAAGAGATGTGTCCTTCGCAATGGATTAAAAACTACCGAATGATAATGATCTCAAGGGGCCAAAGATTACCTCTTTAGTCACTGATCACTATTGATGGTGTTCTTTTTCCATGTCTAGGCCAGATGTAAAACTGCCATAATGAAGGCAACTTTTGGTGAGTTCATTCTGTAGTTCCTATTGCCTGACCTAGTACGAGGAAGCTTAGCTGGCAACACAAGGTTTCTGATACCAGGGTACTCCTGATTGTGGTTCATAAATACCACAATCTTCGAGGAGGCCCTTTTTGTGTACCCCATTGATGGTGTTGATTTGGTCTAATCTGGGGAAAATGGCACAGGATATATTGCTTTATGGGACACCTGGTGTGGTGGACAGAATGACAGACTAGGACTCAAGAGCCTAGATCAGGCTTTCTCAATCTTTTGGGGGTGTGGACTGGATAATAACTCCCCTCAGACAGCTGAGCAGGTCGGTCAGTAGTTCCGCACAAGTTCTCGTGTGTTAACATGCATTTTCAGCAAGTTCTTGTGCATTTTTGGCGAGTTTCCATGTAAAAAACGCATTTTCAGTGAGTTCTTGCATGAAAATGTGCATTTTTGTGAGTTCTCACACATTTTTGGCACATTTTAGCTGGTTTTCAGTGCATTTCCGGTGCTTCCGGGCAGCAGCAGCAAGAATGAGGGGGTGGGCCACATGAAATGGCTCCATGGGCTGCATCCGGCCCGCAGGCCATAGGTTGCAAATGCCTGGCCTAGATTTTAATCCCCTTTCAGCTGTGGAAATTCACTGGGTTGTGTGGAATCAGTAAAACTATTTCTTAAATATTTCACATGTCTTGAAATCCCTATTACGGCAGTTATAAATTGGTTCTGATTTGAGAACGCATAAGAACAACAAACAACACATATATTCTGTACCTCTTTAAACCAGTCATCAAAGTTCAAAGTTTACTTTCCAACTGCACAACTATTCTAATGTTCTAATATTTTCCCCTAGTATTTCATTTCGTTTTGTTTTTCCTCATTTGGCCAACTGAAGGTTAGATGGAATCAGCATTTATATAACTAGTTTTAGAGGTTGTATTATGAGGCTAAGAAACTGTGTGGAAAGTAATTCTTGTACTGTTCTGGTAAGGACACAAGCACAGGGAGTGGTATACTTTTCTTGGGACTCAAGCTGGAACTTTTTTATGGAAGGTGGCATGGAGACAAAATTGTAGATTATGTTTATCTGATCTGATTTATGGAAACAAATTTCTCAGTATTTATGTGTTATTGGGTAAATCTTGTGAGATTTTCGGGTGCCAACTAAAAAGAGCGCTACAACAGTACAAGCATCTTCTCTAAACAGTAAGAATAGTAGAGAAATGGTCAGGAGTGGGTGCTGTTTCATATCATACTTCTTCTTTTCTGTCTAGGCCAGACGCAAAACTGCAAAATGAAGCCAGCTTTGGGTGGATTCATTCCACAGTTCCTTTCGCCTGACCTAGTGTCAGAAATATTAGCTGGCACAAGGTGGCTGTTTCTCAGGGCACACCTGATTGTGGTTCAAAAATACCAGAATCAGGTCCTAGAACACCCCTGGCCAAACTACAGCCTGCAGAGCCAAATCATCTGGCCCACGCCATTCTCGCCATTCCCAGAAGCAGAAGTAAAATGTGCATGCGTAAAACGCTATTGTAAATGCATCTACAACTGTTATAAACATGTTTTACTTCTGTGAGAGGAACCATATGACCAGCCCACTGGACCATGTAACTGGCTTGCAGCCCAAAAAGTTTGTCAACCCCTGTTCTAGAAGTCTCTTTCTGTGTACTCCTCCATATCATACTGATCCATAGTTACTAAATTAATTTGCAAATTTGAGTGGAGACTATTCTGGTATCCATAGCCCTGTCAAACACCATGAGGAGGTTCAAGGGTAGCCTTTTAACATACTTGTAATGCTTATTTTTAAATCTTCCCTCCCACTAGAAGCTAAAGGAGTGACTGTGCAAGTTGAAAAGGGGACTATAATGCTGTGTATTTTGCAAAGAGGTCTTCATTGCTACATGCAGGAACAGGGAGTATGGTTTTTCTCTCTCCATACATTTTATGTGGAGAATAGTATGTTATCATGCAACTTTCCACCCAGTCCCTATTCAATCGGTGTGGCAGCTATTGGATTCAATAGTGATTCCAAGCTGTTAGAAAAAACCTACAGTACTTTGAAAGCTTTAGAATGTTTAAAAGTCAATCCTTACATCACTTTAAACCAGTGATGGCAAACCTTTTAGAGACCGAGTGCCCAAGCTGCAACCCCAAATCCACATATTTATTGCAAAGTGCCAACATAGAAACAAGGGGAGGAAGGAAACGTTCCCATTGGGCAGAAGGGCAGGGCAAACTCTGTGCTGGGAGGAGGGAGGAAGCACTCCCATTGGACTGCTGGGCAGAGGGGCGGGGTGAACTCTGTGCTGGAGTGACTGCATGGGTGCCACAGAGAGGGCTCCGAGTGCCACCTCTGGCACGCATGCCATAGGTTTGCCATCACTGCCTTAAACCAATGGTTACCAACATAGGGTCCAGGCCCCACAGATAGACCTCAATTCCAAGAAGCTTAAGTCAGTGCAATGGCTGATCAGTGCTTTGGGGAAATTGACTCAGGTTTCTGGGAATTGATGTCCAAAAACCAAAGGTTGAGAAACAATGCCTTAAATGCATAAAAGTCTCACTTTCTGAAAAGGAGTGGGGCACACAGTCAAGATCCATTGGTTAGTATGGGATTGCGTCTACCCCACCTGTGTCTGTCAGTTGAGTTGCTGGACCAGGCTTTTTTCTGGAACAGCACTTAAAAGAAGAAATTTTATCTGGTGAGATCTGTGCAACACCATCTTAAGGAGTACCAGCCCTGAAAGTTGTTGAGTGCAGGACAGATGGAAGGACAATGCCCATAACAATACTTGATTCCAGGGATGATGGAGCCAGCATTACTGATGCAATTCATAAGATTATAGTGGGCCAAATCCTGTTGCTTAGCATAGTAAATCCCATTAGAGTAGGCTCACTGAATCAATGGAAGTTTGATTCAAATGGGCCTACTCTTTCTGTGATATACTGTGAGAAAGTAAGATCATGTCCAGACTGATTAGTTAATGCTGCTGGAAAAGTATAGGTACCCATTTTGAGGGAGGACCAATGTGCGATTTGATACATTCGTTTTATCCAAAAGGGAACAGAGGCTTTGAATAATTGACAGCCTATGGAGCAGCCTATACACCAGGGATTCTCAACCTGTGGCCTGTGGGCCAGATGTGGCCCGTGATACCATTTCATGTGACCCCCCCACTGTCTCCACCACACCAGGAAGTGCCATGTGGTGGAGGCATGGCAAAATGGCCATCCAGCCCCAGAAGCTGTCTGAGAGAGTGTGACCCAGCCCCCCGCTTAAAAATATTGAGAACTCCTATACACAAAAGACCTTTGTCCTCCCACACCTGGTGATTCATTGCTCTGAATCCCTTCTCTTCCCTGTCCTTTCCTCTTCCTCTCTCATTCCAGTGCACAAAAATTCACAGGAGCACAGGAAATTCTGCATGGGAGTAAACGGGTGGGGAGTGGTACTGGAGATAAACTTTCCCCCCCACATTTTATTGATCATCACTAAAGCAATAAGTAATAAAGAATCTTTGCTTTGTCTATTGCCCCTCCCCATGGAGTGAGACTGACTGCACTTTCCATCAGGAATAGGTACACAGGGGAAGCTATTTAAAAAAACTTAAACTGAACTGATACATTGCTTTAGCAATGATATCTAAAATGTTAAAAAAAAATCACTTCCTTATACAAGAGGCTTGTTAGCCCCTTCAACATACCAGATGTTTACACAGGAAACAGCCAATTGACAACTGCAAGACTCACTGTTAACCTGTTCTCAGTGACTACCACTCCCTGAACAGGCTAAAAGTGAGTGCTTCAAAGCAGTAGAAACCTCTGAAGGGGATTCAAAGAGAAACACCGGCAGAGAGGTTGAGACACTCCAGCAACCACAACATGTGAATGCCATAATTGGGAGTGACTCACAAGAGCTCCAGCGACCTATATGCACTGTCTGGAGGTTTTCTAAGTCGTAAATAATGTAGGCCCATTTGAATTGATGGAACTTGCAGAAGGCTTACCTCACCAAATCCCCATTGATTCAATGGGTCTGCTCTAGAATGTTTTTCTATCGTAAGCAAAAAGATTTAAGCCATTATATGTGTATAAGCGAGAGCAACTGTGGTGGCTTAGTGGTTAAGACGCTGAACTTGACAACTGGAAGGTCAGCATTTGAGACGTGGGTACTGCACGATGGAATGAGCTCCTGTCTCTATCCCAGCTCCTGCCAACCTAGCAGTTCAAAAGCAAGAGATTACAAGTAGATAAATAGGCACCGCTTTGGTGGGAAGGTAACAGTGTTCCCTGCACTCCGGCGTCTAGTCATGCCTGCCACATTACCACGGAAATGTCTGCAAATGCAGACAGTGTTGACTAGGTCGCCCATACTTGAAAGCCAGTAGTATCTAACTCTAGGGTTCAGTGTTCATCTCTGTTTATAGCCAAAGAACCAGTGCTGTCTGCGTCTGCAGACATTTCCATGGTCATATGGCAGGCATGACTAGACACTGGAGCGCATGGAATGCTGTTTACCTTCCCATTGAAGTGGTACCTATTTAGCTACTTGCAGTTTCTTGCTTTTGAACTGCTAGGTTGGCAGGAGCTGGAACAGAAGGGAGCTCACTCTGCCGTGCAGTACTTGGGTATCGAACTGCTGACCTTCCAGTCTTCAAGTTCAGCATCTTAACCACTTGAGTCACTGTAGTTTACTCAGTGCTGGCTCTTTGGCTATAAACAGAAATGAGCACAACACCCTAGAGTCGGATACAATTAGCTTTTGAGCAAGGGTGACCTTTACCTATATGTATAAGCATCTACTCTTCACCTACATAATGTGCTCCTGTTTTTAGCATAAAGTTGTATGGGATAGGGTTTTGATATATGGTTACAGGGAGGCTTAAATTGCTTGTTTGTATTGCCATACCTCATGATGCTTGTACATGTTTTCACCAAATGCTTGTTGTTTATCTAAAATTCAGGCCTGTTGGATTTAGTGGGAGTTCCTCACAATGTGCATCCCATGCCTTTGGAATAAACATGCAAAGTATCATACTGTAGAACTGCAGTTCTGAGCATACATAACAGGAAAAAAGTGGGTTTTCTTTTTTAATTAAAATGTTTAGCATAATACAGCTGTAAAAGTTTAGGTGCATCATATTATTTGGTCTAAATACAAATTTCTCTTCTCTCTTGGTTGATAGCTTGTGGAAATGTACATATTCCTGTGTGATTTATTTTGCATTCCTCTGCCATCTTGTGGCAAACATGATATACATACTTCATCAATACTGGCCTGGGGCGCATGAGAACTTTGTGAGCCAAAAGGGCTCAGGACCAAAAAGTGACTCGCAGAACTGGATCAGTGGTATGGGTGTCATTCTGCGATGCAGAAGGCAGATGGACGGCCACTGCATTTTCTTCTCAGGACAGTCTGCATGGCTGATCAGCATAAGGATCACCAATGTTCAGATTCAGATATGGCGGCAGCAGCAGCAGCTGAGGTTTCATTGAATTTGCTGGGGTGCACAGAAAGACCATCCTCAAATATTGTGGTATTTTTGAGCCACAATCATGTGTACTCTGGTAACGACAACCTTGTGCTGCCAACTAATCTTTCTCACACTAGGTCAGGCGAAGGGAACTGCAGAATGATTCCGCCAAAAGGTGCCTTCATTTTGGTAGTTTCATGTCTGGCCTAGACATGGAAGAATAATTGAATTAGCTCTGTAGCATGTGCAGAATGTTAGCTGGTGTGTCTACTCTAGAGAACTATGTGTATGATTCTTAAGTAAAAACAACAATAACTGTATAGGCAAATAATAGATGCTTATTTTTACCCCTCATCAACCATTTTGTTGCCCCAGGGAACCTGCCAAAAAAGGCAGAAGCGCGACTGTGCCCTTATATTCTCCAGTACCAAAATACAGAGGGTGCCAAAAATGTATACACATTTTAAGCATTTTTTATCTATGTCCTACTTTTTGAAGTTGAATTGAATTACGGTAGCAAGGTGCAGTATGACTTTCGCTTCAATGAATTAATGCTAATGTCACCATGTGACTGCTAGGACAAAGAAAATGGCAGAAGCATGGTTGTCATTCAAGTACATGATCATTTTGAAGAGGTGCAGTTGAGTTTCCTTCACATTCTCCTAAGTTAACATTCCTTGACACTACCTATAGGAGATCTTAAAGCAGGGGTGCCCAAACTATGGTCTGTAGGCCGGATCTGGCCCCCAAAGCCATTTCATCCAGCTCTCGATGACCTCGCCACTCCTGGAAGCAGAAGTAAAACACATGTTTATGACAGTCATGGGTCATTTATGGCAGCATTCTGCACATGTATGGGAGTATGATGCACATTTTACTTCCACTTCGAGTGGGAAGAACCACATGACCGGCCCAATCAGCTGTCCAGAGGCGTGGTCAGGCCTGTGGCCCAAAAAGTTTGGGCACCCCTGCCTTAAAGGATGTGGTGTACCATAGAAAACAGGCTACATTGGTGTTACTTCTGGAATGAATTTAAACAGCATGCACAGTGACACAAGTGGATTATTTGGTCAATGTTGCTCAAGCATAGTTTGCCATAATCAGAAGTATCTGGACACTGATGGTAATAACGTTGAGCACCTCTTGTAATTACAGAAGTCAAACACAGAAGCGTAGCTTACCTTGCCGGGGCCCCGTATAAAAATTGTTTGGGGGCCCTTTAGATGTGGGGTGGAGCTAACGTCATGACATCATGACGTCATGGGGGGAGCCAACGTCATGACGTCATGACGTCGTGGGCGGGGCCAAAAATAAAAATAAAATAAATAAAAATAAAATAAATAAAATAGAATTAAAATGTAAAAAAAAAAAAAAACCACACACACCTCAACCAACCCACCCACCCACCCGAAACACAAAACCTCACTTACCTTAATCCTGGGGCCTCTTCTTCCTCCGCCTCTGCTGTCACCGCCGCCGCGCCGCCGCTGCTGCCGATCGCTCCCTCGCCGCGCACGGCGAAGGCAAGGGGCAGTTGTGGAAGGCGAGCGGGCGAAGCGAGGCAGCCCCGAGGCCCTCCCCCCGGTTGCCGCGGGGGCTCCCTGGCAGGCTGCGCCAGCCCGGGCGGGGCTCTCCACCTCGACGCTGGGGTGGGAGTCCACCAGCTGCAGGACCAGCTCGCGCGCCCCATCCCGCACGCAGGCGGCAGGGGAGCTCCAGGCGCGCGCGGCAGGGGAGCTCCAGGCGCGCGCGGCAGGGGAGCTCCAGGCGCGCGCGGCAGGTGAGCTCCAGGCGCGCGCGGCAGGGGAGCTCCAGGCGCGCTCCAGGTGACCTGCCGCCCGCGAGCTGGTCCTGCAGCTGGTGGACTCCCACACCAGCAGCGACCGTGGAGAGCGCCGCCCGGGCTGGCGCAGGCAGGGAGCCCCCGCGGCGACCGGGGGGAGGGCCTCGGAGTCGGGGCTGCCTCGCTGCTTAAAAGCTGCAGCTCCGACTCCGACTCTCCGACTCCGGCTTGTTTTTAAAAATTGGAGCGAAAAATGGCTCCAATAAAGTGCGCATGCTAAGAAACTCAATCTGACACATGCGCAATGCATCAGATTGAGTTTCTGCGCATGCGCAGTAAATTTTTGGTCTTTTTTATTTTTAATTTTATTTTTTGCCGTTGGGGGCCCCCGTTGCCCGGGGGCCCCGTATAATTGATACGGCTGATACGGCGGTAGCTACGCCTCTGGTCAAACATGACTTGTAGTCATCTTTTGTTATCAGTATATACTGAGTAAAGGTAAAGGTTTCCCTTGCTTGAAAGCCAGTTTTATCCAACTCTAGGGTTCAGTGCTCATGGCCCATTTCAAAGCCAAAGAGCCACCACTGTCTGCTTCTGCAGACATTTCTGTGGTCATGTGGCAGGCATGACTAGACATTGGAGTGCACAGAACGCTGTTTACCTACCCACGGAAGTGGTCCCTATTTATCTACTTGCAATTTCTTGCTTTCGAACTGCTAGGTTAGCAGGAGCTGGGACAAAGATGGGAGCTCATTCCATCCTGCAGTACTCGGGAATCAAACTGCTGACCTCCCTCCTTCCAGTCAGCATCTTAGCCACTTGAGCCACTGAATAGTACATCTATAATACAGTTTTTCCTTTCTTAAAATGTGTATAGATTTTGTGCACCCTCTGTATATAGAGACATATTGCTTCTAATATTAGAGGTAATAGCTAGCCGGTAGGATAGCTATATGCAGTGATGGGCTGCTACTGGTTCGGACTGGTTCGCCCGAACCGGTAGCAGCTTTCCGGAGGGGATCACGGGGGGGGGGGGGAGAACCCCCGGGCGACTGGTTCAATCGCCTCTCCGGCCGGCCTCCAGAAGTGTGCATGCATCAAATGGAGGTTTGACGCAAGCGCAGTTCCGGGCAGCCATTTTGGCTGCCAGTAAAGGGCGCAGGCAGCACCTGGAGAAGTGGTGGCGGTTTGCCACCTTGCCGCCTGCCTGCCTGCCTGCCTGCCTGCCTGCCTAGTGCCTAGTGCCTGCCTGCCTAGTGCCTGCTCCCCAAACCCAGGCCAGGTAAGTGACGGGTTTGTGTTTGGGGTAGGTGGATGGGTTGATTTGTGTTTGGGGTAGGTGGGTGGGTTGGTTGATTATTTTAATGTTAATGTGTATTTGTATTAAATTTTTATTGATTTTATTTTATTTTATTTCCTTTGGTGCCGCACACAACGTCATGACGTTGGCTCCGCCCATGATGTCATAACATTGGCTCCGCCCATGATGTCAGCTCTGCCCATGGTGGGGTAGCAAAATTTTTGGCTTTTAGGGAGGAAACTCCACCATTTGAATGGCTAGCTGGGGAGAGTCTGTCATTTTAAGTGATGTCCGATATAACTTTGATTTAAAGATACAGAATCTAAAGGAGGGAAGGTCAGGGGTTTTGAAGTTGCCTGTCCACATTGAGCATCTGAACAGGTGACTCAGCAGGCAAACACTTGGTCACAAGCTTCCTCCTTTGAGTGAGATGGATTGTAATGATAAAAAAATCATTTCTGATTTTGGAGTTGTACATATACATTAGCATATACAGTTCTTTTACATATCAATGACCTCTTAGTTCTCCTTTTGGAGAATGTATTATCTCTTTCTGTCAATGGGTAAGTGATCACCCCAGTAACCATCCTGATGGGCACCCATGAATGGCCTTGAACTCAGTCAAATTTGTCCAGTAATAGGGAGATAAAGGGTTAAATTTAATCTTTAATCCCACCAGAATGAATGGAATTTTTGAAATCAACATTTGTGTAAATCCAGTTAATTCATGAGTATGTTCTAGTTGGGACAAATAATTGGATTTACCCCTATCATGTCACTTTACCAAAAGAGGTGCATAAGAATCATTGAAATACAATATCCTACAATTTGTATACAGTACAGTAATACCTCATATAACATTAGTATCGAATAACACTAAAATCGCATAACATTAAGGAATCTGGGGGGAAGAATTGCATCAGATAACATTAAGATCCTATGGGATGCTTCAGATAACAACCGCTAAAGCCTGTGTGGTTACAATGTATCTCTATGGATCCCATAGGATTTTAACATGCATCAGATAACACTAAAAATCATATAACACCAAGACTTGTGGAACCAGGTTTTAGTGTTATATGAGGTTTTACTGTATCTGCTTTTCTTTCTGTGGGTCAGTCTGGGAGGTACAGGACATTATTATGTTGTTATTTGTACCTGAGTCAGTAATATTGAGCTCAAGATAGTCATTGTTGGCTGTAACTTGTATCTGAGAATGCATTTTTCCTGAAGCAGGAAAAATACCACTGGTGTGAATTTGTTTAAGGTGAATCCCAGCTTGCCATGAAGTGACCCACACACTATGATCATGGAGCCATCTCCTGTGGCACATATGAAATGAGACATGCAGGATTTAACACTACAATGGACTGCCACAGCCTTAAGGATATTGACAAGGTGCGCCTTCACAACCAGTCCATCTGGCATGGCCTCTTCCACCTCCATGACCATTGGGTGGCAGTAAATAACCTGACTCCCCTAAAGGGGTCAAGATAGTACTGATCTGACTATTATGCAGTATGATATAACTGTCACAGATGGCAAGTGATAGTAGCTGCCACTCTCCAACTACTCCTTGTGAATCCCATAGCAATTTCTTCATGTTGGGCAACATAGGCTGTGTTCCACATGACCTGTCTTGCACTTTCTAAATCAGCCTGTTGTCCTCAGATGGCAGAGGGCACAATTTTGTGTGCCCTTGTGAGTTCAGTCCAGCATTGTTCTAGGAAAGTTGGTACAACTTCAACTTTAAACACTTCCTCTGCAAAATTCATAACAAAATATTTTGTACCTAACCTACGTGATTGACCACCAATTTTTAAAACTGTTTTCACTTATTTTCCATAATATTTCTCTTGATATCACTGCAATTTTGTTTACTTCTGTTAAACAACTGTAATGTTAGATTGCCACCTTGTGGTAAACAGCTGATATTGATACTGCTTTCATCTCATGCCTCATGCAATAACTATACCAGATCATTAAGCATAATTATTGCAATTGAATAAAATATGTAAAGAAACTGAGAATGGTATCAGATTGCTATTGTTGTTACCATTTTATATCAAATGATCATCCAGATAAAATAATATAGGTAAGAGGCATCATTCTTCTTAAAAAATGAATCACAACCAATAAACATAAGTATACTAAGCTATAGCACCACCTAGTGTTATAGTGAAAAAGGAAAAAAGTAGAAAAGCTGTTTAAATTGTCTCATTTTCAGAGATCAGGAAATTACTTTTGCTGATAGCAACTTTCAGAGTCAGAATGACTATTTTCTAGAAGTTGCATCAACAGAAAAATATCTCCATATCGAGGGAAGTAATTACCACTCTATTCTGTTTGGGTGAAATTTCTCCTGGAATCCTCTGTCCAGTTCTGAGCACCACCATTGAAGACGAATATTGACAAGGTGGAACATGTCCAGATGAGGGGAGGGGTGCTTGAGGAAATTAGGTATGTTTAAAGTTGACTATGTGAGATATACACTCTTTTGTGACTACTTCCAGTTCAGGTGACCATACAAAGATCCTGTGTTGTTCCAATCCTAGTGTCCTTGAAGGCTCTTCTGTCCTATGCAATTTGATCTGCATTCACAGCCCCTCTTCCTTGGATACTATCTTCCTGCTAATCCCTGGCTTTCCTTTTATGGTCTCCTGTTAATTATCTGAGACTGTTAAGGTGTTGCAGGGTGGTAGGGGAAAATGAACAGTTCTCCAAAGTTCCTCATACACATACAGATATTACACATACCATGGAAATTATGTAGCCTGTAAAAATCCATCAAATACATTTCAATTGTATATTGATTTTTATCACTTCTTTGTCTGTGCAGAGGTGGTCTAGTGCTAAACTAATGTGGTGATAATATGATCTAGCGCTAAACATTTGACTACAAAAATAAGGGTGACTAGAGAGAAAGATCACAGGGATAGGTGTCCCTGCTATCCCAAAACATCATCCCCAAACCTACTGCATTACTGGAAACCACCCCCACCCCCAAGTCACACCTCCCAACTTTGTGTAGAAGGAAATCAACAGTTACATAAGCAAAACAGTGTTTGGATTGTTGCAGCTAGAAAAAAAAAATAGAACCCCACCGAGATCGGGAAACAAAGTCTCAGTTGGAAAGAAGAAATGATGGGTTGATTCACATTGTCCTTAATGTCATGTGACCATTGAAACATACTTCAGAATCACCTGTGTAAATTCTGGAGTGAATTGTGAAGTACCTAACAATTAGTTGCACACTTAGTGATAGGTGGTGATAGGATTGCTATCGCCAGGTAAGAGGTGATAGGATAGCTATCTCCAAGTAACTGAAACAGGCATTTGCAACCTACAGTTTGCAGGCCTAATCTGGCCCATGAAGTTTATTAGTCCAGCCTGTGGTGGCCACCCAGGCACCGCTAGAAGTCCCTACCACCACTGGAAGTCAAAAAACATCACTGCGGCAGTGACTGTGATCGCACAATTTTTCAGCTTTCTGCACAGCTTCCACCGCTTCCCATCACAGTAGGAAAGTTTGCGGGACATATTTGCTCCATTTTGGGATTTTCCTGATGCGTCTCTGCTACATTTTGGCACCTAAGCTGCAGAGGTTGGTGACTTCTGGTGACGGGCAGAGCTTATATCAGCACCTAGGTTCCTAGCGCATAACCAGGAAGTTGCCAACTGCCATGTTTTAGGTGCTGAAATGCAGCTGAGAAGCGTTGGAAAAAAATCCCAAAATGGAGCAAATATGCTCCACAAACCCTCCCGCTGCTGTGGGAAGTGGCAGAGGCTGTGCAAAAGGCTGAAAAACTGGCACAATTGCCATCACCAACACCAAAAACTTAAACAGTGGGCACTACCAGTTCTCTGGCCCACACAGCTGAGTATCGGGGTTGTGATGTCTGGCCCATGGCAGGAAAATGTTGCAAATCCCTGACGGGTTGTAACATGGAACAAGTAGCAATAATTTGAAATTATGACAAAGATTTCTCATAAAGATTATGAAGAGTTTCTTCCCAATAAGATCAACTTAGTGATGGACTGGACTGCCTAGGAAGATGTTTGTCTATCCTTGTGATTGCTTGACAAGTGCTGACTGACACTGAATCTTCACAAATCAAAGATACATAAGAAAAATCTGCTGTATCAAACTGACACCAGAAGAGCCTTCTTTGAATGGCTTACTCAGATCATTGGGCACCTATTTGATATAGTACTTGTATAATTAACAGATAAATTGTTTGAGAAACCACTTTGTTCTTGCCACTTTCCACTTGTTCTGTGGCTATTGTGATGGCTTACTACTTACATGCAGATGAGTGGCTATCTTAAATCCTCTGCTAACTAAGAGTGACCTAGAAACAAACTGTTTGAGTCAAAATCTACTGCCAAGTGGTACCTAGGTTACGGTATCCTCCACCTCATTCTGCTCAGGAGAAGGAGGTAACAGTCACAAGAGAACACCTTAAAGCTCAGACTTGGAGAGAGAGAAATATTCACAGGTGCAGCAACTGCCCTTTTCCCATCCACAGGTAAGAAAAAAAAATCTATCTCTTTCCTTTGCCCTATGAGGTTTACAAGCTGTTGCAGGAGGGAGTCTCACACAGTTTTTTCAGCTCAGAATTAAACAGCCAACAGATATGATTTGTTTACTTTAAATAATGTTTAAGTCACTTTTCTCCATAAATGAACCTAAGGCAGCTCAAAACATTCTGGAGGATACACAAGAACAAAACCAAATTAAAAGGTGGAGGAAGGAGCTCACTGGGCAAAGAACATCATTAAGGGAGGATATACCTAAGGAACTCAACCTCCCCTATGTCACTTGGAGGACCCTGAATAGGCAGAGGGTTGGAGTCCCTAAATGTAAGACCAACATGCTCAAGCAGGGGCCGCTGGTGGATAACGTGGTGTGAATGTGGAGAGATACAGAATCTGGCTCATTTACCAGTCTGCCACTTACTGCCAGAAACATGCACTGATGAGGACTTCAGTTTCATCATGAAACAGGAGGTCGATGAGAGCTTAGAAAATTATACAGATGGCCTATCCAGACTAACTGCAAAGTGGGTGCCTAGATTGACCAGGAAAGTGTTGATTCCTGGAGGAGGGGCAATGTGCACTTTGGCATGCTCCTTCCAGTTGAACAGAAACCAAACTTCAAGTTTTATTGAATACTTCTTTGATCGTTTGCAAACAGTCAGGTTAAGTGAAATTGTTTTTGCATCTTGTAGATGGGAATTTTGCACCATCACTAATACAATGCATCACTTAGTTTAAATTTTAAAATATTTGTTTATATGTGTGTGTGTTGCTGATCAAAACTGCACTCACAGATTCAATAGGCACACAGCATAACATACAGCATAATACAGTAAATCACTAAGCCACTGCGGGCCCCACAGTTAGAATAGGCCCATGGAGTAGGACTATGGAAGAATTGACTCACCAAATCCTCATTGTTTCAATTGGCTTATTCAAGTGCAATTTAAGGAATTGTGGTGGCTTAGTGGTTAAGATGCTGAACGTGATGAATGTAAGGTCAGCAGTTCAAGACCTGAGTGCTGCATGATGGAGTGAGCTCCAGTCTCTGTCCCAGTTCCTGTCAACCTATTAGTTCGAAAGCAAGAAATCGCAAGTACTTAAATAGGTATCACTTTTGTGGGAAGGTAAACAGTGTTCCGTGCACTCCGGTGTTTAATCATGCCTGCCATATGTCCACAGAAACGTCTGCAGATGCTGATGTTTTATTGTAAATGGAGTTGAACAACGAACCCTAGAGTCGGATATGACTGGTTTTTCAAGCAAGGGCGTCCTTTACTTTTACTTAGTTCAATTTACTATGCTAAGCAACAGGAATTTGGCCATTGTCTTATTTAAATTGTAAAACTCAGTTTTACCTTTCTTGCTCTCTGACTGCATGAACCATTGTCATCACATCTTGTCCAGTTTGGGGGATTTCTTCTTGAACTCCAAAATTTATACCATCTTTGCATGGTAGAGATTTCTGTATAACTCAAAAGCTGGCCTAATCTGTAAGTTTCAGTGACTCAGTAAAGTTGTTATCTAATCAAGACTTTGCTTCTATGAGAAGTTATTTTTCCATTTGAAATCTTTTCATTTTCATCTTTGCTTTCGAAATAATTTGAAGTATTGTGTTAGCTAGCATTGAGTGCCACCCAGTGGTTGAATTCAGATAAGACTACTTCACATTATACAGTACAGTAAAACCTCAGATAACACTAAAACCTGGTTCCACAAGTCTTGGTGTTATACGATTTTTAGTGTTATCCGATGCATGTTAAAATCCTATGGGATCCATAGAGATACATTGTAACCACACAGGCTTTAGCGGTTGTTATCTGATGCATCCCATAGGATCTTAATGTTATCCGATGCAATTCTTCCCCCAGATTGCTTAATGTTATGCGATTTTAGTGTTATTCGATACTAATGTTATCTGAGGTATTACTGTACTGTACTGTACTTGAAACTACAGTATTTCGAACACCAGTTTCTTAAGTACTTTTTTTCCTAATTCATCAAAAAAGGAACAGATCTGGAATGAACCATTTGACTAGCATTCGCCTGTTATGCTGCCTAGGGCTAAAGAGATGTTTCAGTCATACATCCCCTGCCCTGGAGTAAGGCAGTTAGTAAAAACAACATTTCTCCTAAACATGATTCTACAGAGTGATGTATTCCACCCTGTCTTTTAGATATCAGTAAGAACTGATGAGCTCAGTACTATATATAATCACTCCTATTCCCCACCCCCACCCCTTTAATTTGATGCCCAGGGCTTGGTACAGAAAAATAGCAGGCATAGATATAGCCTTCATAAGAGAGGATTTGTGTTACCACTGTTAGTAAAAAGCACCAGCCTGCATAAGAGTGCTTATGACTTTGCATTCCAATCTGTAATAATTAACTGCATTATTCTAAAGAGCCTTGAATTTATTTTTATGAAAGCTCTTTACATTTAAAAAAAATTACAAAGTCAATGTAACAGAATCAACATAAGACCCTTCCTCTTCCTTTAGACAAGAATAAAAACTATTCAGAAATCATACTATTATTCACTTGTTAAAAAAAACCTTAATTTTGTTTTTTTCATTCATCTCTAGTTACTATAATCAGCATTATTTATTATCAACAACTTTTAAGTTGATGTTATTATCAGGAGATAGAGGAACTGGATGTATCAAAATGTGAATTATAATGGTTGGACTTTTTGTTGTTTGTGTGATTATGGAGGGAGACGGAAGTAGACTCTTCACATTTACTAGATCTCCTTTCTTAAAGGCTAGCATGCTCATACTTCATTTTAGTGGCAGACATCTCAAAACTACTTGCTTACTTCAAAGTCTTATTGGAAATGTGTACCTGGTTGTTTTCCCTCAAGTAATATGCTAATCTTGCATGCTGCTTAGCAGCGTGCCAGAAAGTTATTTGCCTGACAATGGATCAAAAGAAAATGACCCATCCCATCCCACGAGTTAACTGGTATAAGAGGAACTGGGTATAAACCAATTCAAATAACATTTTTGTAATACTGCAGGATAGAGAGAAAGCTTGCTTCCCATGGCTTGGTCTTGCTCGTGAGTACACCAAGGCATGAACATTATTCTGTTAGGGAAATAATCAAGCTAAAGAATAGATTCAATTTTTCAGTGTAGTTCTTTTGCAATGCCTAAACTGTGTCTCCTGCCAACCTAGCATTTCGAAAGCAAGAAATTGCAAGTAGATAAATAGGGACCACTTCAGTGGGAAGGTAACAGTGTTCCATGCGCTCCGGTGTCTAGTCATGACCATGGAAATGTCTGCAGAAGCAGACAGCGCTGGCTCTTGGCTTAGAAACAGAGATGAGCACTGACCCCTAGAGTCGGATACGACTGGCTTTCGAGCAAGGGAAACCTTTACCTTTACCTAAACTGTGTCTACATGCAAGCCTTTTGCTTTTGAGAAACTTGTCTTCTATATGCCAGAAAACTTGGAAAAAACAACAATGGCCACAGGATTGGAAAAGATCAGTATATGTTCCAATCCCCGAAAAGGGTAATGCCAAAGAATGTTCAAATTATCGAACAATTGCACTCATCCCACACTCTAGCAAGCTATAGAAGAGGCAGGGGAACTAGAGACCACATTGCCAACATACATTGGATCATGGAAAAAACAAAGGAATATCAGAAACAAGAGTGTGTTTTGGGGTAAACACCATATATGGACCTTTGTGACTGACCTCAACTCCTCCCATAGCAGTCTCCATGCTGGCCACATGCAAAACTCCTCCAAATTCTCCATGTGACATCCTGGACCAACCAAGTTTTTTGGGGGGATTTTTCTTCTTCCATGTAGACACTTCTGAGCAAATCAAATGTGGGGCAGACCCATTCCCCTCCCATGTGATGTCTTGAACCAATGGTGTTTGTGTCAGCCCCTTTCTGCTCCATTTTGAATGCACATATAAGCTGCCTGCAGTCATTGTGTGGTGCAGAACCCATTCCATTCTGGTTCTGCCCTGTGGTGGCAATTTCCCATAGCATATAGGCCATGCGTTATGGGGGAATTCATTTGCCTCACAGCTCTTGTTTTTCTTTCTCTATCCAATGTTTAATTTTGCCTATTGTTCTCTTATTTTCTAAGTAAACTTCTCTAATTTGCAACAAGCTACTGTCTGTGGCTCCTTTCTTAGTTAGGGGCTCATTATGTGGGTGGACTTTAATTGAATTGAGATGGTACCTTCAATTAAATAAACTCCTTTTTATTTGAACCCACAATTTAATGTGGTCTTTTGGTTCCTGCTTCAACCCTGCATGTGGAACGTTCCCCTAAATTTAAAAGATAACAATTTTTCAGGTAACAATAGGACCCAGTATTGTGACAATTATGAGCTATTTATAATGTTATGGTTTTTCATCTTCACATATAAAACTAATCATTGGACCCATCTTTGCCCAATTTAAGTTCCCTGAGGCTCACTATAACCTTAATCCCTTTTCTTTTTTATGATGTACCCTTTTTTATTTTGTTCTGTTCTCCCTCTCTAATTCTGCGTTCATTAAGTTAATCCAAGGAGTACATTTCCCCAAATCCCCAAGCTGGTGTGGCTCTTGATTACTGAATGTTCGGAGCTGCTCTGCTCATAGAATTATGTCATAATTCAAAATGTACATTTCAGAGCAGCTCCTTGAAATCTTAGAAATGTTGATTGATTGATTTGATTGATTGATTTATTGGACTTGTATGCCACCCACTGGGTTATGCAACTCAGGGCAACTAACAGCAATCACAATATATCACAATACTGTACATTTAAAATTAAATACAATAAAAATACAATAAAATACAATGCAACAAGAACAAAATAGCAACAACTAGATCAACAGTATCAACAGTATCATCAGTGCATGTCACAAGACAATTATAATTACAAAAAAGCTAGAGTCATTTCCCTCTGAGTGAGCAATGGGAGGGTGAGGCCCAAGGTCAGCTGGGCAGCAGTGTCTGGCCACCCGGAGAGCCTGCAGCTTTCCTTATCTCTGGCCCTGGGAAGGCTTTTTAACATGTTGGGCCACATGACTCTCTAGGCAAGGAAAAAAAGTAGGACGGTGTCAAGTGCCCGAGATTTTTCATGTACACCACACAGCCTACATTTCAGGGCAAACCATCCCAAACATGCCCTCCAAATCTGATGAACATCCATCCAGCTGTTTATGAGAAATAAGATGGGGTGCCTTGAGGGCCCCAAAATTGATTTTCTTATATTTCATGTCATTTATTTTAAGGCATACCATTACAAATATCCAAATCTGATGGAAATCCATCCAGCCATTTTTGTATGATGTACTAACAAGTGGGTAGACAAAAAGACAGAAACTTATTTCTATAACTAAAGCAAAACCTTCTTCAGAGAGATGTTCAAATTGCATGTAAGCCTCTGTTTGTACTCCTGCAATTTTGTCCATTTGAATTTATTGCTAGATTGAACGTTCTTACCACGTGCAAAATTGACCAAGACAATTGAGAAGTCTGCCAATGAAGAGAACAGTGCTATGTATAATTATACCTGAATGCTTCTCATAGCAATTAAAAGTGGTTTATAACTTCTAAATGTTTAGATGGATGTTTTAACTACTGTTATAATTTTTTTTTTAACATTGTAAGTTGTTTTTGGTTGCAGTTGTTTTGATCATTGTGAGTTACCATGATCCCCTCACCAGGAGAAAGGTGGCATGGAAATGGAACAAATAATAAAAGAAAGTAAAACTGAAATCAAAGGATACCAGATAGATAGATAGATAGATAGATAGATAGATAGATAGATAGATAGATAGATAGATAGATAGATAGATAGATAGATAGATAGATAGATAGATAGATAGATAGATAGATAGATAGATAGATAGATAGATAGATAGATAGATAGATAAAAACTGGAGTTTTGAAATGTTACTTTTTAGAACTACAGATCTTATGGTGGCTGTGGGATTTGGGGAGCTTTAGTACCAAAATAAACATTCCTCTAAACTCGGATCAAAACAAAGTTGCAATCACAGACTGAAATTTTGCAAATGAAAAGCTTGGCAGATTAGTACAGTTGAAATCCAAATAAAAATAAAGCACAAGTTGAAACATCATGTTCAGGATGGCATTCCAGACAGATGGTGCCATAGATGAGAAGGCCGTAGTTTGAATCATCATTTGAACATCCTATAATGCTGTCTCTGAGGGAAAAGATGTCATGGGCATCACACTCAGGGCTTGCTTGTGTCACTTGTTTTAGAAGCACCAATGGATCAGAAAGAGAAGGAAAGACAAAGCAAGATCTCTTACATTGAATCAGACAATTGTCTATTTAACCAGTATTCTAACCAGTCTTAACCCTGCTTAGGGTGCATCTTGATTAACAAAAGTACTACATTTTCATCAGTTTTTTGTCAGGTTTGAAACTGATTCAAAGACCAAGGAACACACAATGCACAACTGAGCCCAAATGTGAGTTATTTTAAACCACACATCATATTGTGCCTCATGATTTGCCTATAAAGCTTGCCCCTGTTCATCAGAACCTGCAGCAGAAATTCAGGCTGGCCCCGCCCATCTAGGTTTTGAAATAAAGTAGCTCTAATTTGGGCGCAACACAGGGCTTTCTCCCTGGCCACGCCCATCATGCCATGCCCACAGAGTAGGTAGTAAAAAAAAATTGAATCCCACCACTGGGTTTCCCAATCCTTACAGTTATAATGCTATGAAATTTAAATGGTTTGTTTGCTGCCATGACAAATAACTGTTGCAGCACTATAACAGTTATATATATATATGGACCAGTGGTAATAGGGGCTGCACCTGAGATTGATGTAATTATGAATGGCACTGCAGCAGAGGCAGAGGTGGAAGTGGTGTCTGCAGTGGGAGACGATTCCTAACAGCTCACTGGCAGCGTGAAGATAAGTTTTAAAAAAAGGAGGTGAAGATAAGTAAAAAATAAAAGAGGAAAAGACAACTCTATGAGGAACTGATGGGGAAGGGAGAAATTGGGAGGCTGCTCAGTGCCACAGGCTGTCATTTGGACAAAGTTTCACTAGGGACATGAAAGCCAACACATATACGAAGATATCTTAACTCAATTTAAAAAAAAAACCCAGTTGAAAACTCAATTCTCTTCACAGTCAGCACAGACCTTTACCTTCCAAAATAAGATGTGATCAGATTTGTTTTGGATGATATGATTTGGGGTTGTATCCAACTAGGACAATTTCCTCTTTGTCTGCCCAGGGGCTAGAGGCCTGTGTTCCTTGAAGAAAAAGCAGAACCAGAGAAACCTAAGCTACTGGACTTCTCCCATCACTGGCAAAGAGAGCACCAATGGTCAAAGAAAATCTGGCTGGGAGGATAAAGGAGCCTCCTGTGGCCATGAGAGGCTAGAAGAAGACACCGCTGTGCCCTACACCCTTCCGGCCCTGCCTCCCGTGGCCACGGGAAGTCGAAGATGCCGCTGCCGCACCCTGCGCCCTTCCATTCCTGTCACCCACCGGGAGGATAAAGGAGCCTTCTGTGGCCATGGGAGGCTAGAAGAAGATGCCGCTGTGCCCTGCGTCTTCAAAGAAGACGCCACCACACCTTGTGTCCTTCCTGCCCTGCCACTGGCCGAGAAGATAAAGAAGCCCCCATATCCATGGGAGGCTCGAAGATACCGTTGTGGGAGATGAAAAGCTGTTCCCACCCACCCTCCAGGCCCTTCCATCTATGCCTGGAGGAGGGATAATTGCTGCTGGCTGCGGGTGGTGGAAGAACGCTGTATATATGATTTAATTGTAATTTAATTGTATTGTAATATTGTATTGCTGGAGTATATTTCTATATTGTATCTCCCCATTGTACCGTTACATTGTATTGCTAGACTGTATTGCTGTATTGTTTTGCATTTGAATTTTGTACATTTTTGTATTATTATCTATATTATTATATATATGTGTGTGTACACTTTATGACTGTGAGCTACCCTATATAGGTTGTTTTGTAATTGACTGTTTTATTGGGTATTCATAGTATGTTTTGTTGTGGAAATTGTGATGTTTATTTGTGATTATATATTTGTTCTATAAACTGCCCTGAGTAAGTTTTTACCGAGTAGGTTCGTATATAAATCTAAAAATAAAATAAAATAAATTTTATCAGCTAGACCAGGGGAGCACAAACTTTTCAGGCCACAGGCCAGTCACGTGGTTGAGCATGCCGATCACATGGTTCCTTCCACTGGAAGTGGAATAACGGTGCTGTAAATATGCGTTTATGACAGCTGCGGGTCATTTATAGTAGTGTTATGTGTATGTGTATGGGCATGCACATTTTACTTCCACTTCCGGGGGTGGTGAGGGCTGGTCTGGAAGATTTGGCACCATGGGCCAGATCCGGCCTGAGGGTCATAGTTTGGGCACCCCTGAGCTTAGAGTCACCATATCTTAGAGTCATCATATCTTTAGAGCAGGAAATCTCAGGACAAATCCTGAGATATGGTAACCCTACCTGAGCTAGACAGATAATAGAGCCACTGCAAACATTGTTTTATGAGTTGAACCATCTAATTAATTTTCATAGGCCTCTATTTTCTTTTTACAGCTTGTCACATTAACTAATGATGGGTGAATGATAGCAAAGATCTTATGAAACTAACTGTCTCAAATGCTGCCCTTTCTACCCTCCTTCACATGTCTGGTTGAGAAACAATAGCCACTTACCTGCAAGTGAGCCACATTGAATTCAATGTCCCTCACTTCTGAGAAGATACATATTTGTGCCCAGGTCCCTCTGAAATGAACAGATATTCTAAGTAGATATACATAGGATTGGGCAACACTTTGTGTTTGTTAACTTTCTTGTGAAACTCTGCTCTGACACTGTGAGGACATGGCATTAATTTGCAGCTTTGTCTTCTGGTTTTCTATGGAAGGCAGGAAGTGAAAGTTTCTTATCTTATCCTCTTTTATAGGACAGTTGAGAAGCTGATTGAGAGAAAGAGCAATTTTCCTTTTGTTTGACCACAAGTAACTATCTTTGCTAGGAATATTTATCACAATTTGGGCTAGTTGTAGGATTCTCTGCATCTTGTTTTGGTTGCTTCCAGGTGACTCCTGATGTGAGATCCGTGGGGTGGTGGTGGTGGTGGTCTGTGGCTGTGGGGAGAAGTGGGGAGGCTTTTCCTGAGCTGTTAGCTCCTTGTTGTACCTTGGCTTGGGAGTTGGGAAAAGTCCAGGGATAGTGCTAAGGTATTTATTATATTATAGAGTCAGGTTTGCCTGATTGGGACGGGATAATAAATCTAAATAAATAAATAAATATTTGCTCCTGAATTTTGTTGAGGCGGTCAACTATAGCAAGGAGCAATTCTGCAGAGATTAGGCACACATCTCACAGTTGTTTAGTGATAGTTTCCGGCTGTGAGCGTTGGGAAGATATCTCTGAGCTAGGTATATATTTCTCTGGTAAGATTTCTTTCTCATTCAGGATTGTTTCAGGTGGTGGAGCAGTGATAATTGTAGAAAATTTGTTACTCATATCTCCCTAATTTGAATTTACATTGCTGTCACTGTATGCATTTTGTCAGCACACAGTCCTTGCCATTTTGCGACTATTTTACCCTTTTTGCTTATTTGCTGTGGAGAACAGTGGGATGTTTGTTCATAAGGCTAGCTAGGCTGATCAACTAAAAAAAGAGGACAGGGCTTCTTCACCTGGAATAGTTCTGCAGCAGAAAGAATTTTAGCAAGTGTCGCTTGTTTGACAAGGTGCCCCTAAAGAAATTCCCCCTTGTCTGCAACTGTCCTCTTTTGTAGAAGGCCACCCTAATTATCCCAGCAGCTATATTTGTACAGGGGCATAGGTGTAATATTATTTAGGGTTAAAAAAATTAAGCCTGTCCTAGATTTCTTCTTGCTGTGTTATATTTGCTAGAACCAAAAGAGCAAAGACAACCCAAGCTTTACCCTCTTTCTTGAAAGAGGTCAAGATATGAATGTAAGAATCTATCATAATAGATGGGATAACAAATCTGTCATGCAAACACTAATAGAGTCTGGCCAAGTTATCCTGCTATGGTAATAGCAGATAATAATTATTATAATAGAGTATAATAGAGTGATGGTGAACCTTTTAGAGACTAACTGCCAAAATTGCAACCCAAAACCTACTTATTTATTGCAATGTGCCAACACAGCAACAGAAGAGGAAGGAAACACTTCCATTGGGCTGCTGGACAGGGGTGGGGCGAACTCTGTGCTGGGGGGAGGAAGGAAGTGCTTCCGTTGGGCTGCTGGGCAGAGGGATGAGGTGAACTCTGTGCTGAGGGAGGAAGTGCTCCCATTGGGCTGCTGGGCAGAGGGACAGGGCAAACTCTGTGCCTGGGTGACTGCACAGGTGCCCACAGAGAGGATACCAAGTGCCACCTCTGACATGCATGCCATAGGATCGCCACCACTGGAGTAGACCATACTGCCAGCAACTCAATACCGAGCATCAGGAGGTTAACTAATCTGACAACCCTGAGGACTAACAGCTGTGGGTGGCGAAGTCCACAGAGAAGGGTGATGGTCACCAATTGGATTAAATCCCACTGGAATCCATCTTGATGGAGGGCAACAGCTTCATCAATACTGGTGTGGGGCTAAGGAGGACTTTGTGTGCCAAAAGGGCCCAGGCCCAGAAAGTGACTCGCGAAACTGGATCAGTGGTACAGGTGTCATGCTGCAATGCGAAAGGCAGATGAAGGGCCATTGCATTATATTCTCAGATTCAGATATGGCAGAATAAGAAAAAACACTAATGTAAGATGATGTGTACAGCTGTATGTCCTGTGTCTAAAAACAATTGAGCGTTCTCCTCTTTCCATGCCAAAGCAAAAGCCATTGATGTGGATCCAAATTTGAGTGGTCAGGTGACGAGTTATCTGGACCCTTGTTCAGACGTGGAATGCAACATGAGTGTTATTAGATGGCTATATTTTGGCAGGAAGCAAAAAAAAATTGGTAAGAAGAGAAGAGGGCAGCCCCTCCCTAAACTGGTATTTGGTTCATTAGCTAGCAACATAATTTCCAACTAAAATTGCAAGAAATGGAAGGTATGAAAAAAAATCTACTACAGTCCCAAATGTAACAGTGCATAAGTAGCATCCTTTCTCCCCTTGACTGGATTTCTGTTCTTCATTTTCTTTCGTGCTAATGAGAGCAATTTTCTTTGCTTTGTCATAAAAGCCTCACATTACTAGAAAGAAAGTAAGAAGAGGAAAAACAAAGGCTATATTTTATCACCATTGTCCACATAATTGCCTTTTTTGCCCAGACACTTACCTTTTTTATGTTCATACATCCATTACAACAATTAGGTGTTTGCATTCACCTCTGTGCTTGTAAACTAGAAGACATACTGCGTTTGAAGCCTCGTTTTGTTAAAGTTACAATGTATTATGGATAAAATTTAAGTTTGTTAATCAACAACTTATGTTGTTTTAGGGTCTCATCAGTAACCTTTTTTCATCCCAAATAAGGGGAAACTGTTTGACATAATATAAATTCCTATTAGGCCGGATCTGGCCCATGGTGCCTATTATTCTACTTTCAAATTTATCTATGAAGCTTTAAGGGATAGTAAAATCTTTTTGCAATAAGAAAAGTAGAACTTAACAAGACCTAATTAACTATGTAAAATGTCTTGGACTTGGCACTAGATGTATTGAATAGTGACAATTGTAAACTCTGTAAAGTAGATGATCAGGACTAGAAAGCAGCTCCAGTCTTCAATGTTTCTTTGGCCTACCTGTAGTGATTCTACCATGCTACTCAGTTTTCTGGTATTTTATGGGTCACTGATTAGCTAGCATCATGTTGTTCAGTTGCACAGTCGATTCTGACCCTTTGCAACCCTATGGACCACTGTCCGCCAGGGACTTTTGTCCTCCACCATCCTCCTCAACTCACTCAGTTCTGTGCCCATTGCATCTACAATACCACCTAGCCATCTCATTTTTGGCTGCCCCTTTTTCTTTTGCTCTCCACCCAACTAACAAACAGATGGAAAAATTGGTACATTTTGAACTGTGAAACCAAGGTAAATTGCTGATGAATTTATTTATGAGATGCTATTTTTCATACTTCAAATTATTTAATAAATATAGATTTTCTTCTTCCAATGTTAATGTATATGAGTTCATTTCAAAATCAGGAAAATTCACCAAAGAAGGAAAACACCCACTTTGGTTTAAAGGAGAAAGATATGGGTAAAGCGATACCCTCCAGAACATAGATAAGCCCGCCCTCTCGAAAATAGTGTGTGTATAGTGGTGTATTCTTTTGGTTACACTAACTTCCACCCCAAATAAAGATGAGAGGTGAACACAGCAATCTTTGATTCTGTAAAGTTGTTTTTTAAAAATGTGTTCTATGCAATCCGGCATCTAGTTATGTCTGCCACATGACCATGGAAACATTTGCAAAACAACACTGGCTGTTTGGCTGCAAACAGAGATTAGCACTACCCCATAGAGTTGGACATGACTGTCTTTCAAGCAAGGGAGACCTTTAGCTATACCTACATTAATTGAAGCCAGTGCTCTTAAACACACAACTGTGCTGTACTGTAGCTCTGTTTTATTTCACTCAGACAGATGGCTCATAAGCATGCTTACTTGGAAGTAAATCCCAGTATGTTCAACAAACATATTCCCAAGTATATAGGCCCAGGATGGCAGCCTTCAACATGAATTTTTTTTTTGCATACAAATTCAAGGCAAGACTAGATATGTCTTAGGAACACAATTTGAAAATGTTTACATAAGCCTTGGCAATTCCATTATGAATTGAAACTGTGGAATTGCAGTATTGGGAAGAATGAGGGACAAACATTTCTTCATTTACAGTTACGTGGCTGAGGTTGCTTCATCTAAACCAGAGTTTCCCAACCTTTGGTTTTTGGACTTCAATTCGCAGAAGGTTAAGTCAATTCCCCAAAGCACTGGTCAGCCAGTGTACTGGCTTAGGCTTCTGGGAATTGAAGCCCCCCTGTAGGGTGTGGGAACCTCTGATCTAAACTGATATTACAAAGAGCCAATAATTAAAGGCAGGAATTCCTTAATTGTCTACTGCAGCAACTTTTCTGACCTCATATAATTTGCAAATTACCTTGCTTTATTTTCTGATTAGTCTTCAGGGCTTAAGCCATGGGTGTCCAAACTATGACCTAGGGGCTGGATCTGGCCCCCAAAGCCAGATCTGGCCCCCAAAGCTGCAATGTCCTTGTTGCTCCCGGAAGTTGAAGTAAAATGCACCCATCTGGGAAAGTTTTACTTCCGCTTTCTGGAGAGACAAGGGCATCACGGGCTAGAAAGATTGGTATTGGGGGCTGGATCCAGCCCATAGGCCATAGTGACTGGTCCCCTGAACCATGTGACCGGCCCGCGACACAAAAAGTTTGGGCACCTCTGGCTTAAGCACTGCTAATAAAGGGCTATTTATATTGCCATTGTCTACCCCAGTGGTTCCCAACAAGGGGTACACAGCCAACTAGTGGACTTCAATTCCCAGAAGCCTAAGTCAGTACATTGGCTGATCAGTGCTTTGGGGAAATGACTTAGGCTTCTGGGAATTGAAGTCCAAAAACCAGCATTTGGGAAACACTGGTCTACCCTTATGTATGTGGAGGATGGAAGGCAATTTCAGGGGCAATATAGTGGACAAGGAAAAGCCTGAGAATACTAGAGCTATGGTCTCAATCTAAATCTTGCTGAACAGCTGCTACAAACATTTTAAAAATCCACGTGAGGTCCTTTCCAGAGATTTTATTTTGTGCCACATCTAGTTTGGCCCTTGATCAGATTGCAGCAGGGTATTTTCCCTTTTTCTGCCTCAGCCATTATAGCATCCTTCCCCTTTCAGTTCTCTGAAATAGTTTACATTTGTAAGTACAGTTGCCAAAGTAAAGTCTCCTGGATAAGAGAAAAATGCTACATACATTCAATCCTCAACTTAGTTTTCCACCTGTCATTTAGTAATAAATAGTTAATGCTAGATTCCAAATACCAGCTGGATAAATGAGAAAATTGTTTGGCTCACTGATGTTGTTATCTTACACTGTATTTCATATCTCCACCCTTTGATGCTTCATTTAATACATATATCAACTGCTTTTGGGTAAGCCCTTGGGTTTGCTAGTAAATTACAGTAAATCACAAATAATTGGTATTCACCACTCCAATAGCAATTTCACACCATGGCTAAGCTCTGCTACGGTTTCCCCAAAGGGCTTCAAGTACCTTGGAATAGTTATCCCATTGTCCATGCACACTCTTTCAAAATGACTCATTTTCTGAATGTTAAGTATTGTGGCGTTCTGTGATTTTTCTCAGTTTTTCTCCACTTAATATTTCCCATGAGACTGAAAAATACTGAAATACCTTTAGTTTTGAAAAGGAAGGGTTTTAATTAACTGTCCAAAGAGAAGTTTTATAGCACGGACTGTTTATGCTGAAGTGGTGTTAATATGTTCCTTCATAACGCCTTCATAATGTTTTTTTTCCTGTAATGATTTTAAAGGTGTACAAGAATGTACAACTCTTACAGTATTTAAATTCTATTTTTATTTTTATTAAAAAGAACTCTTTTGAAAACGGTTTTCTGTGCTATTTCAGTTCCCTGGCATACAGAGTTTGCACACTCTGTCAGTTTCAGAAAAGTGAAATTGTCGTTTCAGACATGTTTCTGTTGAAAATTTTGGGTCAAGTCGATAAATATCACAAAACGGTATGCAAAAGTTGGATATTGCAAGTTGTCCATGAAGCTCATTGTAAAATGGGAAGCCGTTGTATGAAGTGGCTTTGTGCTCGCTTCCAAAAAATAAGCCTGGCAGCTGCATTCTGGAAACTACTTAGAAACAATTATCTTAGTGGTTATGTGTATTATACGCTAAATACTGGTTTAAGTGGATTGAAAGAAAAAGAAAAAAATGTCATTCTTATCTCCCAGATATTTTAATTTTTCCTGTTAACATGAAAGGAAATTAATTTGTTGGCATTATCAGATAATAATAATTTAGTGTCAGAAATTATTCTGGGTTGAAAGGATTTTTGCTGGAGAAACTCCACTCCCGAATGAGGCTCCTTTCATGTCCCCAAAATCTTTTCCACTGAAGTGGTCCCTATTTATCTACTTGCAATTTCTTGCTTTCGATCTGCTAGGTTGGTAGGAGCTGGGACAGAGATGGGTGTTCCATCCATCATACAGTACCCAGGTCTCTAATTTCTGACTTGCCGGCCTTCCAGCTAACAAGGCAAGCTTCTTAACCATTGAGCCCCATTGTTCAGAATTCAATTGGACAAGAACCTAAATTTTAATGAAATGTGGACCTAGATATGAAGGGAATTTTTAAAAAAATTTATCCCATCCCTATAGTAACATACAAGGAGAGGCCAAGTTTTTTTTTTTAAATGTAGAGTGAAAACAGCTTGGTTAGATTTATTCCATGTACTGAACTTGGGCTTCCAGATTTTGTCATACTTTTCTATCAATGAGCCGAGTAGATAAGCTCAACAACCCTAGGGGGGAAACCCTTCATGTATTTTTTTTCTTTCTGCTTTCAAAATGAAGATTGACTAGAATGAAGTCAACAATAACATTTCAAAATAAATCCTTTCACTTCAGTTCTGAGGAAGAAAGACTCAAGGTCTGTCACTACTAGCAGGAGATAATCTTGTACTATAGCAGGGAGAAAGTGCTTTTGCTGGCGATGAAAGAGGAGCACCTGCTGTGAAGCATTATATACATGTTGAAGATGCTGGAAAAATGCCAGAACTCTAGGGATGTACAGACCAGAGCTGCAATACACACAGCAGCTCTCACACTGAGTGGTTAAAGGGAAACTATCCAAGAATCCTGTGAAGTGTAGCTAGAGTAAATGTGAGAAGAGGCATTTCATGAATTGATTCGGAATGTAAGACTTTATTTTTAACACTTATTGGCTTGTCTTTGATGGAAGTAAAATTTAACAACACCCAGGGATAATAATCTAAGAAATACAAGGGGTGCAGCCTCTAGTAGATTACAAAAGTATATTAATTGAGTATGAATGTAGCTGTTATGACAATCCTGCAGGGATGGCAGTGGTTTAGTGGTTAATATGCTGAACTTGGCAACTGCAAAGTCAGCAGGTCAGTAGTCTGAGACCTGAATGCTGCACGATAAAGTGAGCTCCTGTCTCTGTCCCAGCTCCTGCCAACCTAGAAGTTTGAAAGCAAGAAATTGAAAGTACATAAATATGTACCACTTTGGTGGGAAGGTAAACAGTGTTCTGTGCTCTCCAGTGTCTAGTCATGTCTGCCACATGTCCACAGAAACATCTGCGTACCCAGACAGTGCTGGCTCCTTGCCTATAAATAGAGATGAGCACCGAACTCTACAGTCAGATATGACTGGCTTTTGAGCAAGGGCAACCTTTACCTTATGACAGTTCTAACACTGGTTACAAATTTGGGAAATTAATAGATTGACCATGCTAAGAATTTTCTGGTAGAGATCACAAGCTGTCGTACCTTTTTAAAGAAGTAATATTCAGAGTTTAGACTTGGGATAAATATTCACATTTGAATTGTAGATGTGGTAGGGCCTCAAAATTCTGATATTTCCCCATTTGTACATATACCAAGTCAGAATCTGATGCTTGAACCTCCCCGTAAGAGCCTTATAGATTAGAACTTTATAGATCTCTAGGATAAATCTGAAGCCTCTGTTCATCGCAGCTAGCATTTATCCCAATAAAGGGTAAATCCAGAATGACCAGACAATCATTTTCAACCATATCAAAACTTATCTGGGTGTGTTAGGGGAATGTGGATGGGGGGAGGGAGAGAAGGGCCTGACAGCCAGGGAATAGGGATTGGGCTCTGTCTGGTATGGGCGGGGGGTTTCCTGGGGCCCAAATTAGTGTTGTGACGGGCATGGGACGTTACTGCGGGACTCGAGGGGCGGGCCGCACTCAGGGAACACGGGACAGATGTTTAGTTGCTGTCCCTTGTTCTGCCCCCCCCGGCTACACCTCTGGTTCCTGAGCAGCCGGTTAAGAGTGACCCCTCCCTTAGGCTGCTGCTGGTGAATGCCAGGTCAGTCTGTAACAAGGCCCCCCATTTGTAGATTCTATCCTGGGGGAGCGGGCTGACCTGGCATGCATCACCGAAACATGGCTGGCACCTGAGAATGGGGTTCCTCTATCCGAATTGTGTCCAGCTGGGTTCAGTATTTGGCACCAGCCTAGGGAGAAGGGGAGGGGCGGTGGTGTCGCCATAGTGGCCAGAGAGTCACTGGGAGTCACCAGAGCCACAGCTCCACAAATTCCGGGCTGTGAGGCCCTGCTCCTGCGTTTGGGCCCTAAAGGTCAGTTGGGAATCTTGCTCCGATACCTGCCTCCCTGCAGTGTAGCAGATTCCCTGCCTGAGCTCCTTGAGGCAGTCTCAATATTGGCATTGGAGCTCCCCAGACTTATGGTTCTGGGGGACTTCAATTTGCCATCATTAGGGACTGGCTTGGAGGTGGCACAGGAGTTTATGGTTTCCATGGTAGCTATGGGCCTGACCCAGGTAATTCAGGGTCCTACCAGGAGCAGTGGCCACACCCCGGATTTAATTTTCGTATCAGAGCTGTGGCAGAGTGATTTGAAACCACATAATTTAGACATTATCCCTGTGCCATGGTCAGATCACTATCTGGTGACTCTAGACTTTCTGGGGGCAAGGATTCACCACAGGGAGGTAGGGCCAGTTAAATTGGCCTGCCCCCGCGACTAATGGATCTGGAAGAATTCCAGAGGGAACTGGGGTGTTTTCCTCTTGACCTACAATGCAATTCATCTGAGGCTCTTGTCAACTCATGGAAAGAGAGAGTGATGGCAGCCTTTGACATGATCGCTCCACTACGCCCTCTCCATGCCCGCGGACGTCGATCATCCCCTTGGTTCACAGAAGAGCTGAAGGAGCTCAAATCGGCAAAGAGACACTGAAAGCGCTGCTGGGTGAAGACCCGGAGTGAGTCTGATTGAACACTTGTTAGAGCTGCCTTTAAAGCCTACCTACTGGCAATGGGGGTGGTGAAACAACAATATTTCACTGCCCTTATTGCCTCTGCGGATAATTGCCCAGCAACCTTGTTCCAGGTGACCAGGTCCCTACTTGGTAGAGGGGGGTCTGGCCCTGGTTGGCAGGGATTGGCTGAGGGTTTTGCTGATTATCTGGTGGAGAAAATCGCTCAGATTCGCTTGAAGATTAATCCCGGAGTGGAAGAGATAGAGCTGGGGTTGACCAGAGTGCAGTCTGGCCATGTTATCTGGGATCAGTTTGATCCAGTTGGCCCTGAGGAAGTGGACAGGTGTTCTTGGATCTGTTCGTGCCACTGCCTGTGAATTGGATCCATGCCCTGCCTGGCTAGTCAAGGCATCTAAGGCTGTGTCAGGTGGTTGGGTCGAGGCAATTATAAATTCATCTCTGCAGGAGGGGTTTTTTCCAGCACCCTTAAAACATGCTTTGGTGCGTCCCCTCCTGAAAAAGCCATCCCTTGACCCTAGGGTACTTTGGTCACCTCCAGACTTGATTACTATAATGTGCTCTACATGGGGCTGCCCTTGGTGACCATTCGGAGGCTTCAGCTGGTCCAGAATGCAGCTGCTCGAGTAGTGATGTGGTGCGGGCATTATGCTTGTGCCTCACCACTGCTTTGGGAGCTGCACTAGTTGCCAGTGTGCCTCTGGGTGCAATTCAAGGTGCTGGTCATTACCTTTAGAGCCCTACATGCAGTGATGGGATGTAACAGGTTCTCACCAGTTTGCCAGAACTGGTAGTAACTTTCCCCACTGTCCCGGAGAACCAGTAGCAGCTTTTGGGGGGAACCACCTTGGAGGCTTACCTTTTCACCAGTTCCCCCACTGTGCATGCACGCCAAGCACTTGGTGTGCATGCACACCTGCAGGGGTGTGTGTGGGGGGGTGTGAGGGGTGTGTGTGTGCTTATTTTTATTTTATTTTATTATTATTTTATTTGGTCCCACCCATGACATCATGATGTTAGCCCCGCCCACACTGTGATGACATCACGGTGGGGTAGTAAATTTTTTGACATCCCACCACTGCCTACATGGTAGTGGGCCAGGATACTTAAGAGACCGCGTCACCACAAGAACATCTGTCCGTCCCACCGGGGCAGATTGGAGAGGCTCTCTTATCATTCCATCAGCTAGAGAGGCGCATCTCTCTAGCACCAGAAGGAGGGCCTTCTCCATGTCCGCCCCGGCCCTTTGGAACCTCCTGCCAACTGAGTTACGTCTACAGACAGAGCTCCTGCCCTTTCGGAAGGGCCTAAAAACCTGGCTGGCAGGGCAGGTGTGGGGCTCAAGTAATATGGGGTCTCATGTTGGGTGGTTGATCTGATGGGACAGCCACCCCTCTCTCGCTCTTTTAAACTTTTTGAACCTTTTAATCTTTTAAATCTTTTTTAGTATTTTGTAAATTTATAGTTTAATTTTTTAAAATTAATTCTGAACCTTAAGGTTTTAATTTCTCAATTTGTAGGGGTATAGTGGGATTGCTTAGTTTTCACTCATTATGTATAATCTTTCTCTTTTTTGTAAGCCGCCTAGAGTCAGGTTCGCCTGATTGGGGTGGGATAATAAATCTAAATTTAAAAAAAATTAAAAAAGTAAGTATTTTCATTGTTGCAGTTTGTTTGTTTTTCATGTCAGAGATTACTCTAGGTTGAAGGGATTTTTGCTAGAGAAACTCTGCTCAGGGGATGCCCGAATGAGGATCCTTTCATTCGAGGCAATATCAGCTTGAATAATTCTATGAGCTTTACTTATTTATATTGTTTTTGACCCATACATACTTGAGTTATTGATTGTCCAATTTAAGAGAACACGAATTATTCACAACATAAATCATTTTACATGTTACCATGTTGCATGGTACATATGGTACCTGCCTGGCATACAAATGTGTTAAAGACTGGTGAGTTCTCAGAAATAGAGATAATAGTCCTAAACCTTGAATACACAAGGATTCAAGATTTTTTAAAAGTCAAGTACTGTACAGTACCTACATCTGTGAGCTTTGATGTGTGATTCTGTCAGTTTCTCTTGGATTCATTTTTTAAAATTTCCCTCTGAAGTAAACAAAATGTATTTTTTGAAATCTTAAAAAACTGAAACAAAACGCTCTGGCCTCTCTACCCTGTTCTAATTCTGCCTGCTTCTCCAGGGCTTTGACAAACTCTTTCCATTCATGTTACTCATTGTTTGCACTCAGCGTGATCTACAAATTTAGGAAAGAAACAGTGAAGTTATACATATTTACAAGGAAATGCCTTTAGACAGAGACAAAAGACTGAAGAGAAGGTGAAAAGTTGGCAGCAGAAAAGCACATAGCAGAAACCAGAAAGATCTTGAGATCTTGTAGAGCAGCAGTTCTCAACCTTTTTTAGCTGGGGACCGGGTCACACTCCCTCAGACAGCTTCAGGGGGCCGGATGGCCATTTTGCCTTTCCTCCACCACATGGCACTTCCTGGTGGATGCGGTTGGGCATCTGGCCCATGGGCTGCAGGTTGAGAATCCCTGTTGTAGAGGGAGAAAATAGTTATGTGAGGTTGCAGGAAGACTAAGCCTTGTTAGACATGAGGAGAAATGGCCACTGAAAAGTTGCTGGAAGAGAGCAGAATCAATAGAAGCAGTTCCGTGACATTCCTAAGATGAGAAAAACTATGAAGGAAAGAGTGAGTAAACCCCAAATTTCTTAACCAGCATTGATGCCTATGTTTCTGCATTTAACCCCCCCCCCCCAGGAGATTCTACAAAGATCAGAATTCACAAAATTAACTCAAAAATAATAATAACAGTTCTTTGATTTTAAAAGCAAAAGAGTATGTTGGAAGCTATATCCTCCAAGAAAATGAAATTCAGGCCATGGACCTGTCTCCTCACTCCAGACATGGGTATAGTGATATATCTTTCTAATATCTTAACTTACTCCCTAGGCAAACATGATCAGCGATCTCTTCTTTTTGATTCCAAAGAGAAAAGGAAAGAAGAAGAAAAAAAGTGTGGCAGGTAGAATCTAAGGACACTACTGTCAGAGATTTAGTTCATGAATTCGATATGGTAAATGGGCAAAGGACATTGAAATTGATGAAATGAGTCAATTTCGCAAACCAAGACCAACAATCATGTTCTTTTCACCCATGTAGCAAATTGAATTCACGAAATAAATCCCTGATGGTAGCGTCTTTAGACTCTATCTGCAACATTATTTTTTTGGAGGGTGAGGCAACTAACATTGAAATAAAGGTAAAGGTCGACCCTGCTCAAAAACCAGTAGTATCTGACTCTATGGTTCAGTGCTCATCTATGTTTCTTAGCCTAAGAGCCAGCGCTGTCTGCATCTGCAGACGTTAAGGTGGACATGTGGCAGGCATGCCTCAACACCGAATGCTGTTTACCTTCCCACTGAAGTGGTTCCATGAGGGTGGAAGTGGAGGAAGGAAGAGAAGATCAGAGGTGAAAATGGGTGGGTTTCCCCCTTTAAATGCATTGGCCCCATCCTCACGCCAGCCTTGCACGTCTCCCTACCAGGCAGCAGACAAAGCAGGCTGGCAGGAAAGCAAAGCAAAGCAAAGGAAGCTCTCTTGCCGTCTCTCTCCCCTTTGAATGTAACCTACCCACCAGAGCCAGGATTCTAGATGTGGGTGGGTGAAGTTTTTTTCAGGATGGGCAACAATCTCATTCATATATCAATACTGTCGGGCAAGCAAGTGACCCCTTCATCCATAGCTGGTGAGGACTTTTCTTGTGCTGGCTGCCTCTGGTGATGGACTCTGCAGGAAGACATCAGCTTGGAGGCTTGTAGGATGCATAATACAGTCCCCTGACCTCTCTCTTTCCCTGGTGTGCAGTTGTAGCCTTGCCTCTCTTCTCTCCCTTCCAGCGGTTGCTTCTCTTCCCCCCCCCCAATCTGACTCACTCCACTTGCACTTATTTGCACACCCACACTCGGGCGCTCCTCACACATCAGAGCAGCATTTGGAACATACCTTACAAACTTGGGGACTGGGGATGATTGAAGGAGGTGGGGACAGGCCTGCAGGGCAATCAGAAAATAAAAGAGGGGGAAAGAGAGAGAGGAAGAGGATTTATAGTCACAAGCACTTGCCGTTTTTTGTTTTTAAACCTTCATATAAAACGTTTCTGATGTCTGATCCAAATTGTATAGGTGTCACAAGAAAGGTTATTCTGTCCTCTATCAAGTGCATTTTAGATCACTTCGATTGGTCGATAAGGTTTTTGTTGGCTCACTGCCAACCCCCCTGGCGGAAATGTCATTTTAATGAGTCACGTTTTTCCTCAATATCTTTTTTGTGGATTCCTGCTTTGGTGTCATTTTTTCCGCATGTTGTATGTGAACTGTATCCACTTCGGGAAGTTGTCATATTCAGTTTCTAAATTGTTCCCCCCCCTCTTTTTTTTGTGTTTTTGTGACCTTGTTTGAGTGGTTTTTTGTAAAACGCTTCATAGATTATTTTTCTGATGTCCAATTACAAATTTGAAAGTGTCCCCACAAAGGTTAATCTTTCCTCTTTCAAACGCACTTTGGATCATCTGAATTGGTTGGGTGGTTTTTTTGCTGCCCCCCCAACTGCCCCCAGCAAAACTGTCACTTTTCCGATGCTACTTCTGAAAGCATTGACATCACCACTTTGCATTTTAGGCTTTTGGATTCTACCAATTCTTAAAGTTGCTAAGACGATCTTTCAAATGACATAACCCTTATTTTCGTGGGTGACTTAGTTTTGATGTTGCAGCTCATCAAAAGTACATGATTTTCGTTACATCGCAAAAGCTGCCAGACCACCCCAACCGAAACGTAAGACGTTCATCGAATTCACGTCAATAAAACTAAAACATTCAATTAGCTAGGTTTATCCCATCAAATACAATAAGACTTCTTTCCCACAAGTATGGATCAATGGACCAAAACTAAAGCAAGAAATTGCAAGTAGATATATAGATACCATTTTGGTAGGATGGTAAACAGTGTTCTGTGCACTATAGTGTCTAGACATGACTGCCACATGTCCATGGAAATGTCTGCAGATGCAGACAGTGTTGGCTCTTTGGCTATAAACAGCTTAGTACTGACCCTAGAGTCAGATATGACTGGCTTTTGAGCAAGGGTGACCTTTAATTATATATTAGACTGTGATGTATGTTTGTTGATAATGACACTATGAAATTCCATGTTCTATTCCAGCTTTTCTACACTGCTAGTAATATATTGTAGTGGCTAGCAGAGTAGTTAGTAAGATGTTTGGAAGTCAAGGTGTGCCAAAGTCCCTACATTTTTGAGTAAGAAGGATGGGCTTGATCTTTGATGTGGTTTTAACCATAACTTTTCATTTTAAACACAAATTCTCATGACTGTTCTGTTAGAGAGCCTATCAGAACCATGTCAGGGTACAAAGAGAGTGCTTCAGGGTATTGACTATTGTTGTTTGTCATCTTAACCCCCCCCCCCTTCCATGCAAGTTTAGGAGGAGGACATCTTGTCAGTGAGTAGAATCTGGTATCTTTTCTTGGTCACCACTGAGGAAAACAAAAAGAGTGAGCTAAGCAACTGAGAGAGTGAAGATAGGATTTGCCAACTACATCTGTACAAGGGTTCTATGAGGTATAGATTTTATTTGTGGTGTATTTATATGTTATACATTTCCTTCTTAAAAATATATAAAGCTTTGTGCTGGTTCTACCTCTATGTTCAGTGCTTACTTTCTAATATTTTCAGCAACCACTTTGAACATGGTATTGAACTCTGACATGCAAGTTGCCAGCTGTATAAATGTACCAATCTGAACTAAGTGCTTGGTTGCAATCATGGGGTTCCTTGAGGAAGGACATGTGCCTAATTGTCAAAAAAATGTGGCCAATCTCCATCCAGTTCAATCGTCTTTTCTAAAACTGGATAGCTGGTTGCCTTTGGAAAATGACATTAAACATCAAAGGTCTGTTTCATTTCTGTAATGAAAGATAATTGACAGACCTTTCTCATATGACTAGTTTCCATTCTGTTTGAAAATGCTCAGGAAATTGGGAATATAGCCTAGCTTTATAAATTATCTGACGCCAAATATCTATCTGTGTGTCCCCACCATTCATGCGTCATGATTTACAATTCAATGTCTCTTACTAAACACAGTTAATTCTTGACTTTTGATTAGGCAACGTCTCTGTTACAGAAGAGAACTCCTCAAACTCATTGAATTGATTTAATCACATGATTTCTTGGCATAGGATTACTTCTCCTAGCTAGCTGCTAAGTGAGAAGTGTTTGTGGTCATTGCTTTGGCAAAAGATCTATTATTGCCTTCTGCATAATGGTTTGCTGGCTGATGCTGAGGCTGTGACAGATGAAGATGATCCTTCTAATAATTGTTGTTTAAATGGTTCTAGTGACATACAATATTAATGTACAGACATACAAATTCATTTTTCAGTGTGTAGATGCACTTTTCAGGAAAGCCAATCTTACTAGCAGCGCACAAGACAATCAGCAAAGTGAAGAATGCATGAATTTTATGGCATGGCTAGAGTTCTCTCTATCTTGGGAGTTGCATACTAGATGCACATGGTAAGGCATGCTGCAAATGATTAATGAGGCAAACTAAATAATATTATTTTAAAAAAACTTTTCACACATGGATCAGGTAGCCATTGTTTCACGCCAGATGCAAAATCATTGATTTTCATGTCAAATTCCCAAGATCATGTCATGATTTATTCAGACTCAGTGAGGATGAAATCAATCTTTTAAAAATGGTCATACTCAACGATGCTATAGTAATAATTGTGTGCCAGCAAGTTAATTCTGACCTATGGTGACCCTTTCCAGGGCTTTCCAAAAGCAGCATACTCAGAATTGGTTTACCATTCCCTTCTTCTGGGAGCACCCAGGAACTGTGCAGCTTGCCTATGACTAAACAGGCTAGTTTTTCTCCTGCGAGGCACAGTGGGGAATTGGAACTCTTAACCTCTGCTGCCAGATACAATATTGGTTAATAAATAAGAAGTGTTTTTTTCTATAAAAGACAGCATGCTAACAAATTATATGTATTTTCTTCAGGCCATAGTTTTTCATTACAAAAGTGCTAATTTATCTTTTTTTTTAAAAAAAATCCCAAACTATAGTTATTCTTTTTTCCAATTACATATACTAAATGTACTAATCAAATCAAAGGGAACATTGGTATTATGAAATATAATACACATTTGTTCGTTTGACATTTATCTTCCATCTATATCTTGAGACCACAGGATAGAATACAGTAACAAAAACAATATAAACTAATGCATTACTTCAAAACCATGTATAACATTTAAAAGTACACTGAAATAGGAACAGTAGAGGAGCCTCCATGGTCTGTTAAAGCCATGATCTTAAATCCCTTAAGGCTTTGGCGAATAAAAATGTTTTAACTTGGTATCAAAATGAGGCTAGCGCTGGCAACAATCAAACCTCTAAGACAGTGTTTCCCAACCTTTGGTTTTTGGATTTCAATTATCAGAAGCCTAAGTCAATTCCCCAAAGCACTGATCAGCCAATGTACTGACTCAGGCTTCTGGGAATTAAAGTCCCCTGTGGGACGTGGGCCATAACTGAGGTTCTACTGCCAAGAAAACTCTTCCCTACATCTTTATATAGTGGATCATTCTTCATGGTGGGATATGAAGGAGGTGCCACCTAACTCTGTTGACAAAGAGAAGGAGAGCTAGGTGTCATCAAGAGATCAATGGCACCTTACCCAAAAAATTGATTGCCCTCTCCCATTGACTTCATAGAGATAGTGAACAACATTGGCGGCAGAATGAGTCTTTTTGGCAGCCCACAGCTTAATAACTATAGAGATGAAGAGAAAATCCCCAGTGACACTCTCTGGACCATGTCCCACAGGTAGAACAGAACCATTACAATACATTGCCTCCTTTTTCATTTCATATTGCTGGCCCAAGGGAATACCACAATTAATGGTATCCAAAATCATCACATGCAGTGGTGCACAGAATTTTTTTTGCTACCACACCATGTGTGGAGCCTATGTTGTGGGTGGAGCCTATGTTGTGGGTGGAGCCTATGTTGTGGGTGGAGCCTACATCATGGGCGGAGCCTACGTCTTGGGCGATCTAGTCATGCCTGTCATATGGCCATGTATACATCTGCAAACACAGGCAGCACTGGCTCTTTGGCTGTAAATGGAGATGAGCACTGCACCCTAGAGTCAGATATGACTGGCTTTTGAGCAAGGGAGACCTTGACGTAACCTGATGGGGCAGGGCAGGGAGGTGGGTGTGGCCACCCAATTTCGCTACCCCCCTTTCTGAAAGCCACACAATTTCACAACCCTCCTGCCCAGAGGCCACCCAATTTTGCTGTCCCCCCCTGGGATGTGTGCGAACCTGTTGCTGCCCACCACTGAACACATGTCTTTACTACGGAGCAGATCATTGTTCAGGATCAAGACCATTTCAGACCTGAAAATAGACAGAAATGGATCCAGATAATACATACATACACACATGCGCACGTGCATGTGCGCACATACATACATTTGTATATCACCCAACTGATATTGAATGTTACTCCAGGCATTTGACACTATCGTTCCAGCACACGCTCAAGCACTTGGCCCAGAAAGGGGATATTTGTGATAGGGTTATAGTTTATATATACATACTTCAGGAAGGTCCTCTTCAGAAGAGGGTACATCATCACCTTTTTCAAAGAAAAGGGCACTACCCCTTGAATTAATGAGACATGTACCACCTCATGGATCCACATAGTTAACCCACATCTTCTAGATCTTATTAAAAAAGATATGCAAGTGGTGGGAAAGACTGATTGACTTGTCTTGTACACATGATCAGGTTGCAACAATTGAAATTGACCCCATTGGATGGTTGTTAACCATTTTTCATCTGCTGGTGTTTCCAAAACCTGATTCATTTGCTTTGCCAATCTTGTATTAAAGTTTGTTAGTGATTTCAGCCAGAATCCACGGAGTTCATCTAAACCAGGAACACTTCAGGTTTTTTTAACTTCTTTGCCTTTTCTTGTATGGCTTCTTTTGTTATCTGAAAATCTTCCATTTTTGATGCTTTTGCTAGATGTTCAACCTGCATGATCCATATTGAATTTTCATTGTGCTCCTTATCATTCTCCCACAAGCTTTTCCAAAATTTCAGAGTGCATTTCGCTTGCACTGGCTTCACACCTTTTTTCAAGGGTCTTGCAGAAATAATATTGGTTAACCCTAAACTGTGAATTCTGCTGAAACTGCAGTACAGTACTCGGTTGTCATATCGCTTAATCTTTTTTGCAATGGCCACAACTCTTTGTTTCAACTCTTCAATTATAACTGCAATGCTCTTGTTGCTCAAGTCATACTTTATTAACAGGCTACTTTTGAGCTTCCTATCTTTTAGATTTCCTTGTCTTAGATTCTTCAGATTAGCACAGTTCAACTGGGTGGGAGTTCCAGAAAGTGCCACCACCGAGAAGGCTCTTCTCCGAGTCATGGCCTTTCTTGCCAATCTCGGGGTTGGCACTTGGAGCTGCACCATCTGGAAAGAATGAGTGATGCAGACTGATGTCCTGAGGGGAAGACGCTTCACCAGCTAGGAAGTTATTACCCATATTTGGTCACCAGCACCACACTTCCTTACACCCAAGATAATGTACACAGGAGTATCCCATCCCATTATCTCCTCCCCTGAGATTCACCAAGGCACATGTGTGGGATGTTATGTAGTAAGATTGATGATGAGGTGTAAAACTATAGAACAACTGAATTCCTGAAAAACATAATGCTAGATTGTTGCATGTACTACAACCAGGATAGTTTCTTGTGCTATATAGCCAGCATCCAATGATGTTGTTTTTCAGGGCATTCGTTCAGTCACACTCTCTCCTCTTCCAACATAAACTAACCAGAGTTCCCACTGCTTACCTGAGCAACTCACACAATTTCTTCCTCTGAACACATTGCCTCTGGAACACTCACGCAACCCTGATACTCTCATTGTGGGCAACTTCACAGAAACTTGCCTCTGAGCTTTCTTGGGATGAGAGGAATAACTGGTCTTGATCTGCAGTCAGTCTTGGATGTTTCACAGCAGCCAGCCTGATTCCAATTCAGTGAGGAGGCAGGAGCCTCCATGTGAGTACAAGCTATGCCACATTGGTGGATAGAAACATTCGGTTTGAAGGAGTCTGTATTACTCTCACTGGAATGCTACAAAGAAGCTGATGTCACTGGCTGTCTTTCCTCTGACTCAATGAGAGATAAAAAATTGAGTACATCAAAGATGCATAAAATCAGTTGAATGCCTTGCATACACAGCTGAATTCTCTGCAGTTCAGTACTTTTTTTGCTTGCTGTCTCATTTGGTAAACATAAGCCATTGAATTAGCAGTGATTGACAATAATCGCTCTCTGTTGTAGTCCATATAAAAATGGTAAATGGAGAAATTTATTTGTTTTTCTTTGTCTGCTGCTTTTATATTTCATTCTTTCTTTTCTTTTGTTTCTGAAACATCAAGTTTCAGGTCTATCAGAACCACTCAGCTACTGAAGTTGTCGAGAAAAATAATGAAGGGGCATAGGGATTGCTAAATTGGTTGCTAGGGATGGACCTTTTATGTTTTAATGAAAGGTCTGAAACACAAAAGAGATGTTCTTTCCTTGATTGCCGAAAGAGAGCCTCTAAAACACAAATGATTCATTTAAAAAAGAGAAGGGTACATGAAAGTTTAATTTTTCTTTAGTATTCTTTTTTTTAAAAACTTTAATTGTAGTGCTCTTTCTTTCACAATTTGTCTGTAAAAGTGGTCTAAAGTATTATTAATCCAATGGTGCCTGGAGGGCTCCTGTCTTCAGCCAAACAGAATATCAGGGAGGTGGGGAAGTGAGAATATTGAATCTGCTGAGTTCTTGGTGGCTTTCATCTTGGATGATGCCTTTTTTGCCTTAATATTTTGGAAGGATTCCTTTCATTTCTTTGGAATGTTTTTGCTGGCACTAAACTATCTGCTTGTGCCAGTTTCCCTTGCAATTATTGCCATCTTTCTCTGATTTATTTAGAGATTTTTCTCCTCTTTGGTGTTTTTTCATTGGGTGGAGGAAGCTATTTTCTTTTCTTGTATTATTTTTGCTACTGTTTTCTTGGCCTGCCTGTTGCTGCTGGATTCAGAGGAGGGAAAAGAAGGCATGCAAGATAGCAAGGGAGATAAATCTCTGTATTTTCTAGTAATTCTAGTTTGTTAAATGGATTGATTATATTTTTGCCTTTATTTGCTTGTATTGTTTCTTGTGTTTTGGAACAAAGAGATAGTATGCATGTTTTATTTTTCTGTGTATTTACCTGTGTGAGTTTGGAAGTACTTGCTCTCCTTGTTTGACTTATTTTTAAAACTTGCTACTTGGTTAATTTAATTTATATTTATTCTGTTATATTTTGGTGATTCTGTCTGGCCAGGTTATCCTGTGATGGTAATAGAGTAGACCATGCTGTCAGCAACTCAACGCTGATCGTCACGCTGTGGTTAACTAACCTGACAGCCCTGAGGACTAGCAGCATTGGGTGGCAAAGAACACAGGGAAGGGTGATGGTCCCCAAGTTGATTAAATCCCACTAGAATCCGTCTTGATGGAGGACAGCAGATTCATTAATACTAGCCTGGGGCTGAGGAGGAATTTGCGCTCCAAAAGGGCTTAGGACCAGAAAGTGAACTGCAGAATTGGATCAGTGGTACGGGTGTCATGCTGTGATGTGAAAACAAATAGAAGGCCACTGCATTATATTTGTCCCAGGACAATCTTCATGGTTGACCACCATGATGATTGCCAATATTCCGAATCAGAGACAGCACAACAACAAGAAGTCATACTATGTTTTTCTTTTTTTAATTTTTTGTGCATTTTATTGACACCCCCCCCCCCCGGCCACCTACCGATTTTTCTTTCTTTTGTACTGCTGCCTCCTTTTGGAGCACATCAATACAATGCTGCCCTGTCTTGTCTTTTTTTGGAGTAGCTTTAAAGGGTTCTTTATGGCACTGTTAGCATCAGAAATGTGAGTAGAGAAACATGAAACAAATCACTTGGAAGAAGCTTTCATTTTCAGTTTAAGTGAATAGCCCAGTACCGTATATATTTGAGCATAAGCTGAGTTTTTTTAGCCACAAAAATAAGCCTCAAAAAAGGGACATGGATTATACTTGGGTCAATGACCACGAGGGTTCCAAGACCATGCCAGATTTAGATGTGCTGACAATTTAATTAATTTTACCTTATTTTCATGTATTTTGATTATTGAAACTCACTAGGTACTGCTGCATTTTCCACCCTCATCTTATACTCGGGTCAATCTATTTTCCTGGGTTGTCAGGTCAAAATTAGGTACCTCGGCTTATATTTGGGTCAGCTTATACTCGAGTATATACAGTATATAAAAACTACAAAAAAAATGAGATTGGTACCCTCAAAAGAACCTGAAATGAACTGAAAGAAACATGAAAGTTTTAACCATGTACATCTCTAGTGGTTACTTTTTAATTCTGCTGCACCTATAGCTGCTGTTCTCCCTGCAGCTCTAGGGGCTGAATAGGGCATTTAAGTTAATAACAATAATAATTTTGTGTCAGAGATTACTCTGGGTTGAAAGGATTTTTGCTGGAGAATCTCCACTCAGGGGACACCTGAATGAGGCTCCTTTCACATCCCCAAGTGCAGCCATTGGGTATCGAAACCTGACCTTCCAGTCTCCAAGCTCAGCATCTTAACCATTAAGTCACCGGAGGCGAGCTGCATTTAAGTTAAGTTAGTAGACAGAGTGTGACACAAAGATCAGCAGTTGAAATAAGCCATTTGCCCAGTTTCCCTTTCTGTTTGGTTCATCCTCCTTTTCAGCAAACCAGGTTGTTATCCTATTTTAGTCTCCAAAGTAATTTCCCCTAGCCCCACACCCATCCCACACTGGGAGAGATGTAGATAAATAGTCAAGAGAGGGATTTGTGAGCCATTCTGTTGCTCTTTTAAAAAAGACCCACCCAGTACTGCTTTGTAAAGTGTTTAATTTTAATGAATGAAATTTGAAGACTTTCCGTTCATGTTCCCAGGTTAACTCTGCAAGCCACATAGGTGTAAAGCTGAAATTCTTAAAATCATGTCAGCTATCTGTAATTAAAAAAAAAACCCTGCTCAATTTGTTATTCCTCATGAGTTTTTCCTTGATAAGTGTGTTTTATAGTCTTGATGACTGTTTCTGCATATATTTGTGTAATATATGGAAGTACTTTGTTTGAACTTTGTTGCTGTTGTAAAAATGTTTCATTAACCTTTACGTTTAATGTCAATATGGCTTTATTGCATTCTGCAAATTCCTTTAGTACCAAGTGGAAATCATTGAGATTATTTTATACCATGACAAATAAAGAAGTTCATTCTTATATCCTGCAGCCCCTTCACCTCCAATAATTACCAACTATGCTTCAGGAGACTGTAGCACTATATAGCCAGCGGTGTTTTGGATGTATAGAGTATACTGCTTCGTTATTCTAGGTACCAAGTTACAGGGTAAAGGGTATCAGGCAACCAATCCTTCTTAACCTGGAGGCACAGTAAGGATGCTCAGATATGTTTTGTAGAGTAAAAAAATAAAGATCTAGAAGACCTATCTCTGACACTGCTTGTGCACACGTCCCAACCCATAAAAGTCATTTTTCTGGAAAAGGTAGAAGATGTCAGAGAGTGACAAATAAAAAAGCTTTGGGCTAGTTAGGTATGCTTGGGCCTTTCATTTTTTTTAAAATGTGTGCTTAATGTTGGGAGGTTGTGAGTCTTTTTTGCAGCAACAGGGTGAGTATTCTGGGATACTGTTTTAACAAGCATGGCAGGGGCTGGAGATGAAGCTCCATAGGCAGGAGGTTCCATAGGGCCGGGATGGACACAGAGAAGGCCCTCCTTCTAGTGCCAGAGAGATGCGCCTCTCTGGCCAATGGAACAACTAGAGAGCCTCTCCAGTCCGCTCTGGTGGGACAGACAGATGTTCTTGCGGTGAGGCAATCTCTTAAATATCCTGGCCCACTACCATGTAGGGCTTTAAAGGTAACGACCAGCACCTTGAATTGCACCCGGAGACATATGGCAACCAGTGCAGCTACCGGAGCAGTGGTAAGGCATGTCCATACCGTCCACACCCCATCACCACATGGGCCGTTGCATTCTTGACTAGTTGAAGCCTCTGAATGGTTGTCAAGGGCAGCCCCATGCAGAGCACATTGCAGTAATCAAGTCTGGAGGTGACCAGAGCGTGTGTGATCATGAGCAAGGAGTCCTGATCTAGGAATGGGCGTAACTGGTGAATCACACGAAGTTGTGCAAAAGCCCTCCTGGCCACAACTGCCACTTACTCTTCGAGCAGTAGTTGCAAGTCCAGGAGGACCCCCAAGTTACACACCAGGTCTGTTTGAGGCAAATCTGCCCCATCCAGAACCTCAACCCACAGCTACTCAGTCTTGCTGGGATTCAGTTGTAGCCCGTTGTCCTCCATCCAGACCCTGACAGCCTCCAGGCACCTGGAAAGGACTTCCACTGCATCGCTAGAGTCCCCATGGGCTGAGATATATAACTTGGTATCATCTGCATATTGATAATACCTCACCCCGTGGGAATGGATGATCTCACCCAGCGGGTGGCCCCCACCCCTCCAAGGGCATTCAAGAAACAAAATGGCTGCCTCCTTTGAAGCTATTGGGACAAAATGACCACCCCATTGTGCAGTCAAGGCAAAATGGTTGCCCGACCCTCAAAGCTGACTGAGAAAGTGTGACCCGGCCCCCAGCTTGAAAAGGTTGGGACCCTTGGCCTATAGATTACCTTACACTGTTTGCATTTGGTCCTGGAAAAATATTTGGAAATGGGCACATCAGAAACAATATGCATGATGGAAAGTAGTCTAAATGGATGGTTTGAAAGCATTTTTCTGCAAGAGCTGCTATACTGTGTGCTGTCTCTCAGTATAACAAAATGTTCCCATTCTTCTCTGGACATCATACTATATGGCAGCTTTGTATGATTTATGTTGTTCCAAATGTCCTTGTTTATACAATGGGTTTCTATAATATAAAGCACTTGTGTCACACGCTTCATGATTCATGCTTAATACTGGAAGGAATTTGCCTTCAAATCTGAACCAAAAGAGTTGCCCAACATTTTTGTTCCAGTTTCAGATATTGTGAAATTATTTTTAAATAAACTGTTGCTTTTCCTTATTCTTATAATGTTTCACTCAGACAAACAGCCCTAAAGGAGGATTTCAACTGTGGAAATAACTAGATCATTTTAGTTTTCAACTATTATCATTCCAATATTTTGACCTTTTGGTTATATACTTCTGATCAATATCATTAGCACTTATAGGAGTGAGTAAGGAGAGAAGGCTTGTTTGATAAATATATATTTGTAGCTGTAGAGTGTGTTTTTAAATGTCTAAATACTAATCGATTTCTAGAAATTAGGTATTGACTAAAATAGTTTGATAATATGTAATTATTGGTTTGGTCTTTTAGAAATTAGACTTTTTCTCTTTAAGAATAAAGAGTAAATAGATTCTCATGCAATTAACATGTTTTGTGACCTTTTGGTACAAGTTTCATCTCTCTAAGAAGTTATTAAGTTTAAATATGATTGTATAGCCCTATTACGCTCAAAGCATCAATTTTTAATTATTTTTAAGGTCAGTGTTGGAATATATGTGATTAGTGTGATATTTCAGTATACTATTTGTTTTCATTCCACAAACACAGCTGTTTCAGTTTCCCCTTTAGCAGATTCAGTGACCTCATGGATAAACGGGATAGAATTTTCCAAATGGTTTCAGTGGTTCCACTTATGTTGAGAAGTGTTGCTGCACAATGCAACACATGGCTAATTAATCAATGTCCATTGATTCCAACAAGCCTGTAACATGTATAGCTAAGCACTAAACTGAGACCACTAACTTGAAAATGACAACGTTAAATAAAATTGTGGCGTAGCTGAAAAAAATACAGTCAACAGTATAATATTTAGCGGTTTGTTCCCACAGTTTATTTTTAGCATTCTCAAAGTGCTGCCAAGCCTAAGAATCCATTCATGTGATGGGTACTTCATATAAACTAAGAACTTAATGGATTTAACAACTTTTTCTTGAGAATGACATCTACCGTCGTGTTGGCTCAATTCTCATCTTCACTGTTTTGCAACGTTCTAATTTATCTTAAAACTTCAACTCATCATTTTGGTTTCATAGGTTTTACATGTATGTTGGAATCTCTTAACAAGTCCAAATGTTGAGAAGGAAATTGACAATTTAGTTAATTATATGGTAGCCACCGTTCATGAAATATTTCTACGATAGAGTTTCCACAAAATAAGCAGTTGACGACTTTTGTTTTCCTTTTGACAACTTTTTTTATTATGGTCACTACTCATTGAGGCTGCAATTATATTTCTTAGTCTTTCCACCTTATGAAAACACATAAACACATAGTCTCTGCTTACATCTTTTCCAAGGTAGCCAATTTATAGTCTCAATTATGATTCGAAAACCTGGGCAGATTTAGCTTCTTAAGTTATACACTGCAATGACTGCAAATTGGCAGCTACTTGTCATTGTGAACTGTCTCACTCCCTCTTTGAGGAGTTGCCTTCCTGCCATGGCAAAATGCATTCTGGCTCACAAGATGGGTGTAAGCTCCTTTTCAGAAGGGCTGATCATCAGTTGCCATAATGGAGATGTTAGTCCTTGGAAATCTTGCTTTCATTAGACAATTTAAATAAAATGATATACCGGTAAAATAAAATGGAAAAAGCTGGCATATTTGCTCTTTCTAGAAGACCGTTCATTTAGGAAATTTGGTGTTTGGTATGTCCCAATGTTTAGATTTCTTGTCTGTTTCAGTTAACTCCTGTTTGATTTACTTGTGTGTATATCTAAACATATGGCAGGCAGTTGTCATTCTCCCAGATTTATGCACTAAATAGGTTACCTTACCCATCTCTTAACACTGACATTTTACTTCATGGAAAAGGAATAGTGCTCACTCATGTAAGTCAACATATGTGGTAGGGCTAGCTTGAATGCATAATCTTTGTCTTTGAGCTCTGCCTGCTGACAAGTAAGAATGTTAACAGTTAAACTGCAGTACTGCAGTGAGAACTCTGCTCACAACCTAAGTTCGAACCCAATGGGCACAAAGTTGACTCAGCCATCCATCCTTCTGAGGTCAGTAAAATGAGTGCCCATCTTGTTGGGGGCTAAATGTTAGTTACCTTGTGAACTACCCAGATAATGCTTTAAGGCTAAGCACTGTAAGGGCATATGTAAGCATTAATGCTATTGGTATTACTATAATTAAAGCAGGATGGGGACTGCAGTGGCTCAGTGGTTAAGAAGCTCACCTTGTTAGCTGGAAGGTTGGCAAGCTGGCAATTCAAAGCTTAGAGTCTATGTTTATTTACTTTGAACCAAGTGCTGTTGATTTCAGTGGAACCTATTTACTAGTAAATATTCTTAAGATGGAAGCATATGCTAGACCAGTGATGACGAACCTATGGCACGCATGCCAGGGGTGGCACTCGGAGTCCTCTCTGTGGGCACCCATGCAGTGACTCCAGCACAGAGTTCACCCCACGCTTCTGCCCAGCAGCCCAATGGGAGTGCTTCCTTCCTCCCCCAGCACAGAATTCACCTGCCCCCTCTGCCCAATGGGAGTGTTTCCTTCCTCCCCTGTTGCTATGTTGGCACTTTGGGATAAATAAGTGGGTTTGGGTTGCAGTTTGGGCACTCGGTCTCTAAAAGGTTCGCCATCACTGTGCTAGGTCTAGTGCCATTTATGGCATAAGTACTTCCTAGTTTCTCCTTCCTTTTCATGTATATAATTGTATTATTTTTCCCTTCTTTATAATCCACTATTTCCCCCCCTTCAATTACCCTTTGCAATAATTAGTTGCTGCTGCTGCTGCTTTTAGTACTTTAATACTCATTCTTCGTTTCTGAAGGGTTCTGAAGGAGGCAAAATGGCCTTCTGAGCTGTTAAGATTCTGGGATAAAACAGTAAATCAAGTCACTGATATGACTTACATATCATATTAAACCCTGGGAATCCACCACAAAATCATTACACTAAAAAGTGACAATTTTGATTGATTAAAATGGTTTGGGCTAGATAGTGTTAAATCACTGTGAGTGATGTGACATTACAGTTTTACATATCATATTTCTGTCAAGACAATGAAGGTAAAAGGCATTGTCATCAGACGATAACGGACAATGAGAGGAACTCTTGTGTTAGATTTATGACTTGGTTTAGATTTAGAAAGAAGTAATTCTTACCTTGTGCCACATATCAAATGACTGTAAATTCAATGATGATGTAAAATTCTAAGGCAGAACCACTTAGAGTTTTGACAAAGTGCCAGCTATAAAGTATTTACTGTTCTCAATGGTTCTGCCTTACACACTTAAATATTTATCAGACTCATGAACCTTTCTGATAAATGTTCCCACTCTTTGCTGCTGTTTTTTCACCCTCAGATGCTTTTATTTTTTTAATCAGAAGTTGTCTTGATATTTCTATAACAATTCTAGCCATCTTAATTAAAATATTAAAAATTTAGAGAAAATGCTATAGCTTTGATTGTGAAGTAAATCTTCATAGCTTCTATAGCTGGCTGGCTGCCCTCGTATTATAGTGCTAAGTGCAAAGAGCTAAGCAGCATTGTTCACATGGATTATAGTTACAGCTGATTGCATATCATGTTTCATACTTGTGATATATGGCTTAGCAGTTAATTCCTCTGGCATTTAATCTCAAAAGCATGGCTGGTCTCTGTGGTTGCAGTCAATATTGTTACTAAAATTGTTAAAATTTTAAATTATGGGATTACCTAAAGCAACAAAATAATGGAGATCCATGTATTAGGCCAAGTAGTGATTCAACGACAATTTCTGAAGACATATTTTATGCTAGGTTGCTTTTCATATTCTGTCTAAAAATGTTTGCATACATACTTCCATGTCTTACAGTGACATAGAAATGATTACATATACACACTCATCATACTTGGGGCACAGCATTAAATGATAAAACATAATTTTTGATACATTGTATACCAGGATTTATAAAAAACAAATACATGTATTAAGTGGGTTATGGGATACTTTTTGACCCAGTTGAAATTATAAAGTACAGTGGTCCCTCGCTTAAAGAGCATAACGCATTCCACAGGATTGCTATTTAAGCGAGTTTGCTCTTTAAGTGAAACACCATTGTAAGTGACCAATTGTGACTTCTGGCGGGGAAGATTGCAAACCCCAATTTAGTTGTTAAGCAAGTTTTTGGTTGGATTTAGTTGTTAAGCAAGGCGACCATTCAGAGAAAATTCTGCTGCTTAAACAAGCTAGTCTCTAAGCGAAGCACTCTTTATTTACTGTATTGAGATATGGTAGATGAATTAGCAATGTGGTTGGGGTTAGGATTAGTGGAAAGTGTAAATATTCAAATCTTGTGTTTCCTGAATCACAGGGTACTTCCATGTTCTTCCAACCAGAACCAACCAAAGCAAACCCAAGGCATGCCATGTCTGTTTCTTGCAATCCTGGTTCATGTAAATATATATAAATATGTGACCGCATTTATCTCAATATGTTATATTGATTGGTACAAAATGTATCCCAATTGCAAAAAGGAAGATACTTTTGGAGTAATTTTTAAAATTCCACTTTTTTTGTCTGTTAATTAAAAAATATATATGTCTAGGAGCTAAAGTATGTTTTGATACATGAGGAATGAAATTCATATTTGTTATCCTAAGATGCATATTTAGGCTTTGGGCCTGTTTCTTTCATTTAGATTCATTGCTCTATATTCAGTTGTTGATCCCCACTACCAAACTATGGAAGTCACATTGAACTAATGGAAACTTGGTAGGTCAATGTCTACAGAAGTTCCATTGATTCAATAGACCTTTTTTTAGTTGGGAGTAACAATTTAGGTTACGGGCCATGTTAATCTGTAATGGATAATTGTATCACAGTAGGTGAAAATTCATCTGTATTGGAGATCTGGGTACAGCAGAATTAATTAGGGAGGATAAGGAGGCTATCTACCAGATTTTGACAGAGGTTTTGGCTTGAAGAGAACAACAAGACAGGGGCCAGAAATGGTTTGTGAGAAAAATGTCAAGTCGAATGTCAAGTAAGCATTTGGGAATGAAGGCTGGTGATAAGGCCTGTGCTGAAATGTTGACAGAATCTCAGTGTCAAGAGAAGTATCTACCTTTTTTTAGGACATAGTGATTAATAGCACAAGGTGAGAATTCTTCAGGAGTTCTTTAATGCCATGAAAGGTTGTAAAGGTTACTGAAACTGAGCTTTGTCTTATGTGCTATGTTCCAGGACACAACGTCCGTTAATGAGAAGTTTTGGAAGAGAAACACACAAAATACCCTAGGCATTAAAAAAAGAGTGAAGAGAAGAGACAGAGGACAAAACACATTTCAGTTTAACAATATTGCATCAGTTTGAATAGAAAATTTATATACAGTACTGAATAATGTTTCTGTAGCAGGAGTGTAGAAGCAGAGACAGGTTGAATTTCAGATTCAGTTTTGCGTTGTGTGTTCCTCATGTACCATCAGACAAAGCTGCTTGCGATCCAGACTTAATTGTAAAATAGCAAGGACACTGCCCTGGAAGAACAGTGTAACAGGATATTGACCATTAATTTTTTTCATGAAGTGAGCAAGATTATGGTCTCCCATTTCACCCAAATGGGATACATAACATGATTTAGGAAATACAAATTGACCTTCCTGGAATTCTTCTTCTTCTGTGTCTAGGCCAGATGTGAAACTGCCAAAATGAAGCCACTTTTTGTTGACTTCATTCTGCAGTTCCTTTCACTTGACCAAGTGTGAGAAAGGTTAGTCAGCAACAAAAGGCTGCATCTACCAGGGTACACCCGATTGTGGTTAAAAATACCACAATCTTCAAAGAGGCTTTGTATACCCCACCTCCCTAGAATTATTGACTAGCTAGTGCTATTTTCCCCTGTGCACTGTGAGAAACTAGTCCCCACACCATGACATATTGTGGTCCTAGTCTGTGATCAATGGTGGAGAAGCAATGTAGCCACCTGACAGTTTCTCAGCGGCAGTGTCTTGGTTCCCAAGGACCTACAGATCCTGTGCAAGCTCCTTTGAAACATCATTTGTCCACTTGGCTAAGTCAGAACAGAGTATATTTGGGCTGTGGTTTAAGATTTCTGGAATAAACCAGAAGGAGACAGTTCCCCATCCAGATGGCCTGTGGAACAAAACTGTGCTTCCTGGCAAACTCCATGCATTCAGACTTCATTGTAGTTTATCTTCCCTCCATGTCCATAGAGTTTACAGATGGTGAACAGAGAAGATGCTTGTCTATTCTTAGTTCAGCTACTGTGGTCATTTCCTTTTATTTATCTTCATCATAACTAAATATGGTGGCAAATATGCATGTGAACAGATCCACTTTTGAGGCAACAACTGGCTTTTCACAAAAACTACATTTGATGAGCTAGCTGGCACGGAACAGACACTTTCTGATCTACTACTGTCTTACTGTTAATTTATGGATATACCTCTTTCTTTCTCTATGATGTTAAAACCAGTGTTTTCCCATTTCCCACTAATCTGCGCCAATAATATCATGGCAATTCATCTTTCAAAAATTGTAATTTTTATACCAAGCAAACATGAATGTACTGAAGGTATGTAACACCCTTACTGTGCTATCCTTACCTTGACATTAGGTGTCGCTGCAGGACAGAGAGAATGCTTCCAAACCAACCATGAATTCATCCTATCTTCCTAGCCTCTCAGCAAAAAAAGAGAACAGTATGACGTACAAGGGATATACAATGCTCAAAGTACTTTTAACTAGCTCATTTTGAAAAGAAGGATGACAGCAGAAACTTGCTTCCAATTGTTTTCAGTAGAATCGCCATGTGCTTTAGAAAATATATATTGTTCTAAACACCATTTTAAAAGATGCAATTGTTTTAATACTACATAGCATTCACCATGTCCAGAATTTAATGTAATTCAAAAACAGTGTACCAAACATCAGTAAAAGTCTAACACATTGGTTCTGGTGTCTGTTTTCTCCTGTCATTTCTTAAAATATAACAATATTCAAAATATGTCCAAAGTTCAAGTTCAAACTTTGAACTGAAATGTGTCACATCTTTTTAAAAATTGACACATTGTGTGTGCTATGCTCCATTCACACTTCAGTATATGTCAGAGTTCTTCAAACTTGGCTCTCCAGATGTTCTTAGACTTCAATTCCCAGAAGCCCTGATCACCCGATGTTCTGACTTGGGCTTCTGGTAATTGAAGTCTAAGAACACCTGGAGAGCCAAGTTTGAGGAACCCTGGTACAGTAAAACCTCATATAACACTAAAACCTGGTTCCACAAGTCTTGGTGTTATATGATTTTTAGTGTTATCTGATCCTCTATGGGATCCATAGAGATACATTGTAACCACACAGGCTTTCGCGGTTGTTATCTGAAGCATCCCATAGGATCTTAATGTTATCTGATGCAATTCTTCCCCCCAGATTCCTTGATGTTATGCGATTTTAGTGTTATTCGATACTAATGTTATATGAGGTATTACTGTATATGTAATATATTCTACTGGTTAGTGTGTTGCATGGTGGTTAGTGTGTTGTATGCTAAGTACACCTAGCATCATGTATATCTGAGGATGATACACATTTCTGGTTTATATCATAATGGCTGAAATGTACTATTGTAAAGTTATGCCACATAGGCCTGGTGACAGTACTGGAAGCAGTCATGTTCAGGCATGTGAGTCTCTGCTGTTCTCAAATGCTTCCCCAGAACCAAAAGGATCCTTGGAGTGGGGCAGGGTAGGAAGCTTTTAATTAACAGAATATGATATAATCATGCTTACAGCATTCAATTTTGTATCACTGTATCTCAGCCTGTGTTTGCCTCTGAACATTGCAAGGAGCTATAAGTGAGTGCCAAGAGAGCATGGTATACATGTGATATAATGTACATAATGCTCTTGTACATTGCAGGGCAGTTGACATTGCATCTGTGATGTCTTAGTCATTTTATAGGCTGAACCCTATTAACCACAATTACGTGACTGGTAAGACAGGGGCATACAGGTATGTCTCACAGCCTTATTGCCCCCACAATTCACCCAGACTTTCATGCAGGTAGCACAATATTCTGAAGAGGCAACTGGAGGCACATTCTTTCTTGCCTTTCTTAAAATTTGTGTACCCTTTCCTTATTCAGGCTTCAGTTAGGATTTCAATATAGGTTGCTGAAAGCTCTGCTCTGATACCTAGGGTGGTTGAGAAGGTAAAGAACTTTGCACTAGGTTCCATCTGATATAGAGACTTCATTCTATCTGACAACCATGAATAATTACAGACACCTTATTTATTTCTGTTTGAAGACTGAATAACTACAGTCCCATATAGTTTGGTATTCTAGTACAGGTCTTCCTCTCAAAGGTCTTTAATACACCTGAAACCTTGAATGACTGTGAACCTTATTTTTAACACATATGCCTGAATTATAGAAGCTGGGGAGAAGTTTAAAATGCTTATTTCGTTCTACATGAGAGATACCAAAATGTCTGTTTCCATTCCTTGTAAACATTACATTGCAGACAATGGCTTCTAGTGGCCAGCTCTGGTAATGTGCCAAAGAAATACATACAGTACTGTATTTCAGGGCTTTTTTAATTGAATATTTTTAGACCGATGGATAACTGAAACATGCAGATGCTGAACCCTCAGATACGGGGCCCAACCTGTATAAGCAATTTAGAATCCAAGTGGAATTTTTTGGCACTTCTAGTACCAGACTAAGCATGAATGCTTCATCAAGCAGATGCTAATTAGTGGAAGAGAACTCAGGGACTCATTTTAGTCCCCTGTCTTATAAGGGATCAGTCCATCACCACTGAAGGTGTTGGGTGTTTATTTGTTAGAAAAAAATACATCACACAATACTGCTATAGGTGATTTCTTGGCTGCAACAGTAACCTGTGGAATTTCCAGTGAACAGAAAGTTTTTTATGCACAGTAACATGAGATCAAATCATTTGTATGTTTCCCCAATGCACATAAAGAGAAGCTTTTCTTGATGGAGATCCCCACTTGTGCATTCTCAAACTGTATGATTATGTGGTTCTTTTTTTACAGCAGAACATTGTACAATTAGATTGTTTTTGACCAGGACTGGGCTACTTCAATAGCATTATCACAGCTATTTATTAGCTCTTCTTTATACATGGGGCAGGGCATAAATTGCAAGCATTGATTTGATTTCTCCATATTCACCAACAATTTCTCCTGTATCCAAGTAACCTCATTTTATTTGATTATTCTTTGATCTTCCTCCTTTGCTTTGAAATATATTAAGTGATTTATGGTCCTGCCAGAACTTTGTCATGGTGGGAGATACTCTTTGGCATTCATCCATTGAATAAGGTGTGTTATTTTTGCTCTCTCTAGGTTTAGCCTAGCCTTCTCTGGATATTTAGAGCTTCAGAGGTATGCAGAAAATTTTTCTTCAATTTTATCTGCTGGCTAGGGAATTGATGTCTGTAAAGTCTGATGCTCCATTACTTTATTGTGGTCATTATTTGCTAGCAAATCTTGACATATTTTCAGAGGGGCAATGCCAGCCAAATAACAGACTTTTTCCATGGGAGTAGCTTTCAAGAAGTCAGTAATAATCTACTATACTGTGCTAGCAGGATTCTTCTGTGGAGTAGCAGAAGGACAGAACTGTTGGTTTTATTGTTTGTGGATGTGCACCTAAGCGACTTTCCTAAGAATGTTATTTTTGGAGGAAACTTCCTCTTTGATGTTTAGACAATATTTCTTGCAGGTCAGAGCTCAATTCTGAGTGACACCCAGATATTTTGGGTTAAGGCAGGGTTCTAAAATCATACCTTCCCACTTAACTCACAGCTTCCTCTGAGCTTCTCTGTTCTTTAGGTGTACTGGCAGGACTTTCCATTCAGTAGATGACCAACTGGATACTGCCCAATAGATTTTTTTTTAAATGATGAGATATAGTTTAATCAAACTAGCAAGGTCAATGGAGTTACTCAGAGACAGAGTAACACTTCTTGTCAGAATATGTTAAAAAGTTTGTTAGACTTACCTACAATCTATAAAAGAAAGGGACTGTGGTGGCTCAGTGGTTAAGAAGCTCACCTTCTTAGCTGGAAGGTCGGCAAGTCAGCAGTTCAAGACCTGGGTACTACATGACAGAATGAGTGCCCATCATCTGTCCCAGCTCCTGCCAACCTAGCAGATTGAAAGCAAGAAATTGCAAGTAGATAAATAGGGACCACTTTAGTTAGAAAAGGTCTTGGGGACGTGAACGGAGCCTCATTCGGGTGTTCCCTGAGTGGAGTTCCTCCAGCAAAAATCCTTTCAACCCAGAAAGCACATACATATAAAAGAAAGGCAGTGAGCCCAACATACTCTGTTTAGCTCAGAAGGGATGACTTCTGATCAAGCCACTGGGATAAGCTGCAAATGTAGGTTATGCTATCTCAGTTTCTAATTGGAAAGTGACTCCTGTGTATCCTTTAGCTGTGAACCTGCCTTCTCATTTGTCTACTCACTTTTGTTCATTTGTTTGTTCTCTCACTCTCTTATTTTTATTCCCCCCCCCCCTTTTACAGCTGGTAATAGTTTATGGAGCATGTTGCTGTGTTAATACCTTGTTAAGGCGGTTTCATCTGGTAGGTCTCAGAGAGGTCAGTGTCAGGATTATTTTATGCTGAACCCTTGATGTGCAGGGTAAAACTGGGGACAGGTAGAACGTCTACCATCTTTCACTGCAGGAAGCCGAGTGCTTCAGGCATCCCCTCCCATAATGCAGTGCTGCTGGCAGTATAAGCAATAAAAATAATAATATGTTTCTGGTCAAAACTAATTAGGGTAACGTGAGAAAGCATTTAATGGGCTAGACATAACATCACCCATGTTGCTTGATAGTTCTTAGTTCAGTTTTTCTAAGGCTGCAGGTGTTTAAGAACTGTTGAATGTTACTGTCTGTATATTTATGGCAAGGTAGCAAAGGCAAGAACAACTAAAAAGACCTGGAGCTTTTAAATAACAGGCAAAAATAGAAGCATGAATTCAAAAACATTAAAAGTTTAGTCTTATTTTATTTGGGGTCTGGTTGAAGGAGTAAGATGTGCGTGTGCACGTGCATGCTCGCTCACTCTCTCTCTCTCTCTCTCACACACACACGTTATAAAATGCAAATGAAATGAAAAACATATTTAAGGGAGGCAAATGTATATGTAATGTATCTTGAATTTCAGCCACAGAAAATAAAGCCAGGAAAAGTGGCCAGGAAAAGTGGCTATGAACTTCTTTCTTTCTTTTTTCACTTTTCCTCCCTAGTTAATTCCACCATGTAAATCAAGTGGTCAATTTTTGCACTCATATGGTTGTGAGGTTAATACTAGGCCAAGAGTATTTATGTTTGTGTAATACCAGCTTAACTTTCTGGCTGCCACCACAATTTTTAAAAGGTCTGCTTCTTTCATGCTAAATAACCTTTAAAATATCGACATTAATTAGACATTAATAAGGCATTCATATAATGAGAACCAAATGTTATGTTTCTGTCATGTGCATTGTATGTTTGTATAGGAACTGTTATTCAAAATTAAGAAGGAAAGTCACTAAAATTATTTCTATTAAATGTGATTTATCAAATGGATCAAGATTCCAGTGCCAGAACAATGTGTGGCAAATTGTGAAGTATGATTGTTTTTATAATCTTTATTTTCTGAACCAACACTTGTTTTATGGTCTTTGATCCTTCAGTCAAATATGTGAGAAAAGTCTAATGAAATATATTCCTTTAGAAGCTTCAGTTTAAATTTCTGTGTTACATTTTAGGGCAGCTGACAGGCATGGGTGAGCGGAATAAAGAGCTAGCTCTGCACTGATCTCTCATTATTGGTGTGATAAATACTTATTTTCTTAATCGCACAGAATGTTTGCTAAGAAGTTAGGAAGCATGAGCAGGCAGAGCCAGGCATAGAATCAAGGCAGAATTATCTGTAGAGAAAGCACTTTGAGGATTTATTTGTAAATGTCAGTAGAACATTTTCTGCCTGTAAGCTTGTTAGGATCTCTTACAGAAACTCATTCATTACTGAGAGGATCAGCCATGATGGCATTTGTTCATTGTTTATATATACAGAGGGTGCCAAAATTCATGTATATCTTAAGAAAGGAGGAAAACCCTGTATTAACACTGTAATACTCAATACACACCAATAACAAAAGATGAATATAAGTCATGTTTGACTTCTGCAATTACAAGAGGCGGTCAAAGTGGTTCCCTCCAGTGTCCAGACACTTCTGATTATGCCAGACTACTGCTTGAACAACATTGACCAAAGTGTCCACTTGTATCGCTGCACATGCCATTTCAATTACTTCCCAAAATACTGCCAGTGTAGCTGTTTTTCTGTAGTACACTACATACTTTAAGATACCCCAAAGGTAGAAGTCAAGGGATGTTAAGTATACAGAACATGGGGGAAACCCAAACACACTTCTTTAAAATGGTCTTGCACTCCTCAGACGACAACTGTGCCGCCACCTTTTTCTTTCACTCTCCTGCCTGTTGCATGGTAATGTTAGCATTAATTCTTTTGAGTGAATGTCATACTATACATAGCTACTGTAATTCAATTCAGCTTTGAAAAGTAAGACATATATAACATATCTTAAAATGTATATGCACTTTGGCACCCTCTGTATATGTATATACCTTGTCTGTCTTATCATTCTGGAAATTTGCACAGGGCAGTACAGGGCAAAGACCCCTGGTGGCACAGTGGTTAAACTGCTGTACTGCAGCCAGAAGGTTGTGAGTTTGATCCTGACCAGAGATTGAAGTTGACTCAGCCTTCCATCTTTCTGAGGTCAGCAAAATTAGTACCCAGCATGTTGGGGGCAAATGCTAATTAACCTATGAACTGCCCAGAGAGTGCACTAAGTGCTATGGGGTGCTATATAAGTGTGTGATCCAGACAGCAACATGTTAGCATCAAATTGTTAGCACCAAATGTACTTGACATTTGTGACTTGTATGATCTCTATATGTATTAATAGGGGATGCCGTTCTGCAAATCTGGAAATCACAAGAACTGTTATAATAAGCAGATGCTTTCCTAAATGTCAGTAGGACATTAAATAGGAGACCCTCCCATCGTTGTGCCACTTGGGCTAGTGGTCCTTGGTTCTGATTGGACTGGGTGGGAAGTGTTTTTTCTATGGTTTTATGGTGTCTGTTTTGCTCTTTTTAACATTGTGAGCTGCCCAGAGTAGGAGTGCATCCCAGATGGGCCGAGTATAAGTCAAATAAACAATAATAAATAATAGGATGGCCACACAAAAAAGGACAAGTTTCCTGTACTGTTAATAGACATGAGGAAGAGATAATTTCAGCAGGTGTAGCATGCACCTGATGCAATTCCTTCACATATATAAACATGACAGGTACAGGACCCCTGTCTTACTTTTCATGTAGTTACCCGACAGTCAAGTCACCACTGTAGTCAGACAAGTTCCAGAGTAAACTAAAACCAGTCAAATAAAAAAAAAGTGGCAGGAAATATCGTCTGATCTGAAGTGCTCTCACCTTCAGGAAAACTAGTGAGTCATAGTGAGTATAGGAATATCTTTAGCGTATAAAATGTTATTTAAGGGAATCTGCCAATGTATGCATTTAATCTCCAGCATCTGCATATGGATCCAGTAATATACATCAGCCTGTTTCAGGATCAGATTTCTTAAAGAACTGATTTTCGCCCCATTTAGGCATGGCTCATAACATCAACAGTATAGTCCCATTTGCTGACTAAAGTGCTCATATAAATGGAGGAAGTTACTCACAGTGAATCAGAATCAATGCCCCACGAAGTTCTGTGTGATGTGATTGTCAGTAGTTATCAAAGGAAAGAGATTTTATTTTTATTTATTTATTAATTCAATTTATATGCCGCCTTACTTGGTGCAACCAACTCAGGGCGGCTCACAAAACTCAAAAATATGACATTCAACACTATAATCAACAATATATTACATAATCACAATAAATTTGAAATTAAATATAATAGAAAATACAATATGATACAATACAACAAAACAGAGAAATAACAACAAATACATCAATATTATCAGTGTATATTATAGAAACAATTACAAACAATCACTTCCCTCCAGGCAGGTAATTATAATTACAAAGCAGCAAAATAGCAGCAAATACATTAATATCATCTGTACATATCATAAAACAAATTGCAATGCAAAACAATCACTTCCCTCTGAGCAGATAGATATAGTCACTTCTCTCCAAATAGACAGTTGTGGTCACTTTCATCCGAGTAGGCACTGGGCAGAGAGATCCTTCCCCAGCCCCAGGAGGGTGGGACCCAAGGCCAGCTGGGTGGTGATCTTTGGCCACCCAGCAAATTCCATGCATTTTCCCAACCCTGGGAGATTCCCTGGCGTTGGAAGACTCCACTCGTGGCTGGCAGCAGCATGGTCTTAAAGCCTCCCAGGCACCCGCAGGTGTTGTCCTTTCCCCCCTTCACCGGGCCAGTCACAGGAGCATCTGGTGAGGCTGGAGGCAGCGGCGGCGTGGTCTTAAAGCCTCCCAGGCCCCCGCAGGTGTTGTCTTTTTCCCCCTTCACTGTGCTGTGCCCTGCATTCTGAGCTTACTGAATGTTCTGTCGAGTCTGCCTTATGTCAAGATGTCTTGGTTTCAATTATCTGCTTTTAGCAATTGATGCAAGATCTTATTTTGTGAAGTATTATGAAACTGCAAACCCTTCATATATATGTACTGGGAAAGAAAGGACTAGTTTGCTTTTACTTCCTGTTGGTATTGTCTTTTGAGCAGATAAAGGCTGAAATCCTGTTGCACAGCTCCAAATAGGCAACATAAAATATGTCATCATCATCATCAAATCACAACTGAGTAAAGGCTTTCTCTGGCAATTTTAGGATGCATTCAACTCATATATAATGCAGTAAAGTCATATGCATCCTGAAATTTCCAAAGGATTGTTGCTGACAATGACATCATTTGCATGACACAAGCAGATGTCAACCAGTGTAAGACATTCAATTATCAGAATGGCACAAGTTTTTGTGGGAACTTCTTTTCTGAAAAGTAAGTTTGGTAGAGCTTAGTTTATTTTTAACTGCAATGCCTTCCAGCCTAACTATTTCTTCAAGGTTAACTGTATTTATATGTTTGTAGATGGCTGACAGATGGAATTCCCAGAATGGAGAACTATGGTATCTGCGGTGTAAACATCTGCATGGAACATCCCTAATAATAACCATCTAAAATAGGCAGGAAAGCTTTATGAATAAGTGTGAGTGGATACTTTTTCATGTTGTATTCTGTATGATAAAAAGATGATATAGGTAAGTATCTATATAGCTTGTAAACTGTATTAAAATTTAAAATTGAAGATCAGTTCTCCATTGTATCTTCAACCTACTTTAATAGGCAGTTCTGTTTAGGTCAGGTCCCCTACAACTCTTCTACAATCTGTATTCAATGAGAACAAAGGAAGCTAACACTTCCAATGGGAATATCACTTAATATCCTTTCCATAAGGTCTTTCAACATCCCATGTGAGGCGGGATCTCCCAGACAAACATTTGCCTGGTTCGGGGAGGGTAAGCTCACCAGTTGCCTCTTTCTGCACCTCCTGTTGCTTTATCCATGGGACTCTTGAGTTATGAACATGCCTCATCACTAGATTGGGTTCCTGAAACAATAATTCCTAGTCAGGGTCTGCCGCCCAGACTACATCCACCATTGTGGCCTCTTCCCTATTCTAGACAACAACCTGACAGAAAATGCAGATTTGGACCCTGGATTTTCTTCAGCATTCAGCCATGTGTCTGAATGCCAAAATTTCACTGGTGGCTGGAATGAGTTCTCAACATTGAAGGTGGTGGCCCTGTTAAATCAATTTCTGGAGATGTCCACGGTGATGGATCCATTCTGTCTTACTATAGTATGTTCTACCTGGAGCTGCCCTTGAAAAGTGTTCAGAAACTTCAACAGGTCCGAAATGAACTGGACTGTTAACTTGGGGTTGGTTACAGAGGGTGTTAAAGTTCTTTATTAAAGCAGTTTTTTTAAAATTTGCTATACAACATAATAACTGCCTTAGTCCAACAATTTTTCAGTCTTCTAAACTCAAAATGTGCATAACCACCCTGTGCTACCTACATTAAAACAGTTTCATTGTTTCTCGGTCCATTTCCAAGCACAATTCAAAGTGCTGGCTGTGACCTATAAAACTGGTTCAGCTTAGATCAGAGGTGTCTTAAAGTTCTTACTTCCCCTTATGAATCACTAAGATTTTCAGGGCAGGCCTTTCAGTTTGACCTCCCTTCAGAGGCCTGTTTCATAAGGATGTGAGAGATGGACTGCTCCCAGACAGTGGAACCACCTTAGCAGGATAGTCTGGTTTTGTCCCTGCTATCTGTCCACCCGCTTGCAAAAATCTTTGAATTCTGGAATGATTTTGGAAACCGATTGGCTGCTGAGAAAAATGATTTTATTAGTGTGTTATTCTAGTGATGGTCCCCAAGTGGATCAAATCCCATTTGAATCCATCTTGATGGAGGGCAGCAACTCCATCAATATTGGCCTGGGGCTGAAGAGGACTTTGTGTACCAAAAGGGCTCAGGACCAGAAAGTTACTCATGGAACTGGATTTGCCGTATGGGTGTCATGCTGTGATGTGGAAGGCAGATCAAAGGCCACTGTATTATATTCTCAGGACAGTCTTCATGGCTGATTGCCATGATGATTGCCAATATTTGGATTCGAATACAGCTGCAGAAGAAGAAGTTGTTCTTTCCCCCCAAAGTGCTTTTAAAGAGCTTTTCATATTGCTGTTTCTAAATATGATAAATTGTTTATTTGTATCATAATATTATAACAACTTCATAATTTTTAAAAACTCATGTCATTTAAGCATCCATGTCCAGTATTACAAGAAAGGTCTAATAACAGACAAACAAGCAAGCTCTGGTCTCAACAAGAGAACAGCTGCCCATTTAAATCAAGAAGCTGGCCCTCTTTACACATGCAGCATTGCCACACAAGCATGGCAGCCTTCCAGCCCATTCTTCTATGGCATACTAATTCTTTAGAAAGAAGGATTGATGATGGCTTTTTTCCAGTCCCTCAAGCATATTCTGTGAAGGAGCACAGTACAGGGACTGTGCCCTTAGCCGACACGTGTTCCGTAAATGCCTTTAGATCCGAAGACAGAATCTGCTGCATAATGGCTCCCATGCAGTGAACAACTAAACAAGACTCAGATTTAAACAGGACACTAGCCACATGGAGTGCAGCAGCACAGCTGCATGGCAAAGTGCTGCTTGTGTAGCCAGCTTTACCTTTAAATCAAGCTGTACAAACAAGCAAGATTGTAGAGAAAGCTGTGCCATCTTTTGGCTTCATGAGGAGCGCTGTTTGCTTTTACTTAGTACAACTATCTGAAATAAATCAAGGAGAAAGTGGCAAGGATCATTGTTCAGCTGGTATGGGAATATCTGTCTGCACCTGCATTTATGCTACTTTATATGTAATAGTTCCATAAGAAGAACTTGTGTACATGTTCACATTTGTGCTTTATTGTCACATCAGAAAAGTGACCAAGTATTTTTATTTTGGGAGAGTTCCACAACAAAATCAAAACACTGTTGGCAGAGTGGTTAAACTGTTGTACTCAGACAAAGCTATGTTCACGATCTGAGTTTGATCCTGATGGGGAACAAGGTTGGCTCAGCCTTCCATCCTTCCAAGGTTGGTAAAATGAGTACCCAGTGTGTTGGGAGCTAAAACCTTGTGAACTGCCCACAAAGCTCTATGGGGCAGTGTATAACTGTGATTCAGGGGTTCTCAACCTTTTCAAGCCATGTGCCAGACTACGTCCCTTCAGAAAGCTGAGTGGGCCAGACTGGTAGCTCCCCCTGTCATAAATGCTGCTATAAAATGTGTCCATGGCTGTCATAAATGCATTTATGAGAGCTGCTGGTGCATTTACAGCATCCACTTATGGTGGCAGCAACAATGACATGGGCCACATGAAAAGGTGTCATGGGCCGGGGCCAGCCCATGGGCCACAGTAGATTGAGAACCTCTACTGTAATTGCTGTTGTTCCATTGGTTCTATTTAGTATTCTATACAATTTCTGTCCATGATGGTTTTGTCAAAAGAATTTTAGTCTGGTGTCTTCAAATGTGAGGTCCTTTATCCCAGAGGATCACTAGTTTTACTCATTCAACCAAAACTATGGCAGGGATACAGTAACAGGATAGGTCAGAAAGACTGTCTTTTTCCATTTGCAGGATGCTCACTGAAGTTTATTGCACATGTAGGAAAACTCAGTATTCATTCTGGATGTCTTATAAAATCTTCTTGCACATTTCCATCTCTTTTGTTGGTTTTCAGGATGTCTAAAAATTAAAATAAAATGTGAACTCAGAATTATATCCTACTTTAAATTGTTCTAGGGTTACTTAATTTAAAACCCAATAAGATACAAAATGTTTTAATGTTCTTAAACATAAAATTTGTCTGTCAATCTCTCAAATGCACTGTCTTCCCATTTCTTTCAGCAATGTGAATTTCCAGAGCAAGATAGATTTGGATGAGAATGTGCTTTTCTCTGTTTATTTCCTAATATATAAATGGAGTTGTATATTTGGTGGAAAGCAAGTATAATAGATACTGTACCTATAAATACACAGATGCACACAGCTTCACTACTAATGGGGCTAGATAGCAGGCAGCTTGACAATAACAGGATATCTTTGGATCTAAATGCATTCCTGCTAACAGGAAGCAGAAAAATATAAACTTCTGCTCAAAAATTAAGGAGAAAATCTAATATGTAAAGAAGTAGCAACTAATTTTTGCATCAGAAGAACTCTGATATTGTGGCGGATTGGATAAAAGAATGAGAAAGTATTTTGTGGAGATTGAAGAAAAGTAATTTACCTTTCATTATATACTCATTGTTCTATACTTGTTGTTTTGCAGTTCTCTCTCCATGCCAAGTAGATGCTAAGTGCTTTATATAAGCAGAGGTATAGAGTTGAGCAGCTGGTTTACCTGGCAGACAAGGAGCTCTGTCTGAACCTCTGTTGTTGCTTACTGTGGAAAAGAGGTCAAAAAAATCAAATCTATGTCAGTGCTCATGTGGTGGGGATCCCCAGGCAGTACAGGCAATGTGGCACACTAACTCTTCAAGCATATCAGAAAGTAAACAAAAAAAAATACTTTATAGTATTTTGAAGACTAATTGCTGTATTTTAATGTTATCTTTCATGGATCAAGTTCACTTTGTCAGACATAGGAGTAGGATGTCATGGCATCAATTTATACACATCAGGTATAGAGTGGTTGGTTATGGAGGTATGGAGAATCCTGTCTTGTCATTACCTTGTGAAGTCGCAGAATTCCCATGCTTTTTAAAAAGTCTCTGTCTTGTAGAAGCTGAGATATGAAGCAAAACATATGATCACTTCTGTGTCCAATTATTTTGCAATAAATGAGGTAGCTGCTGCTTTTCAGTGAGATTAACCAAACAATACAGTCATTGACAATTTAACAGACAGGTTAACGGTTTTGTAATGTAAAGTAATATCTTTTCTGCCCTGCCTAATTAGATGTTACAATCTGGGCAAAGCCAACCTGTGTGCAGGTAGCTGAGGCCTGTTTTGCATAAATGCCTTCAAACATACATAGAAATAAGTGGAATGTGAATGTATGAGGTGTATATGCCTAATTCAACAATATGGCCAAACATAGCAAGACAATAGCTTTTGACATCTTAATACAATTAATAAATGCCATCAATACCTTGTTTGCATTTCTGGGAAATGGTTTCACAAAGTTATAAAATTGTGATACCTTTCAGAAAGACTATCTCCACGTTTATTTATTTCAGGAATGTAATATATCCCTTTGAACCTCTTATGCAAAGTTACCAATCTATGTGTTATTAAGTTAAAGGACTCTCACACGTAAGCAAATTGATTAAGAGAGTCACTCATTTGTCCTTCCAACAGTACAGCTCTTAGCAATGAACCAAAATTTGTTTAATGTTGAAGAGAAGATTTCTGCTTGAGGAAAAAGTAAAAGCAAAATATGGGGAAATTGCATTAAAGAATAAAATGAATTTTTCACATTGGATTATCATTTGCTTTGAAATAGATATACAGTACTGTACATATATTTTTAAGCAAAGGAGCATCCTTCAATGTTTTCAAGAAGGGTACCTGGGCTTGTTTGTTGAGGTGGAACAACAACAAGTCTCATGACACCTTAAAAAAAAGCAAGTTTTATTTGCCACAAACCATGGACTCAACTCAAACTGCAGCTTGAGTTTGATGGAAAGGACCTCTGCATTTTACAATGCAATTTTATCACCTTTTGCATGGTGTTAGGGTGAAGGAAAACAAAAACACTTTGATTGTTAGCAGGGAAAGTAGATGGGTTGAACATGGTGATTTTCTAACCATTGAGAAGCTTTGTGCAAATGCTAGTCACTATACAATGATAAATCAAGGTTGCAAGATAAACGTAGTCAGGTATATAGGTTACTGTCTCTGATTGTTCTGAAAATTACTGTGTAAAGAAAAAATGATAATCTGAATCTGATGGGAATCTTATATCATAATAGCAATATCAATTACACTTATAAGCATGGTATATCAGTGATCCAGCTTCTCTGTTGTTTTCTTGGTTTTGTAGCTGTGCAGAATGTCCAAGAAATCTCTTTCCTAAAAACATTTTCTTCATATTTATTGACTTGGGCATTAAAGCATCACACACTGCTTACTCACCTGGCTGGCAACGTAAACTTAGCAGTCAAGGTGTAATATTTGAATTTCACCAATAGTTTTTGTATGCTCCTGTGTTATCCTTCTTTAGCTATGCCCATGTGGACAACATACCTGTGGACTAGCTGACCTTGTGAGACAGTCATATAAGACTATTGTAAATGAGCTAATCACATTGAAGTGATGTCTTATACGTCTACGTGGAAAACAACCAGATGTTTATACACACAAGCTAAACTGGTCTTGTCCTGTAAAATCCTAAACCATGTAAAATATTGCTTTTTCAGTGTTCCTTGCCAGTCTTGTCAGATTAGTGATGAGTGACCCACTCTTTGCTTTCTATGTGCTGAGCTCATACTTTAAAGGTAAAGGTTCAGGAGACAGGGCAGTGATGGGATGTCCCCGGTTCCAGACGGTTCCCTGGAACCGGTAAGAACAATTTCGGAGGGTTCTCCGAGAGGGTAACCCATTTTTAAGGCGTCCGGTTCCGGACGCCTGAAAAAAAGAAATTTTTTTTTTAAAATTGGACCCAAAATGGCTCCAATTCAGGGCGCATGCGCAGAAGTCAATCTGACGCATGCGTGCTGCAATTTTAAATTGCGCATGCGTCAGATTCTGTTTCTGCGCATGCGCACTTGTTTTTGCCGGAGCCGGACCATTTTGAAGTGGCTCTGGCAGTGGCGGAGGGCTTAGGAGGAGGAGCCGTGCCTAGCCCGGCGGCCCAGCGCTCCCGGCCGCAACTCTCCACGGGCGCCCCAAGCCTCGGCGCTCGGCGGCGGGCCTAGCCGGGCGGACCAGCGCTCCCAGCCGCAACTCTCCACGGGCGCCCCAAGCCTCGGCGCTCGGCGGTGTGCCTAGCCGGGCGGCCCACGTTCCCGGCCGCAACTCTCCATGGGCAGCTCGGGGCCGCCCGGCTAGGCGCGCCGCGGAGCGCCGAGGCTAGGGGCCGCCCGTGGAGAGTTGCGGACGGGAGCGCTGGGCCGCCCGGCTAGGCGCGCCGTGGGGCGCCAAGGCTCGGGGCCGCCCATGGAGAGTTGCGGCCGGGAGCGCTGGGCCGCCCGGCTAGGCGCGCCGCCGGGCACCAAGGCTCGGGGCCGCCCATGGAGAGTTGCAGCCGGGAGCGCAGGGCCGCCCGGCTAGGCGCGCCGCCGGGCACCAAGGCTCGGGGCCAGCCCCAACGGTCCCCATTGTAAGAGGGGTTTGTGTTTGGGGTGGGTGGGTGTTTGGGTGTATTTTTATTTAATTATTATTTTATTTATTTATTTTATTAACGGTTTTGTGGGGGGGGTTTGAGGGGTGTGTGTGTGTGTTTTATTTTTATTTTATTTATTTTATTTTTGGCCCCGCCTACAACGTCATGATGTCATGACGTTGGCTCCACCCATGACGTCATGACGTTAGCTCCGCCCCCACTGTGATGACGTCAGGGTGGGGTACTAAATTTTTTATCATCCCATCACTGAGACAGGGGCGTACATTTCATAATTATGGGACATGTTTCTAGTGATGATTTGAAGCATCAGAAAAGCTACAAAATTCAGAAAAGCTACAAAACTTGTTTATGTCATTGAGGCCATATTTTGTTTTTTAGTATTAAGATTACATATGGGTAATATTTCAGTGTGATTCAAACGTAGACTATTCATAGATGCTCTGAGCCTCTGTTGGAGCTGTAGAGGAGAGGTTAAAATCTAAATAACTGCATATGAATAGAGCTTCTTGGTCTTTAACAGACACACAGTGTCTTGTATGCTATCTAGATCTATGCTAATTTGCTGTGCTACAGCTCTTAGGAAAGAAACAGAAATGGCACATCTATTGACTGGTACCAGCTGTTCTTTGCCAATTGTATTTTTCTACAGATAGCAAGCTGTGCATTTGGCAGCAGTGAATCTCAAACAGTTAACATGTGCCCCAGGGAGGGCCACTGCTTACCCTAAGCCCATCAAAACGCAGAGCTATGTTCTGCAAGATTCATGGTATACTCATCACATCTGTTTCATTTTAAAAAAATTTTTGCATTCATAACTGATGGAAGAGTTGAGATGTAAAGTCACAGATTTTAATATAAAACACAAGCACGCATGAAGCACAAACAGAATATACATCTCAGTGAATAATTTGATAATGAGACTTCTAGCATAAGAGACATGAAATGTATTCAGTTATTTTTAGATGTAAGAAGACAAAAAAAAAATCTGTTTCTATGACAAGCCATAGTAACATTACGGTTCCCAATGAAAACATTGCAGTGAGAATTGCCTGAAGTTATCGCAAAAAGACATGATTTTGCAAACCGCAAGGCACATTCAAGTCCAGCTTCCAGTTGGAGCAGCTTTTGTAGAACTCAAACTAGCAGGATAAGTGTTAGGATATGAGTGCTGGAAATCTGTAGCAAATTCAGTTCTCATCAATTAGTCATTAGAGATCTCATGCCTGAAGGAGATTAAATGATATTCTTTCTTAGTCTTAATTTTGAAGTGCATTAGTAGTGCAGGATAACTTCAGCTGTGTGCAATGTTCTGCTCATTACACTTCTTGGAATGTGTGCTTTTGAAAAAGAGCTCTGTTCCTTAGTTAGTTGAGCTTTTCCAATGGGTTTATTCCAGTGGTGGGCAGCAAAAAATTTCACTACCACACCGTGTGTGCTCATGGGCAGAGCATGGTCATGGGCAATCTAGTCATGCCTGCCATATGACCATGTATACATCTGCAAACACAGGCAGCACTGGCTCTTTGGCTGTAAATGGAGATGAGTACTGCACCCTAGAGTTGGATATGACTGGGTTTTGAGCAAGGGAGACCTTGAACCACTTGCAGGGACAAAACCTGATGGGGCAGGGCAGGGAGATGGGCATGACCACCCAATTTTACTATCCCCCTGCCCAAAGGCCACCCATTTTTGCCATCCCCTGCCCAGAGGCCACCCAGTTTTGCTCCCCCCCCCCCCGGGTGTGCGCGTGAACCTGCTGCTGCCCACCACTGGTTTATTTTTTTTATTTTATTTTTATTTTATTTTTCAATTTTTATACCACCCTACTCAGTTGGACTGACTCAGGGCGGTTCACAAACACATATAAAGCAGCGAGTTCATAAACACAAGTAAATATCAAAAATAATCAGTACCAGTACCACAAAACATCAAAATACCACAACATCATTACAGCACTGAAAATTCAATAGGCATCAATATCAAGCAACAATGAAAAATTCCAATTCTCAATCCAGTTCACACAAAGATTACAAAAATTACAAAAAAGGAAAACTAAGAAAAAAAAAACTAAATCCTATGACAAGTGACAAGCCTCTCCGCCCGGCCGCAGGTTTTCTTGGTGGCGGCAGCAGCTCGAAAAAGTCCTGCCGCCGTAGCGGCTCTTAAGCCCCAGCCATGGCAGAGCCCCCAGGACAGGTGGAGAGAGTCCTGGGGCTGGACGCGGTGGTGGCCTCTCTGCCCGGCTGCAGGTATTCTTGGTGGTGGCGGCAGCTCGAAAAAGTCCTGCCGCCGTAGCGGATCTTAAGCCCCAGCCAGGGCAAAGCCCCCGGGGACAGGTGGAGAGAGTCCCAGGGCTGGACGCGGCGGCGGCCTCTCCGCCCAGCCATATTAATCTCCCTGTAGCCATATTCCCTTGTTCTGCCCTTGACCTTCTTGTTCTTTTTCCTTTGACTTTTAGTGGCCTTAGTAACTTGAACATATATGGGGCAGACAAAAGTCCAGTCTGTCACAAGCAGTAGGCACGGAGAGGACAGGTGGGGGAAACTGAGAAAATGAATGGTTTGGTTGGCTTCACTCAAGAGAATGTGACAATTCAGTGTACAGATTGAAAGTAAGCCACTGTTTTTCTTTACTTAAAAGTCCCCATCTATAGACAACAGACATGTTAAAGACATATGGACATCCTTTTAGCTTCCAAGGGGGTCAGAATCTATAAGTACCTTCTTTGTAACTGATTTGGAATGACAAGGCTGTAGTGTATCCTCCAGTTGCTGACCTCAAGCACTCTTGTGTCTGTGCCTTGAGCAAGGAGGGATCAATTATCTTGCTACCATCTACTGTCATTTTAAATCGGCAAAGGAATTGCCCACAGTAAAAAAAAAAAAAAAACCTTGAAAGATTGCTGCTCTATTGTTAACATGTGTTTTCATTCATTTGCAGTTCTCCCCCCACTGAATTGTCTGGGATAAAACAAGGGATGCAAAATATATGTATTTTAGTTAGGAGGGATTTTTTGGGGAGCGGTGTAAGGGGGGGGGGATTATTTAGTGAGGAAACCAACAGAACAGTATTGTACTCAAACATATTTGTTGATTAGCCTGATCATATAGTCTTTCAAATGCTAATAGTCCGACTACAATTTCATTGTGTTTTGTACTGATAGAATTTATGATTAAAGAATGGTATAGCTTTATAGTGATTTTACTGCCATCTGTGTGCAGCAGGCAATAACTACGTACAGATGGTTGTGATTCGGAGACAGGTTGCCAAATGCAAAAAAAAGTATGTTTCAGTTATTTCAGTAAGATTTATTGCTGCAGTCACAGTTAAACGCTTGAACCTTAATGATAATTGCTACTAATCCTTCAAGAAAAATGATTAGAGTTTAATAAACCGCAAGGAACAGCTTTTGTCATAAACTTCAGAAACATACCACAAAGGTATATTTTATTTTTTTCCCCCCTGTCTTGTCTACCCAATTTATTTCAGCATATGTGGTACTGCTATACTTTGCAAAAGTTAGAAAGGTTGAATATTACTTGACATCCTACAGACTTTCTTCGATCCTTGTTATATTATAAAAGAGAAATGGATAGAAAATTAATTTGATACTTTAGGCTACACTTTAAAAACAACAACACTTTCTAACCAAAATACGAAAGAGAATCTAAAGGTAAAATGTGGTGTATGTCAAAGAAAGCTTGGTATCTCCTGTATTGGAGAAGGCAGGAAAATCCGTTCAGCTCTCAAATGCCAAGTTCGGCAACTGCTAGTATTAAAGGAGAGGTCAAGGATTGTTCTGTTTTATAATTTCTCACACAAACCACAACATTATTTTTTCTAGTACTCATTTGCTTCCTCTTCATTTTCTCTCTTATTGAGGGGGTTGTGGTTTTACATATACAGAGGGTGCCAAAAATGTACAGTACTGTATATAAATTCTAAGAAAGGATATTTTGATTTGTCAAGAACAAATCCTGCCAGAGTAACCTTATCTTTTTTTTAATGAACATATAACAACCATGGGGTGCTTTGCTGAAGTCAATTCAACTTTGAAAAGTAATACATAGATAACATCTCTTTAAATGTGTATAAATGTTTGGCACCCTCTGTGTAATGAATTTTGTTTCTCCAAAATCAGTTAGACACAGTTAGTGCTATTATTTGTTTGCATTTCTTTTTAATTGTTTCATGAGTTATTTATTTATATACCACTCTGGCCGGCTTACAAGATATTAAAAAATCTTTGCAATAGAAAATTAGACATAAATAATAAACACACTAAATAAATTATAAATATTTATTTTTTTATTTTTATTTATTTATTTAAATTTGTTTATCACCCTCCTCCCAAAAGGGACCCAGGGTGATTTACAACAATTATAAAATCATTTTAAAAAATTAAAAACTCTAAAAACTTTAAAAAACTTGGCATTAAAAGCAAAAAATTACAACACAGGCATACTGGGGTCAAACCAACCAATTAGCTGGAGAAATTGAATCATCCACTCCCCAGACCAAACCTGCCAGCCAGGTTTTCACTCCTTTTCTAAAGGGCAGCAACTCCATCTGCATGCATAGTTCTATTGGCAGGAGGTTCCAAAGGGCCGGAGCAGACACCGAGAAGGCCCTCCTTCTCGTGCCAGCGAGGTGCACCTCTCTGGCTGATGGCACAACCAGAGAGCCTCACAGGTCCGCTCTGGTGGGACGGGCAAATGTTCTTGGGATGATGCGGTCTCTTAAGTAAATAGCAACAAAAGCAAAAACAATACCCGCCTCAGTTTAAAAAAAAGAGAATACATCTTGGTGACAGAAAAAGTTAACTAAAATCTATTGCTAAGCTTTTGGCAGTATGTATATCCTTAAAAGACTCTTTAAAGAGAATGAGATTTCAAATGTGCACAGGGTTCTAAGTTATAGCAACAACATGTTTTTAGCAATTCTTACAGTACTGCACAATGTGAAATAAATTCAGAGTTCAGTAGGATTTATTCCCATATTAGTATGCACAGGATTGCAACATCAACTTTTAATCTCTTCCTCCCCCCCCCTCTCTCTCTCACACACAAAGTGACCTTGCCTTCTTCATTTGTGAAATGGTCTTTGCCACTCAACTTCAAAGAAAGGCTCAGCCACCAGTGTCATGATAGAGAGTCACAAGCTATTCAAAATGGAGTTTCTTAGGTTCAGGAACTGTTATATTAGTTATAGCTTTGCATCTTTGCAAAGGTCTGTTCTTCTTCTGCTTGCTTATCTGCAGGTGAAGCTTGTAGAGCTTCCCAAGGCCCGTATTTTGTCTCACCCGCTAGGACTGGAATGTCGGATAGCATCAGCATCCAGATCCTGGGAACAACAAGACTTTGTTATGGGAACAGGGAATGTTTACACAAACTCTTGATTCTGATTGGCCATATGCTAATTTAGGAAGCAGGACTCATGTTCTATGCTATAGACACTTGGGACTGGGAGCTAGTTCGATTTTGGTTCTGAGTGGGATCACTCAAGGAGGAGGGTTGGATTCCAAGGCACAACAGAGTACATACTCCACCCAAGCTCAGTCGTGATTACCTAGATTAGTCAGGTTAATTTCTTTTGTGGGGGGAAACCTGAGTGTGGATTTTCCTGTGTATTTTTGATTAGAGTTTGGTTTTTGGATTTATCTGTATCCTGAAACCAACAGATGGCCTGTAACCTTTTCCTTATACTTCAATATCAATAACCAACCTTTTCTTCAATACAATGCCTGTTTATTGGAAGGGGGTAAGATCAAGAGTGAAGCCAAGCTCATGCCATGTGCTACCACAACAACACTTTCATTATCTCCATAGTCAAAGTCTGGGTTCTCAGTAATTGAGAGAAACCCAGGTTGCTGCAAGGTGTTTGCAGGATGACAGGCCAGCTGCTATTGCTCAGTCTTAGATGTTCTATAGTTGAACCTGCTGGTTTTGAAGGTTCAGGAAAGAATAGGAGAGGTTTGAGGCAAGAGTAGTAGTGGACACTGGTTGTTACTGTCACAGAAACTTAGGGTCACCTTTATTTAAATATATAGGTTTCTGGAACCAAACAACTAGTTCCAGTTAGATGATCTTTGGCAGGAGTCATCGCAGTGTGGTCACAGTTATATTTGTTAAATCTTTCCCTTCGACCCAGTGGGCCAAGTCCTTCACTGGACTCCCCTCTCATCTGCTACCGACCATTCAGCTGATGCACAGCCTTGAAGAGGTAGCCACATCACCCAGGTGTCAACCCCACTCAGGAACAGTTTATTTGTAAGTCTTGTGTTTAACTCTGGGCCCATAGGGGATCCTAATGACCGCACTACTTGCCCAGGTGACTGAACATAACAATCCTAACTAACAACCCATATACCCATCCGTGCATAACAGGACAGGCAGAAAAAACCCACACCAATGGCAAATTCAGGTGTGACCAGAAATTCTTATCCAGCCCTGAAGTGACCAATAAAACTCATCATGCACTTTTGAGTGGGTGGGTCAGTCGCTATGTAGCCTGCAAATGACTCACGAAGATGTGGAGAAAATAATGGTTATTTATGTTACATTCTGGGCTATACCCAAATACCCCATATTAACCTGATAGGCCCTCACTGGCACAGTTGCATGGGTGAATGTCTGCCTTCTTTTAATTATTAGCCAGAATCCTAGAGCCAATGTATGTTTATGCAAGGGAAGTCACATATGTCTAAGCAGCAAATTGCCATTCCTTATTGTATGGTGGTTGCGTTGTTGGATGTGTACCACTCATGTGCCTGGCTAAGCAACCAGTATTGTGTTAATGACTGACTACTTGCCATCAAAACTTCCACAACTTCCCTTATGGCCACTATGTATGTGCTAGTCTTCGAGTGTTTAAGAATCCATTAATCCTGTTGATGTAAGTGCCTACACAGAACTGATCATGTAATTGCAAGGCAGAATATGGTTGTGTCACTTTAGGAGAGACTCACTGAGAATAACCAGGTGTTATGTGTCTGCCCTTGTCTGAGCAACTGCTGAGCATATCAAGGGTCTCATTGAGCGTGTTCTTTGGCCTGCATTCGCTTGCTAACCGTCAGCTCTCACTCTCTCTCTCCTTTGACTTATGTCTTATTGCCTGAACCAGGAACTGGAAGTATTTGGCTTGGGAAAGCTACTCCGTGACTGCCACAAAGCCAACCTCAGGAGTTACCAAGAAAACTGCTTCACCATTTCTCCTCTGCAACTCTACTCTGTGTCCGGATGTCTTGGGTTATTGCTACATTGATGGACCTGAGGACAAAGTGCTTTTGACTTAATGTAGCTGGTTACCCATGTTTTGTGGGAATATGTGGGTAAGCCTATACTGAGGAGAGACTGAAACTGTGGCCCTTGTGGTTGGCACGTGTCCACAGACAGACAGTGTAAGACTGTGTGTCGAACCTTTGATTTGTATATACAAGAATACCCCGGATAATGTTATGACTTGGTTCCACAAGTCATGACGTTATCCGATTTTTAGCGTTGTCCGATGCATGCATCGAACAACGCTAAAAAAAAAAAAGCCCTGACTTCAGGGACAAACTGCTTTAAAGGCAGGCAGGGAAAGAAAGAGACCCAATCGGGTCTCTTTCTTTTCCTCCCTGCATTTAAAGCCATCCCCCACCCGCAGCGGTCTCTGCAACTGCAGTAGGGTCAGGGAAAGGCACACTTTCTTGGCTTTGTTACTGGCCAAAATTAAATCATAGTTGTTACATGTTTTGTATAGTAGCTGCAGGAAGTGAAGGCATTAGATCATTGGCCAGTCCAAGGTTATTCTGGCTATCGCGAGTTAATGAACTGAAACAGGTACTAACAGACTAGCTGAAAATGCTGGGGAGCAGCTTTTGGATTATGTGCTAACGTGTCCTAAAAATATAATTGCCCCAACCAGCTACTTGGATTGCTTTACAGTGAGGTTTGCCCTTTCAGCAACTATCACAGTGCAGGCTTCAGGGACTGAAGAATAGAAGATTGGACCCACCAAAATATTTCTCACATACCCCCAATGGCAGGAATAGGAAGCACTTTTGGTTTTGTAGACACTAAAATGTCTGCTCCGATATAACATATATACAGTATTATGGAATTATCTCTTAATAGAAAGTGTTCTGGCACAAAAGCCACAAAAATCAGGTTTCAGATGAGAGAACCGGTACCACCCCAAGATGATCTTGCATCTGAAAATAATTTCAGGCAAGCCATCAGTGTATGTAGCCAAGTTTGAAACCTGGTTTCCAAACATTATTCTTCAATGTCTTGTGCTACGCTGGCATAGGGTTGAGTACTGAGATCAGTATCAATGTGGAAGGAGGGGGAAAAGATCAGCATTGGGCAAAACGCTGGAGTAATGGAAAGAGATAAATAGAACACTGGGGTACGGGATGACTAAAGCTTTTCTAACCTTGGTCCAAATCACATGATTGCCAGGGTGATGAGAAAGGCATGTGTAAAATGAAGGATTTTTAGGATATGAGAAAGAAGGGAATGAGCAGCTTCATGATATTGTGACTTGTTGAATTGTTAGCAGCAGAATTAGCAGACAGTGCCCTGGCACGCACCTGTGATAGTAGTCCTGCTATTGTGGTTTGTGGGCAAAAGGAGTCCAGGCAGGTTTTCATGCAAAGAAAGAGGAAAAAACTCCTTTACTTGTGAGTAAATTCAAAAGCTATATATAGTGCAGAGAGACTATGCTTGGTCTCTCAGCATTCACAGTTCTTACAAAGTTTAGACAGTAATACCCCGGATAACGATTGCATCGAATAACACTAGAATCGGATAACGATGGAAGTTTTTTGGAAAAAACTTGCATCGGATAATGATTCTGGATAATGATTCTTATAGTTATCCGAGGCAATGGTCTGCGGGTGTGGGGTGGTTTGGGTAGAACTACCCAATCCACCCCCCACCCGCAGCAGTCTCTGTGACTGCCTTTCCCCCGACCCTACTGCAGTTGCAGAGATTGTTGTGTCTCTTTCCCTCCCTGTATTTAAACTACAGGGAGGGGGAAAGAGAGAGATGTGATTGGGTCTCTAGATTGCTATTGTACAGGGTATTACCCATAGCGATCCGTATAATGAACATTTTTTTTTGTTATACAGTACACTGCAAATAGCACATTAATGCTTTGTTGTATGGATTTTTTGTTATACAAAGCATTCTTTATTCAGGGTACCACTGTATACAGAATTGGTAAGAGATTCTGCTTAAGTGGAGTGAAATGGGGGTACCATCATAGCTTGTTCTGGAATAATCGGGCTTGATATACTAATCAAAATTCCAGAAGGAAAGAATGAAAATCAAATTAAAGATAGCTTGAAGTACTGAGCATCAGAAATCAGACTCCATGGGGATATAGAAATTGCAATGGAGATACTATTTAAGATACCCTCACTTTTCTTCCTATTTCTTGTTTTAAACTTTAAGGCCTAAAATAATCAGCTGATGATTTATAGGGACTGTTTGTTCACCATGTTAGTCTGTACTTCATGATGCATTCTAGCACAGCCATTTTTCATACAGTATTTAACGGGAATAATAATTTATGGCTTTCCAATTCTTTCCACTTTCTTTCCCCAGTGGCTGACTTCGATGTCATATTATTAAGTAGCATTTTATGCAGAGGAAACATAAATACAACTTATTACTCTGGGTGTAGTAAATTAATATATTCATGTTTATTAATTTAAAATCTTGTTTGTGATGAGCAGCATTATCACTTAGCAACAGTGATTTTCCACCTCATTTGGTTTCTCCCTAATTTTAGTATTTCTAGTAGCATGTCAACAAATCCTTTGAAATTGTACATTTATACTGTGGGAGTACAACAGAAATTGGCCAATGTCGAAGGTTTTGCTTCTCTTGAGGTCATCTTACTTTTCAATCTCTGTACCTAAATTACGGTACAGTAAAACACCGGATAATGCTAAAACTTGGTTCCACAAGTCTTGGTGTTATCCGATTTTTAGTGTTATCCGATCCATGTTAAAATCCTATGGGATGGATCGGATAACGTTAAAGGTCCATAGAGAAACATTGTAACCGCACAGGCTTTAGCGGTTGTTATCCGATCCATCCCATAGGACCTTAAAGTTATTCGATCCGATTCTCCTCCCCAGATTACTTAATGTTATGCAATTTTAGCATTATCCGATCCAATTGTTATCCGGTGTTTTACTGTATTCTATATTCACACACCAAAAACTTTATATAGCACTTGTGTACTGTCTGTTCACCATCTTGCCTCTTTGTTATGGAGTGATTGATAATCTCATCCTTTTACATTCATCTTCAAAACAGTAAGAATTGCAATGGATTATTTTTTCATTTTCTTCTAAGTCTGGGATACTCAAACCTTAGGTGCTTCCTCAGAAGACAAACAAAAGAAGAGGGGCTGCTGGGACAAGTGAGGACCCAGATTAGTACTCTTGAGACTGGTGGCCTTGGATAAAGAAAGCCATTCAAACAGACCCATACACTGTTGCTGAAATACTGCACTAATTCTTATAATTGCATTTTGTTTGCTTGAAGTTTCAAATTGTTTCACTCTAGCTTTGATATGTGCTAAGGAGACTCATTGCTGGAATGCTAGTCATATCCAACTCTAGGGTTCAGTGCTCATCTCTGTTTATAGCCAAAGAGCCAGTGCTGTCTGCATCTGCAGACATTTCCATGGACACTTGGCAGGCATGCCTCAACACCAGAGTGCACAGAACGCTATTTATTTTCCCACCAAAGTGATCCTTATTTATCTACTTGCAACTTCTTGCTTTCGAACTTCTAGGTTGGCAGGAACTGAGACAGAGATGAGAGCTCACTCCGACATGCAGTATTTGGGAATCGAATTCTGACCTTCCAGTATTTAATTAATTAATTAATTAATTTTATATTCTGCCCTACTCGCACAGGCGACTCAGGGCGGATCACAATCAACACAATAAACAGTTAAAAACTCTAAAAAACAAAGTAAAAGATTAAAAACCAATTTAAAGCAACCTCTCATTCCTTTAACTAAAGGAATGAGTGAAATAAAAGGGATAAGAGGGTATGTGTAAGATGTTAAATAAGCTATTTGGGAGGGGTCAATGAACCATCATAACCCCACACCATTCCCACCAGCCAAGTTTTCAGGCCCTTTCTGAAAACCAATAGCTCCGTCTGGAGGCGCAACTCCAAAGGCAGGTGGTTCCACAGAGTTGGAGCGAACAAGGAGAAGGCCCTCTTTCTTGTGCCAGAGAGTTGAGCCTCTCTGGCAGATGGCACAACTAAGGCACCTCTCCAATCTGCTCTGGTGGGATGGACAGATACCCTTGGGGAGATGCAGTCTCTCAAGTATCCTGGCCCACTATCATGTAGGGCTTTAAAGGTAATAACCAGCACCTTGAATTGCACCTGGAGGTAAACTGGTAACCAGGGCAGCTCCTGAAGCAGTGGGAATGCATGAGAGTAACGCCCACACCCCAACACCACCTGAGCTGCTGCATTCTGGACCAGCTGCAGCCTCCAGATGGTCATCAAGGGCAGCCCCATGTAGAGTGCATTGCAATAATCTAATCTGGAGGTGACCAGAGCATGGGTAATCATGAGCAAGGAGTCCCTGTCAAGGAGTGGGCGCAACTGGCGAATTACACGCAACTGTGCAAAAGCCCTCCTAGCCACGACTGCCACCTGCTCATTGAGCAGGAGTCGTGAGTCCAGGAGGACCCCCAAATTGCAAACTAGGTCTGTTTGGGGCAAACTAGCCCCATCCAGAACCAAAGATGGTAACTCCTTTGTTGACACAGGACCCCCAACCACTCAGTCTTGCCAGGATTCAGTTGTAACCCATTGTCCCCCATCTAGACCCTCACAGCCTCCAGTCACCTGGATAGGACTTTGACTGCATCACCAGGGTTCCCACGAGCCGAGATGTACAACTGTGTATCATCTGCATACTGATGATATTTCACCCTGTAGGAACGGATGATCTCACCCAGGGGCTTCATGTAGATGTTAAATAGGAGAGGTGAGAGGACTGAGCCCTGAGGTACCACATAAGGGAGAGGCCTTGGGCTAGACCTCTCACCCTCCAACCATACCAACTGAGTCCAGCCCGTCAGAAAAGAGGCAAACCAGGACCACATCGTGCCCTGGATCCCCAATCCTCGAAGCTGCCCCAGCAGGATACTGTGGTCAATGGTATCGAAGCCTGCTGAGAGATCAAGAAGAGCCAGGACGGTGGAATAACCCCTGTCCCACTCCTGCCAGAGATCATCCACCAGTGTGACCAATGTAGTCTCAGTGCCATATCTGGGCCTGAATCCTGACTGGAAAGGGTGATAACCCGCTTCGTCCAAGATTTCCTGTAACTTTCGGGCCACCGCCAGGAGCACTTTGGGAGACAGAAACATCTTCTCCCAGCGGATTCCGCCCTCAGTCCTCAACCCAGTGAGGAGAGAGAGGACCTCTGGCGGGGAGCCCCTGGACTCTCTCAGCTGCTGACACTCCCGGGCCACCGTCCCCACACCAGACTTCAAAAGGACATTGCAGCAGGGCTTTTCCCTGCTGCCCTCAGTCCTCAGCCCAGCAAGATGAGAGAGGCCCTCTGGCCGAGAGCGCCTGGACTATCCCAGCTGCTGGCATTCCCGGGCCACCAACCCCATGCCAGACTTCAAGAGGATGCTAGAGCGGGGCTTTTTCTTGCCACCCACAGTCCTGTGCCTGGCAAGGCAAGAGGGGACCTCTAGCTGGGAGCTTCTGGACTATCCCACTTGTTTGGTTGGAGGTGGGAAAGGCGGGGGTTATTATGGCCAGTTCGGAGGGGCCCTTTGGGGTTGTGAAGGCCACCAAGGGCCCTTGGGTTTGGGAGTGGCTGGTACCTGTCATAAGAACAGGTGTTGGTCTTCATGCCAGTCCTCTTGCCGGGGATCTGGGGATGGTGGGGATGGTGGGGGAGGAGGGAGAGCAGCCTGCCAGCCGGAGATAGGAAACAGCACTCTGTCTGGAGTAAGCAATGAGGTTCCTGGGGTCCAAATTGGGGTGGTGACGGGCATGGGGCTGTATGTCAGGAGCCATGAGGCGGGCCGCTCTCGGGGAACGTGGGACAGATGTTTAATATCTGTCCCCTGTTCCGGCCCTCCGGCTACACCTCTGGTTCCTGTGCAGCTGATCCAGAGAGTCCCCTCCCTTAGGCTGCTGCTGATGAATGCCTGGTCAGTCTGCAATAAGGCCCCCCTGCTTTTAGATTCTATTCTGGGGGAGTGGGCTGACCTGGTATGCATCACTGAAACCTGGCTAGCACCAGAGGACAGGGTTCCCCTCTCAGAATTATGTCTGGCCAGGTTTGGTATTTGGCACCAGCATAGGGGTGATGGGAGGGGCAGTGGCGTTGCCATTGTAGCCAGGGAGTCCCTGGGAGTTGCCAGAGCCACAGCTCCCCAAGTTCCAGGCTGTGAGGCCCTGCTCCTGTACGTGGGCCCTAAGGGTCAGTTGGGAATCTTGCTCCTGTGCCTGCCTCCCTGCAAGGTAGCAGATTCCCTGCCTGAGCTGCTTGAGGCCATCCCCATGTTGGTGTTGGAGTTCCCCTGACTTATGGTTCTGGGGGACTTCAATTTGCCTTCATTGGGGGTCAGCTCCATGGTGGCTTGGGAGTTTAAGGTTTCCATGGCAGCTGTGGGCCTGACTCAGGTAATTCAGGGCCCAACCAGGAGCAGTGTCCACACTCCAGATTTAGTTTTCTTGTTATTTCTGAGGGGCTGGACCCAGTCGGTGTGGTTGGAGGGCAAGGTGTCCAGCCCGAGGCCCCTCTGTTATGGGGTGCCTCAGGGCTCAGTACTCTCGCCTCTCCTATTTAACATCTACATGAAACCGCTGGGTGAGATCATCCGTTCCCATGGGGTGAGGTATCATCAATATGCTGATGATACCAAGCTGTATATCTCGCTCCGTGGGGACCCACGCGATGCAATGGAACTCCTTTCCAGGTGACTGGAGGCTGTGAGAGTCTGGATGGGGGACAACGGGCTACAGCTGAATCCCGACAAGACTGAGTGGTTGTGGGTCAGGGGCCCTGCGTTAACTCAGGAGCTACCATCTTTGGTTCTGGATGGGGCAGTCTTGCCCCAAACAGACCCGGTGCGTAATCTGGGGGTCCTCTTGGACTCACGACTACTGCTTGAGGAGCAGGTGGCAGTTGTGGCCAGGCGGGCTTTTGCACAACTTTGTGTAATACACCAGTTACGCCCGCTCCTAGACCGGGACTACTTGCTCATGGGCACACATGCTTTGGTCACCTCCAGACTTGATTATTGTAATGTGCTCTACATGGGGCTACCCTTGGTGACCATCTGGAGACTGCAACTGGTACAGAATGCAGCTGCTCGGGTTGTGATGGGGTGTGGGCGTTATGCTCATGCCTCACCATTGCTCAGGGAGCCACACTGGTTGCCAGTGTGCCTCCGGGTGCAATTCAAGGTGCTGGTCATTACCTTTAAGCCCTATATGGTAGTGGGCTAGGATACCTAAGAGACTGCATCGCCCTAAGAACATCTGTCCGTCCCACCAGAACAGACCAGAGAGGCGCTCTGGTTGTACCATCGGCTAGAGAGGTGCATCTCTCTAGCACTAGGAGGAGGGCCTTCTCTGTGTCCGCCCCGGCCCTATGGAACCTCCTGCCAATTGAGCTACGTCTCCAGTCAGAGTTGCTGCCCTTTAGGAAGGGGGTTAAGACCTGGCTGGTGGGACAGGTATGGGATCTGGGTCAGACAGTTGCATCAGATTGTTGGCTCATTTGACCCCTCCCTCTCTCTCATTGTATGAATTTTTAATCTTTTAACTTGTTCAGTTTTAATATTTTAATAATTTTTAAATTGGATTTTATAATTGTGTTTTTATCTATCTTTTAAAGCTTTTGTTAGCTGCCCTGAGTCTCTTTGAGGAGAGCGGCATATAAGTCTGTATAAATAAATAAATAAATAAATAAATGAATGAATGAATGAATGATATGAAGGAAGGGGACAGCATATTTACTTGCAAGCTGCATTGCCCCAAGGTGCTAACAGAAGAAGAGAACAGTAAACTACTTCTGTGTATTTTCTACCTAGAAAACTCTGGAAAGGTTTGTCATAATCAATTTAACAGCATGCAAGTATTATTATTGAACAGATTGCTTCCTGCTAAGGTTTAGATTTTTAGCAGTTTTTCCTCTCTACAAAGGTGGGACCTATTAAAATAGTTTGCTATTAAGGTTAATGAGTTCTTATGTCCTCTAGAGCCCTCTGTGGAATTTTTCTTCATCTATGGCTAATGCTTGTAACAAAGTTCTGGTTACCCTATTGAACACGGAGATGCTGTGACACCAAATCTGCATTATTCCCAGTATAACACTTTCGGAAAGCCTAGAAAATACTTGTCACGAGCCCTATGATAACAGAAGGAGTGGCAATATGGTAGTAGACTGATTAAACATGAGCAATTCAAAGAGTCTGATGTAGTACATTCTGTTACTAAAGTCTGGAGTCTAGTAACTAGACCATTTGTTCTCACTTACCCTGTTTCTTTTCTTGCCTGTTTCATTCTATCCTGTCCTTTTGCTCTCACTTAGGTCATGTCTAAAATTAGATCATAAATTTCTAGGGGTGTAGCCACTGTATTTTTTATTTGTTCAGTAAAGTCTCCAGGATAATAAAAGCACTGTACAAATAATCATCATAATGTAAAAATATATTAGAGTTAATTTTGAAAAATAATTTCTTTCACTAGGATCAAGAATAGCATGTGCATTATTTCACCTCTTAATCTTAAGAGTGCTATATAATTTCATGTGTTATTGCTTGGGGGAAAGCTGTAAAAAATATCTGTAAAATTCAGAATGTTGTAAAACTGAGGGTTTGTGGAGATACATTCCTTTCTCTTATTTAATAAAGGAAAGTTATTTGTGTTTCACACTGCATATAGACATTCTTCACCTTAGAGCAATGAGTAGTTCCCAAAGTAAAATGTTTATGTATTGTCCATTAGATGACGGGAAAGGGACATGGGATTAAATTATAGGCCAAAATCCTCTCGTGTAGTTAGGCCTGCAAAAGACAAATGGAGTAATTTATAGTAGCCTCTCACTATCAGTTAATGAATGAAATCTAGTAGTAAATCACAAATTGAGTTTGCCCATTAAATTAGTGGGAATTTGGTGTGTCACATCCTCTTTACCGGGCTTACTGTAGTTGTGATGTACTACTGGATTTCAGCAATGAGTTCCTGCTTGGAATTTCAGGTCTGCTCCAACTCACAGACAGTAAGGTGCTCAGAAATCCCAGTGGGAACTTATTAATCAGCAGTGAGAAGTCATGATGAGTTCTGCTGTTACTCTTTCACAGATATTTATTTAACATAACTAAACAACAGGGATGTAATCAATCCTTGGCTTGCATCTTATGAGAACATTTCTTGAACTAAGTCAGAATTCAGTTGCAGAGGGACAGTGTAAACTAATATCTTCTAATTATTGTGCAACATAGCAAAACAATGTTCTATAAGGCAATTCTAAAAATGGAGGCACTCCAAACAAAGTACAGTTTTGTGTCTTTGAAACTAGACTTCACCATACCAAGCACAGACATAGCAGACAGTCTGCTCTTGTTCTGTGCCAAATCTGAAGAAGTTTGGGGAAAGGTATTTCAAGTTATGATTTTTAAAGAATTAAAACTGTTTTAACTTCCACACAGAAACAAGCAAACTTTTTATGTCCTCAGATTAGTCCAACATGTTCAAAGTAGGAATGCAAATCAAAACATATCTGAAAGATGGTTGTACAATTTCCTCTTGAATGTCTTCAGCATTAGATACCTTCCTCGGGTAATTTGTTCCATTGACATGCTGCTCTAACAGTTAAAAAGTTTTCCCTGGTATTCAGCCTATATCTGGTTTCCTATAAATTGAGCCCATCATTATATGCTTTACACTCTGCAATGAGATAGAGAACAGATCCTGCACCTCCTCTTTACGACTGTTGTTCAAGTGTTTGAAAAGTGTTATCACATCTCTCTTCTATCCCCTCTTCTCAAGGGTAAATGTACTTCTTTTCTCCAGTCTTTCCTGATAAGGCTTGCATTCATGTCCCCTGCTCATCCTTGTTTCTTTCCTCTGAACTTGCTCCAGTTTGTTGACATTCTTCTTAAAGTGGGGACAACATTTGAGTGCCCAATTACTAAAGGAGGCCAAATCTTAATTCAAAATGTATCAAATTTATTAACCTGCTGATTTAATTCAAAAGTAAACATTCAGTGGTCAATTATGATCTACTGGATAGCCTCTTGTGCTCACTACTATTCACAAAAAGACAACAAGCAGGACTAAATCCCTGAAGCTTACTCATATTTTCGTCATTTAACCACTCCTCACTTAAACACAAGCCAATTGTCATGGATGCTTTCTGCCAAATGTGAATGGTAGTGAGGACATCTTAACTACTGCCACTGGTGTTGCCAATACTCAGGCTGCCTTTCACTATGTAAAGCTTGGCATTCTTTTTCTTGTTGGCAATACGGGCACAATATTGCGCAGCAATATCAGGCCATTTCTTGGCATTTTAAATCATAGATACAGAAGCACAACATTCCACATTCATAAACCAGAGGATTTCTTTGAAGAATTATATATTTACCTATGAGTGAGTCACACTGAACTCTGAAGAACATAGTTCTAATGTAGGCATGCATTAGATTGCATGGCTTGATCTCTTCTGGAAGCTGAAATGAAAGAAAATCCAGGAAGAAAATGATTTAGATATGTTGAACCTTCACACAGGTAAAAGGAGTTAAAGGAAAAGAAGCGGTTGTTCCTTTATCATTCACCTTGTTTATCCTCAGCTATATTTGCAATTTCTCTTCATGCTGAGCCAGCAATCACTTTTAAACCTCCCCTAGTGCTCTATAGTGACCATGTATTGCTGAGGGGTGAAACATTGCTCAAGAGCAAATAGAGTTTCAGGATTTTACTCTGTGGTCATGAGGCCTAAAATGTTTCACACAGTAATGTCATGTGGATTTCAGCTCCCTGGGGCTTAAGCCAAATTTGATGGCCCCTGATGGGCGCCGGTGCCCACTCCCACTAGGGCTTCTGGGAATTGTAGTCTAAGAACAGCCATAGCCCAAAAAGTGCCACCCAGGGGGGGGCGCCCCCCCCTAGCCCCCGCTATGCAACACTATTGGTTTCAGATAAAAACTGCCCAGGAAAAGCTTTGAGTCATGTCAACTATATGAACCAGGTATAAGGATAGGGTCTTTTCTCCTTATTGGGTTGCAGAAGAGATAGCCTGATAGGGCTCACCAGAGACATACATACCTTGGTAAAGGCTGGTTTAAAATGGCATGTTAATTTCTGGATAGTCACAGTAACATATATAAACAAATGCCGAATCCTAAGTAAGTTGAGGTTCTAAAGAAAAAGAACAGATATTTCTCCTTGTAACTCAGAATTATTGTTGTTTGCAGACAGAGTCTGTGGAAATTGAGTAGCGTAGGAGGGAGCAATAGATTATGAAATATCTATCAAAGGATTCAGCATGTGGGTGATAGTTTCTCTTTGATTGATGTTGGCTGCTCAGAGGGGAGAATCTCAAAGATGGATGGATGCAATTATTCATGCACAGACATGCACTTTGCTATATGCATGCTTGCAAATCAGGTAATTATATGTAGACAGGATTAGTTAAGGATTTTTTTAGTCATGTATACATTTAATTGTGTAAGGTACATTTACAAACTTACTATCCTGAAATTTGGAGGCAAATCTGTTCTGCCAGGAATTACCTATGACTTCTAGACATTAGATATCCAAATATTATCAATTACTTCTAGTTTGTTTATTTGTTCTCGTAGGGCAGAGTGGTAGAAAAAACTTTGTTTAGACAATGTAAGATCAGGCAGAGTTAAAATGCTTTTGGTTCTGATGAATTTTTATTTCAGAAGACACATGAACTCTCTGTTTCAGATTTGTTTTCTCTCTTGAGGGCAAGGTTCAGGAGGTCCAGAAACTGACTGCAGTTGTGCAGATACTTTCCCCTAAGACAAGTTTGCCTCAGATGGTACCTCCTCTTCCAAAATACTTGCACAGTGACGTAGTGAGCTAGGCAGAAGGTGTGCAATTCTTTTCTATGGTGACCCAGACTCTATGGAACAGACTACCTATTCATGTTTGTTCAGCTATAACACTACATATTTTCCAGAAGTTACTAAAAGTGAAGCTGTTCAAGGAGGCTTTTCATAACATCTTGCCTCACAACGATTCTGTCCACCATTAGAATTATTTCTGGTTTACCATCAATTCAATATAATGTATAGGTTCTCACAACAGATATTGGTGGGAGAGTAACTAACACAAGCTTATGACTAATGGGGGCTGCTTAATGGGGGCTGTGGTGGCTCAGTGGTTAAGAAGCTCACCTTGTTAGCTGGAAGGTTGGCAAGTCAGCAGTTTGAGTTCCAGGTACAGCTTGATGGTTTGAGTGCACATCTCTATCCCAGCTCCTGCCAAACTAGCCGTTCAAAAGTAAGAAATTGCAAGTAGATAAATAGGGACCACTTTGGTGGGAAAAGATCTTGAGGACATGAAAGGAGCCTCATTTGGGCATCTCCTGAGTGGAGTTTTTTCCAGCAAAAATCCTTTCAACCCAGAATAATTTCTGACACAAAATAATTATTTTTCCTGCTCGTTGTCGAGTTGGGCAGTGATAGAAATTTGAGAAATAAATAAATAAATAAATTCCTATTGAATATAGTGGGAATGAAAGATTCTTAATTCTGACTGTGTCAAAATCTGGGGCAGGGTTAGCTGGCAGATAACACAAACACCAGGACAATGAGGTAACATGCCAAACAGTAACCATATCTCAACCCAGTGTCATCACCGTCGGCACTGCTGCCGCCACCCAACTCAAAACAACTCTGGGTGGCTCATAAAGTTAAAATCAAACATCACAGTCTAAACTTAAAACCCATAAAACCCCAATTAAAAGTACTACAAAAATTGATCCAAAATCAATTGATCCAAAATCAAATCAAGCCAGAGAAGCAGGTTTACTCCTGAAAATGAAAGCGTTGTCTAAAAGAGCCAGAGGTCAGATGAATGGGAGAACAGACAGGGCAGAATATCTTCAGGGACTGGGCCATGGTGAAAACAGACTTCCAGGAGCCCAGCAAGGTGAAGCAACAGACCACAGCAACAAAGCGGGGAGTCTTCAGGAGCAGGAGATCTTCAGAACCAAGAAATAAGTCACGAGATCTTCCAGAAACCAGGAAGGAGATCCAAGAAACAAGCCACTACAGGTCTGCCGACTTTTGTTACTGAGACAGATTACAGTAATACCTCATATAACATTAGTATCGAATAACACTAAAATCGCATAACATTAAGGAATCTGGGGGGAAGAATTGCATCAGATAACATTAAGATCCTATGGAATGCTTCAGATAACAACCGCTATAGCCTGTGTGGTTACAATGTATCTCTATGGATCCCATAGGATTTTAACATGCATCAGATAACACTAAAAATCATATAACACCAAGACTTGTGGAACCAGTTTTTAGTGTTATATGAGGTTTTACTGTATCTTCAAAGGCTAGAGAAATGCAGAGACAGAATTCTAAGAGCGAGTCCAGGCCAGGCACAAGAACAGTCCACAGGAACGGTGCAGGGAGTCTTCAGGAGCAGAAACAAGGCAGGGGATCTTCTGAAGCATGAGCCAAAAGGCAGAGATCTTTGACAGCAGAAACTAGGAAAAAGGCAAAAGATCTGAGAGCCCAGCAAGTGCAAGCCTACTAACCTTTGTTGCTGAATGCACAATAACAGTCAATGGCAGGGGTGCCCAAACTACAGCCAGTGGGACAGATCCGGTGGCTGCAAAAGCAGCCCCATCTGAGTGGGAAATGGGGAAGCCAAGTCCAACCTGCCAGGGAGAGTCAAAAAAACAGCTGCCAGTCATTGTGAGTTACAGCTGGTGTTCAGGGAGGCCACCATTACAGGCTTCCTTGGTGGGGTTTACTCTTAGAAATTGCTGACTCAGGCATGGGTGTGGGAAGGAGAACCGACCAAAATCTCTCCTCTTCCCATCTTCCTCCTCCAGGAAATAACAAAGATGGATCACTGATGGATCAACACTCACTGATGGATCAACACTCTTGTCTGTTTACACATTGTCTGCTGGGCTCCTAATATTGTTCCCTCAGTATCTGGCAGCTTTAGGCAGACAAGGGAGTTAGTTGCACTGCCATTTTTGTGCTGTTTTAAAGGGGAATGAAATACTGAAACAGGGATTTTTCATAAACAGCAAACTACCAACTTCTTTATTTTGCATTAGGGCAGAAATTTAAATTAATGTGCCAGGACTGTCTCCATCCCGGGGCATAGTCGGGACTTGGGGCAGTGGCACCACCACCCCAGCCCCCAGCTTAAAAAGTCTGGGTACCCCGGTCAACGGGAACCAAGCAGAGGTCTTCAGGAATAGGAATCAAGAAGAGGAGAGCTTCTAGAATCCTATAAAAGACAAGAGATTTGGGAGCCACACAACTGCCATTATGCTGATCTCCATTGCTAAGGCAGCTTTTGGGAGGAAGGAAGGGCCAGTTCTTATATAGCTAAGCTACCCAGAGTCTCCAGGTGAAGACTATGAAGGTATAGAATCTCCCCCAGTTGCAGCAGGGTAAGTGACCAGTGCTGTAAGTCTTAGACTAGTTGCTTCAAGTCCTGCAAGACTTAGAGGAGCTGCTGCAAATCCTGACAGACTGGATCACAGTCTAAGCCAGGGGTGGCCAACATTTTTGTGCTATGTGCCTGACCACACCCTTGGAATAGCTGAGCAGTCCAAACCACATACCCCAGAAATGGAAGTGGGTGCACTTACAGCTGTCGTAAATGCACCCACTTCAGCATTTACATCAGCCATGGGCGCGTTTGCAAATGCATGGGTGCATTTTACATCTGGTGTAAATGCACCCGCTTCCACTTTGGGGTTCTGGGGAGACACTGGTGGGCCGGATTGAATGGTGTTGGAGGCCATGGCCAACCCATAGGCCATAGGTTGGGATCTCCTGGTCTAAGCACTTGCAATGCAGTTGTCCTCTCTAGTCTATAGTACAGCTAGAGCATGTTCTACTGTACTTCTCTCATTATTTTAGTTGCGGAGGAAATAAAGTCACACTTGTAGAAGAAGGTATACCAGTTCTACTAGTTCACTAACCTCTCACCTCCAAGGGCCAATTTCAAGCTGAGGTTACAATTAAAAATAACTTGGATTCCATCCTTATCCCCATTTGTGTGTTCCATGAAAACGACTGCCATAAGTGTCACAATTGTCAGTCTTTCCTTAGTGGAGTTATAAGACAGGAATAACAGGGGTTCCGTCACAGGTCAACCACAAGGTATATTAGCTGAGCTTCGGAGGATATCTTTTACTGTGATTTGTTTCAGGTCAGAGCTGTTAAGATCTTTCACATTTATGAGTTCTTAGAGTCACTTACCCACTAAAAAGAAGGTGCAGTTGGGTAGTACAGTGTTCAATATGTTTGAATGTAATTTTGACTAGCTTTATTTATGTCATGTAATAGGGATTTTTCTCTTCCTCTAAACTGCCAAAAGAGGACTAGAGTAGGATACCTGAATAGATTTCTAAAGAGTATTTTAAGGCCAGTAGGGAACAAAGAATGAATTTTGATTCTCAATATTAATTCTCGTGGCTAATGTAATGAGGTTTCTTGAGACTATTCATTTGTTATATTTATAGTGCCATTTTCCCATTAAAAACTCATGATAGCATACTTGTTAACTGTATTTTCTCATCTTAAGCAACACAGTAAAGTATATGAGGCTGGTAGGTAGTAGTTGGTGAACTTCATGACCTGTATCCAGTTCTTTTCAGTGCTTGGTTAGCACTCTAACCATTGGCTTATAACAATATGTCAACTCAAAAGAAAGTTCTATTGATTTTATAGGCATTGATCCCAAGTTGGTGTGCTTTTAATCTTTTTAGATTTTAATTTTAAATGTAACAGTTTTATATTTGAGATTTTTAGGTAGTGTTTGTGTGTTTATTGTGATGTGTTTTATTACTTGTAAGCCGCCCTGAGTCACTTCATTGAGAAAGGCGGTGGATAAATATGAACAAACAAACAAATAAATAATATATACAGAATTGAAGCAGGTCTAAACATGTTTTTTAAGGACTCCCACTATATTCAGTGGTGTTTAAGTGCAGACAAGGTTGCAGTTTTAGTTATTTTTCTCATGATTTTGTCAAACAGTTGCATGCCATTGTAGCATTATCCACTAAGTAGCATTATCAACACCAGTGAGCAATACACGTTTGTGAAAATATATGCATCATATCTTCAATTAAAGGTGTAAATTATCAGTAATCCTCCAATACATGCCATATTTTAAATGTAGTTCTCAGGAAATTTCCCCCAGTATCTGAATCAAAAGTAATTAGGAAGCATAGCATTATTTTTTTCCTGCTGAATTCATACTTCCTCCAGAGACTGATGGGCTTAAACATTGGGGCCAAAACTGGACACTATACTGCAGCTCTTCACTTAATTTTCTTTTCATGGAGGGTTAGGCTGAAATCACAATGTGTAACTCAGAGGAGCACTATATTTTCCCAGGGTGCTGACTGTTTTTCTGATGTTGCTTTTTGGCTGCTGAAGGAGTGACAATGGAGGCTTTGTCTCTGAACCAATCTCCCAACCTCCTGCTGCCACCCAGATATGCTTGTTAGGTTCTAAGGCAGCTTCAGGCTTCATCTGCTGGTTGAATGTCAGAAAAATAGCCCTGGTAGTTGCAGGATTAGACACACAGGCTACTGAAGTTACCAGAGCCCTCATGAGAATCACCTGGGAGCTGTGGGGGAAAATTATCTCTTCTCTCTGAATGTGACCTTAGTAATGAAGGTTTCTGGACATATTCTGGTGCTTTGTTCCTGTTTGGCTCCCTCCAGACTCTGCCTTCTCAAACTCTTTCTGATCCTGGGCTCTGATCCTGTTCCAGGCTCTTGTTCCCATTCAATTTTTAAGGTACTCTGCTAATTTTCATATTGTTTCCTCAGTTGTCTGATTTCTGACCCACCTGGACTATATCTTTTATTTATTTATATTTATTTGTTTGTTTCATTTATACTCTGCCCATCTGTGATATTCTCCTACTGGCAGCTAACAACACATTTTAAAAATCTATACAATAAGAAATTAAACAACAACAAAAAATAAACAGACTGAATTACAAAAACAAAAATAGTACCCCCTCCCTCAGTTAAAAATAACAACCAACAAAGAACACAACTTGGTGACAGAAAGAGTTAATAAAAACCTATCATTCAGACTACACGTGCCTAATTCACCTGTCTACCCCTGGCCTTACTTGGATTTAGTCTTGCATATGATTGCTGTTTGGACTTTAGCCTAGTTCCCCTACATCCTGGTGTCTGTGTTTTAATCCACATCTTGAACTCTGGCAATACTTTTAAGGAGGAATGTACCTTTTCTGTTAGCTGAGTGAAGTGATGATTATGGCTTATTTTTGGAATGTGATTACTAGTACAAAACAAAGAACTATTGCAGATCTGTGGTTTTGGAGGAAAAAAACTTTGTTCCCTTGGTGATCTAAGTTTGAATTCCATTGTGGACATGACTAAACATTACTCAAATGTATGTCTGGCCAGACATCCCGCTACGGTAATGGAGTAGACTATATAGCCGGTGACTCAATGCCGAGTGTTGGGCAGCAGTAAATAACCTGACTCCCCAAAGGAGCCAACAGCTATAGATGGATGAGCCCCTTTAGGTGGGGTGATGGCCCACTCATTGGAGGAAATGCCATTGAAAACTATCATATTGGGCCCAATGGCAAAATGAGCATTGGAGGAACTCTGTTTCCCAACGGTCATGGAGGCAGAAGAAGCTATGTCAGATGGGCTGGCTGTGAGGGTGCACCGCGATAATATTCTCAAGTTGGATTTTAAATGCATGTTTATTTGAGTCAGCCGGCAGCAGTGGACTTGTATCCAATAATGCATTTTTCTCACTGCAGTCCCAGGTGTTAAATCCTGCATGTCTTATTTCATATGTGCCGTAGGATCATAGTGTGTGGGTCACTTCATGGCAAGCTGTGATCTACCTTAAACAAATTCACACCAACAGCATTTTTCCTGCTTCAGGGGGAAAATGCATTTTCAGATACGAGGATGCCACTCAATTATACATGCATTTTAAATGCAACAACTGTTTTGCTAAGATAAAGCAGGTTTAGGATTCATCATTTTGTGAGGTGAAGCAGCAGAGGAAAATGAGGAGGTCTAAGCTATTTCTCTACATGCTTTCTCTCATTCCTATAGACTTCTCCATAAAAGAGTCTAGAGCAGAGATTCCCAGTGTGGGGCACATGCCCCACAGTGGGACTTGAATTCAAAGAAGACAAAGTCAATACATTGGCTAATCAGTGCTTTGGGGAATTGCCTTCAGCTTCTGGGAATTGACGTCCAAAAAAACCAAAGGCTGGGGAACACTGCTCTAGAGCCTGAGTCATGTATCATAAATTCTCCTTGGGTGGGGGAGTGGGGTGTGTGAGACAGAAACAGTGGTCAGCAGAGAAAAATTCTATGTTCTTCTTCCTTACAATACTACTCCTACCTAAAAATTGTACAATCTGCAAACCAATTTTTCTTATTAAAAACAGATGCTGAGGTTTAAGTATGCCCATTCATGTTAACATCTCCATCGTAGTCTCCAAGGTCAGTACATTTAAGGATGGCAGAGAGGTAGTGTATATGCTCTGTATGTGTAAAGTTGAAGGTTTAGTCCCTGATTAATCTTATTTCAGATAGCAAAGACATAAAGGGCTCACAAGACCTTGAAATGCTGCAGGCAATCAAAATTGTTCACATGCTTTACCACCAGGTTAGATAGTGCAATGTTTTGATGCAGTATAAGGTACCAAATATGTTTATGAGGTTTTGGATCTGCTGTTTAGAAAGTTTCTAATAAAAAAGCCCCCCCCCCCTCCATCTCTCTTTGGTTAAAGCTTTGTGCAAATCACATAGAGCTATATTTCTATGAAGGTCTTGTTGTGTAAGATGGATAAGCAGATTGGCAGGTGCAGTATTATACAGAGTCCTATTAAAATATGTAGTTATATTATTAGTATTAGTACTTTCTGGAATTACATGCCTTTAAAAAATAAAATGGATTATACTATTACTTGTCTTCTTTTAGCAGATGCATTTAATGTTTTAGTTATGAAATATTTGATAGGGGAACTCACTAGAGAGATTTTTGGCACTGAAAATTAAGTTCAATTGGAAGGTGGAAAAAGAATTTTAATAATTGCAGCATAGGTAATTCGATACATTCCTAGCAATAAGTATGCCTATGACACCATGCTCACTGCCACAAATCTGACTAAAGGCTTTGTTCATGAATGAGTCATGTCCCGCTTACTCTCCATTTTTGTATAGTATAAATTTAATGAAAAGATCAGATAGTGAGTTTTTTCTAGGTACTGTGCTACAACTTATGTTTGTGACAATGGCCTTTAAAAAACAACCCTAGTAATATAAGATTTATATTAATATAAATTTGAGAGATCAGAAGAAATTATGTACAACAGCATTCAAAAACTGGGGAACAATTATTCACTTTACTCCCAACATTTCCTGTTTGTGGTGATCATTTAATTCGATGACTGAAGATTAGAAAACAAACCTTTATTATACCATTGATTTGGCCAATGTATAGTAATAGTTGGGCCCAATGTCAAAATGAGCGGAGGAGGAACTCTCCCAATGGTCATGGAGGCGGAAGAAGCCATGCCAGATGTGAAGGTGCACCTTGTCCATATCTTCAAAGCTGCGGCAGTCCACTGCAGTCCCAGTGTTAAATCCTGCATGTCACACTTCATGTGTGTCATGGGGGATGGCTCTGTGATCATAGTGTGTGGGTCACTTCATGGCAAGATAGGACCCACTTTAAACAAATTCATGCCAGTGACATTTTTCCTGCTGGGGGGGGGGGAATGGATTCTCAGATACAGTTGCAGTTGAGTACAATAACAGTTGATGAGAACTTATCATGTTATCTCTCTTATAGAAATGCAATATAAAAATAGTTCTCCCCCACCTGCCCAATTTTGGCATCCTTTTAATTATGGAAGTTTTTCACTGATGCTCCAGTTGTATTTTATGGTTCTGCTCCCTTCCATAAGCTTAAGATCTCTACTTGTGCCTCTTACTTCTTCTTCCTTGTCTATGCCAGATGTGAAACTGCCAAAATGAAGCCTTCTTTTGGTGAATTCATTCTGTAGTTCCTTTCAATTGACCTGGTGTGAGAAAGATTAGCTTGGCACAAGGTGGTCATTGCCTGGGGTACACCCAAGTATTGTATATAGCAGTAATGTGGGGCAGTTTTACAAATAGATTTAGTTTGAGTTTGCAAGTTTTCCAAGCCTTATACTCCCTGTTTTAGTCCAGAAATTAAACTCTCCACATGAAAATATATCAAAATAGTTTCTTTACTTACAGTTCTTTCAAAGATGTAAACAAGTGCTTTTCTTTGTGAACATTTCTATACAATAAGTTTCCATGAGGCAAACAAATGGTTGTCTATATGCTTTGCTTGTAAGGCAAACAACAACAATAATAATGAGAGGAGAGAGAGAGCAGAACAGCAGAACTGAAGAGAATAAGAGACCCAAATAACAAGCAGCTTAACACCATGTCCGGTGACCCTAAAGGCAAGAAAGTAAAAAAACAAACCACTTCTTATTAACTAGTTAGAGATAGAATTAGCATTCACAACCGATTGCATGGTGGGGTTTCTCTGAAAAAAATTAGCTGGTACAAGGTGGTCATTGCCTGGGGTATGTCCAATTGTGGTCCAAAAATACCACAGTCTTTGAGGAGGCTCTTTCTATATACCCTGTACCTTTTACTGAAATGGAGGGTATAGCTTCTAGCCCTCTCTTCTTTTGGTAGAGCTATTTTGGTGGCATACATTTGGTTCTGGAATATGTTTCTCAAGGGAAACATTGCATAACATGCTGGGGGGGGGGCAGTCTGGAGGCATGTTGCTAGTGTTCAGGATTTCTCTCTTAAATGACAAGTACCAATCCTTTGCGAGTAAGTACAGTTTCCTCAGAGACCCAACTAAAAACCAGATGGTAAAATTGGTACATTTTGAACTGTGAATCCGAGGTAAATTGCTGATGAATTTATTTATGAGGTGGTATTTTTCATACTTCAGATTATTTAATAAATATAGATTTTCTTCCTCCAAAGTTAATGTATATAAGTTCATTTCAAAATCAGGGAAATTCCCCAAAGAAGGGAAACACCTACTTTGATTTAAAGCAGAAAGAGGAGGCTATACCCTCCAGAACAAAGAAATTAATAGATAAGCCCACCTTCTCAAAATTAGTATGTGTATGCTTTTGGTTACACTAACTTCCACCCCAAATAAAGTTTAGCCTTAGGTAAACAGTTTTAAAAAAAAAACAATTCTATAGAATCAAAGATTGCTATGCTCACCTCTCATCTTTATTTGGGGTGGAAGTTAGTGACCAAAAGCACACACACACAAATTTTGAGAAGGTGGGCTTATCTATTAATTTGGACATGGTTGCATAAGTATGTTTAAAGATCTAATTCAAGGATTCACAACCTATGGCCCACAGGCCAAATCCAGTCCATGACACCAATTAATCTGTCCCACAGTGAAGATCCCAGAGCCCCGCCACTGGAAGCACTGAAAACACAGCAAAAACATGACAAAAATGCCCCACACTTGCTCCCACCACCACAGGAAGCGGCAGAAGCAGCGAAAACAGCAGAGATTGTGTCATGAATATACCCACTGCTACCACAACTGGAAGTGATGGGTGCGATGGAGGAACCACGCTTCTGGCCTGCTCACCTGTCTGAGGTGCCATTGTCCAGCCTGTGGCGCGAGAAGGTTACAAACCTCTGATTCAATTTATGATTATAAAAACTATTGTTACCCTACAGTCCCCCCTCCTTTTTTTTTTTTTTTTTTGCTCATAGTGAGTTTGGTGCTTATTTTTCAAATGCAAATCACTGCTTCCTCAAAAGAAAACTATCTTGGCCACAGGCTTTTCTTTAAAATTGATCTATCCCATTGTGTAGAAGATACCGGATTTTGAATGAGTTTGTGGTACACAGGTAAGTATTTATAATGTCCAGATGCATCTCCTCACTGAAATATTCTGTAAACATTGCCCAAACATCTTGCCAGTACTTCAGGTGAATGGGATCTACAATTACACACAACAAACAACTATCTCTCTCTCTTCTCCATGAGCTGGGGAGAATGAAATATTGAGACTAGTAAATGAAAGAAAAAAAGGAGCTAAAGAGAGAGTAAGAAGCTACAGAGAGACAAAGGAAGGGAGAGTTATCAGGGGGGAAGAGAATGAGAGGGAGGACAACTTAACTAGTGTCACATCTCCTTTGTAGTCTGGCTACCCATCAGCTGATTCTGTCACCATGGCTGTCATGCTCAACAGGGCTCTCTTTGCTCAAATATTTTAATGCTCATTAATTTATGTGTTGAAGGCATTTATATACTTCACTGTGTTTATCCCAGGGAAATTTAATCCTGAGGGATCAATTGCATATGTTAAAAACTCTCTCTCTCTCAGTGTATGTGTACACACACACACTTCTTGTTATTGTTTTCTCAGTGGCTCCCTGTACCAAATCCTCTCCTGAGTTCATAAAGCTGCTTGGCAGATGAGATGGTGGTGAGAGCATAAGTGGAACAAAAGAATCCCAACAGCATATGTCGATCTGGTGGATGTGTAATTTTGGCAGTTGTATTATTGTGATTGTTTCAAGGTAGACTATAGGGGATTAACTTACATATACTTCTGAGTCTATACAGAAAAAGCTGTTTTGCAAAAAAAAAAAAAAAATTATTATAGTTGTAAACCCTCAGAAAAGTTGCCAATTAGCTGGAAAGCACTATCTGATTTTGTCCATCTTCTCTGCTTGCAGTTTGCAGAAATCTAGTAGATACATATGTTCTTGGTACTAAATTTCTGGTGGAAAGTCATTGAATAGTTATGTGGATATTCATAGCACTTCTTTATGTGCATTGATTAATTTTATATTCTTTGTGCCATAAATCAAGGTAATAAGGAGCATTTCCAACTGTGCCACTGAAAATGTATTTTGCATTGCCTTTGTTCTATTTATAACCTTGTGCATGCGTATTTTGTACATAAACTGCTATATACTGGAGAGTTGCTGATACTGTACACAGTAATAGCTCTAGGGCTATAAAAGTCTCTCTTGGCACTCTTAACATGGTCAGATTATTACTGTGTTCTTTGATTCACTTCATGTGTTCAAGGATCTTCTCTGGTCTGAAAGGTCAGCTGCTTTTAGTTGTGCACCAGCTGAATACTAATACTGTCCTTATTCAAATTACCTGCTACAGTACTTATTAAATTGATGGCCTTGTGCTCTAATTTAATACTGGCTTCGTTCAGTGGCGGGTCGCAGCTGCGCTCTGTGCTGAATTAGGTAGATCTGAGGCAAAGTTCAAGCAGAAACCATGGTTTTGGGCTGCGTTTTCCCACTAAATTAGCAGTCAGATGCAGTGTATAATTAATTAGCACAAACCAGGGAAAGCTTGTCATTTAATAAGCCTTTTTTATTTCCACATTACACAAACAGTGGGAATTGATCCATTAAGTGCCTGGCTATTAATGCTGTTTAATGTATGTCTGGTTGCTAAATTGAGACGTCTCGTTACATACATACATTCAGTTTTCAAGAGCTCCTAGCAGATTGTTCAATGATTGCTGAGATTTTAAGTCATGTTCTGCAAATCAATACCGGGTTCATTAATGTTTATGAATAGAGTTGGTGGAGACAGAGGGATCTGAAATGCTAGCCTTTCCTTGTCTTGAAAATACAAGGTTTGAAAGATCTCCCCTCCCACTTCTTTCTTTCTCTCTCTCTCCTTTCTCTATTGTGTTCTGGATTAATCACTATGTGATATTTAATTAATGATTTTTGAGATCTATTTCAAGCCACAACAAGGAGCAGTGGATTTTGTGTGGTATTGCCATAGGAAAGATTTGAAGCAGGTGAGTGATGTAAAAATTGTACAGAGGCTTAAAATGATTAGCCCCACTAGTTCCAATCTAAAGGGAAACCTGAGAGCCACTGGCATGTGCAGTGGGATTTTTCTGATGATTATGCACTCACCATTTGCCACTAGAACATCTATTTTAAACTTCCAATCCCTTTTAAAAGGGGTTTGGAAGTTTGGTGTGACAAAGATGCCATTGGCTGGTATAATTTGGCCTTACCAGGTTTAGGAGCCTTCAGGCTACACATGGCTCTCAGAAGTCTGACAGAAGTGTGCTGGTTCCTCTACTTCTCCCTGTGTTGCTGTTATCTCTCAACAGCACCTATTGTTCAGGGCTCTGTCAGAAATTATTCTGGGTTGAAAGGATTTTTGCTGGAGAAACTCCACTTAGGGGATGCCCGAATAAGGCTCCTTTCATGTCCCCAAGATCTTTTCCCACCAAAGTGGTCCTTTTTTATCTACTTGCAATTTTTTGCTTTCGATCTGCTAGGTTGGTAGGAGCTGGGACAGAGATGGGCGCTCAATCCGTCATGCAGTACCTGGGTCTCAAACTGCCAACTTGACAGTTTCAAAACCATCAAGCCACCTCCTGACAGATAAATTGCAAGAAGTGAGTTTCTTCATGTGCTGGATTTCCTAGCAGACCTTATAGCAGTGGTGGTGAACCTTGGCACTCCAGCTGTTCTTGAACTTCAATTTCCAGAAACCCTGATCAGCAGGAATGCTGATCAGGGCTTCTGGGAATTGAAGTTCAAGAACAGCTGGAGTGCCAAGATTTACCACCACTGCCCTATAGCAACAGTGGAGAACCTAAGGCATGCATGGCAGAGGGTGCACTCATAGCCCTCAACGTGAGCATGTGCACTGTCATCCCAACACAGAGTTTACATCGCCCCTCTGCCCAGAAGCCCAATGGGAGTGCTACCTCCCTCCCCCCAGCACAGAGTTTGCTCCACCTCTCTGCCCAGCAGCCCAATGGGAGCACTTCCCCCCTCCCCACCCCTTTGTTTGCACACTTGGACTCTAAAAGGTTCGCCACCACTGCCCTTTAGCAATGTATGTTTTAATCCCAGTCAGATTATTGGTAGGAGGCTACAGTTAAGTGTCTCTAACTGTGCTCTGTTTCAGCAGTTTTTAGCAGGATTACCAGGATGGAGCTAGAGGCCTTATCTTGATTTATTTACCAACAAAGAGGATTATATATGAACACTAATTTATATTCTGAACCAAATCAGTTGTGTAGTTTAGCATTCTTGTTGGCTATTTATTAACTCATTAATTATTTTCAAACTGCACTTCCTATTAAGGTGGTAAAAGTTTTTTTTTAAATCTTGTTATAAAAGCATATACATATTTTCTAAAATTACTCTTGTAATAGTGATAAGGGTGAAATTCAGTAGTTGTACATTTTAATGTAACCAACCCTATTTGAGATTTCTGAAATTATGCCTGAGTTAGAATGTAATAATCTGCTGGGGACCGTTTAAACCTCTCAGATGTCTGTGATGTAGGTTTCTCATCATCAAATTTCAAAAATGTGTACAAAAATGTGAAAAAAGTTAACCAAGATCTATGATTTAGAAAAAATACTGGAGAAAAGGCAGGTATTAAGAAGAACTGCTTGACTGATATGTTTATTTTAAGGAACACTGCATTTAAATTATCTTTGTCCATACGTAAATATGCATTAAAATATTTTCAGATCCAAAAGCCAGTTTAAAAACCTCCCAGAAAAGAAATTTGTCTTTTTGTTGTTGTGAAGTTTATTTTTCTTAGCATGATATAATGTACACAACAGGTGATATTCTGATAGGCCCTATCATTGAATAAATAAAATTATCATGACTAGTGATCACCAAAACTATTCATTTATTTGGAATGTTTTAGAGTGATCTAAAGCTAATTAAAAAATTTACAGCATATTAATCTACCGTATATGCTGGTGTATAAGATGACTTTTTACCCCTAAAAAACATGCCTCCAAGGGGGAGGGGCGTCTTGTACGCCGGGTACACTTCAGTTGAATAAAATACAGTAATACCTCAGATAAAGTTTACCTCAGATAACGCTTAAAGCGCATAACGTTAAGCAATCTGGGGAGGAGAATTGCATCGAATAACGTTAAGGTCCTATGGGATGGATCGGATAACAACTTTTAATATCAGATGACAAACAGGAGTTTGAAGGCTTTTAAAGGGAAACTGTCACGCCAGCAAACTTGCTAGGGACTTGCCTGGCACTTGCTCTCTCCCTCTATTTGTTATCTTCCTTCTATCATTGACAGTTCCAGTTTGGTTAACAGATTAGAAAACAAACAGCATGGCAGCTCCCATAGGTTTATTGTTCCATTCAGCTTTAGTGAATTGTCTTTGGTGAATTACGTTTAATAAACTTGCACTGTTTTATGTTTAGTGTACATGTTTGATAACATACAGCCTTGTGACAGTTTTTCTGCATGTCATAAGCATTTGAATATAAATTAACATGTTGAAATCAAATCTGATGTTCTTTTACGTTTTATTTGGTGTGTGGAAGGTGTGCGGAAGAGGGGTAGTCTTATACAGTGAGTATATAACAAACTCTATATTTTGAGTGGAAATGTTGGGGGGGGGTCGTCTTATACGCCCAGTCGTCTTGTACACCAGCATATACGGTACTTGTTAAATTGCAATTCATTTTGAGGTGAATCTCCTAACTCATTTTTGGCAGATATTTGAAGGGTTGGCAATCTCAACTGTTTTGGAATCATTATATGGTTCCCACCATTACAAGCAATACAGTTGTGGAATTTACTTATTGCTTCTTAGTAATGCTGCTTTGTTACTTCATCTGGATGCAATATGGGTACAGCATTGTGTACTGATTTACAGAATGGTAGTTTGTCTTTTTTAAAAAAGCAAAACATAGAGCTCTTTATGTCTTGTGATGTGAAGACTTATTTCAGTAGTCTTTGTGAGTTGTATTTCATGTGTTTAGATTCATCCCGTGAAAAAGCAAACAATTTGAAAATCATGTATAAGCCTGGCTCTGCTATTAAGAATTGCCCGACGATTTAGTGTTAAGGTAGTCTGAACTGAACTGAGCTTAAGGGTGATGTGAGCAGGAACAACGAAGATTATTTTTAGCATCTCTTGTAGAAATATTGTTGTTGCATTTCTGTCAACACAAGGTTCAAAGAGTATTTGATGGCAGGTTGGCAGAGAATTTCATCACAGGCTGAAGCCAAGGTTTATGGAAAGCTCTGCTGGGATGAGTTAGAGGTGAGAAAGAAAGACCTTAAGTCCTTTCCCTCAATCTCTTTACAGTGAAAGTAGAAGGGATTTCTTTTTCCTTTTTTCTGGCTTAAATAAGTGATGTCATTCTGCAACTCTCATGGCTCCTCAAAAATCACAGGGTAGGTTCTTGTTAAGAGACCTTACATGTCTAAAACACTGTTGCTTGGAGAACTTGGATCTCTAAGATACTAATGTTTATTTTGAATAAGCATTGTACAAAACTGATCTGAATCAGGGTATCTATGCAGTTCTGTGGCGATGATGGCATGATGGAAGGAGTCACTGTTCAGCTCGGAATGAAACACCATCTCATTGATCCTTCCTATCTATATTCAGCAGTTATAGAGTTAGCAAGATGGTTAGTGCTTTAAATTAAAGAAAGAGGAAATTGAAAGATATATAGTAGCTGGCTCTACTAGTGCCTAGAGAGAAGGCAAGTGACTGTTGAACACACATCCTATCAAAAAGCCCAGAATCACCCTTGGACATACCAACCACTGGTGTATTAGAGAGGGCTCAGACAGAAGTCACTACATGATGTCTGTATTCCTTGCAGTCATTCTGTCAGCCGTTTCGGTTCGCTGTAGGATGAACACAAATAGTTGCATTGCTATTTGGACAATATTTTTGCTGTCTCAATTGTCTATATGCACAGAAAATGTCACAGTGCTGTCTTAGTCCAAAATCTGTGACAGCTATTGTAAGAATAATATTTTTGTCCTGGTATATTTTCGGAGAACATTACAGATCATTGAATTAAATCCCCCCCCTCCCGTTTAATGAAATAGTTGCATGGGAGTATAATAGCATGAGAGTTGATCCAAGACATTTTTTTTTCTGTATTAGGCAAATATACAAAGTTGCATCTTATCCTCCCTAACACCTCAGGCTGGGCAGGTTATTTTGGCATGTGAGATTGAAAATACTACAAATGCCTTTTTCTGGGGGCAAATGATACAATGATAAATTTGATAACTGGCAATTTGCTTCTCTCACTGAACATCCAAAATTAGCTACCTCTGATGATAATACCACTCTGGAATGGTGAGGCTAGCCTGAGTGCTGTACATCTATGTATTTGTAGAAGAATCTCTATATTTTATGTATTGAACACAAGAAATATTGGGAATCTAAAGGTAGGAAGACCTAGAAATGTTGTTGTTGTTGCTGCTGCTGCTGCTGTTTTCAATTTCCTTTTGCTTGGATGGTGTCTTTATTGCTCTGGTGGTTTAAATAAAAATTGTGTGGGTGGATAACATCTGGTACATAGTCCGTTTATTCTCTCAGAGGATGGTTGCACCTGTGTGTGTCATGTGTATAAATAATCAGTGTTACGTTATTTATTTATTGCTTGCTTTTCTGGGCTTGGTGCCAAAACTCAGTGTCCTTTGTGGTAGGTTTTCTGGGTCTCTTTGTGGGTTCAGGGAGGATGTCTCTCTTGTTCCATCACATAGTGTTAGTTGTGTTGTTCTTCTAGGTCAATGCTACTCAACCTTTACCAGCTAGAAGGGCACTTCAGATTGAATTTTTAAAAAGATATGAGAAGCACATGTGCACACTTCATCAGTTTCTACAGGAAGGGGGTATGTAATCCATTGGGTTTCTTAGGGAAAATCTAAAAATAACTGAAAAGGTCTGAAAGTCAGAATGGTAAGCTAGTGATAGGCATAAAAACTCATGTGGAGAGAAAATTACCAAATAATTTGAAGGGGTGGAGGCAGAATCCTAAACTTATAGAAAGGGACAGTTTGTAAATGAGAATGATTAGAGTGAATAGCCAGAAGGGAGAAGAAATGATTTGGTGAGAAATATACCCCAGATATTTTATTATTATTCTCTTTGAGGAAAATATAAAGAAGCCATGATACTGGGAAAAGTTGTCTTAAAATATGCCAGTAATGGATATAAGTGTCAGGAATAATTATCAATGAAGTGTGTCAGGTAAAGTATGGCTTTTTTTTTTTTTTAAAGAAGAAACACATAGAGATAGTATGATGATTCTCAAAAACCTAGTTTTCATAGGCAGCAGATTAGACATTAAATCTGTGTCTGGACTATGTTACTTCAGATTGTGGGACAATATACTAATATGACATTAGAGAATGGAGGACAAGTGAGCAAGGGACATAAGGAAAAAACTAGGACATAAAATGTTGATTGGTGGGAGTGAGGAGAACCTAAAGAAAGATCTGAAAGAGAAAGAGGATGACAGAAGACGAGAGAGTGGTGGGGAGGAGGAAATTGGACATTGGAGAACAGAAATAATAAACTGAAAGGAATCATGACAAAGACTGCTGTTCAAACTGCAACAATTAACTGATATTGTTGCTATGTAACCAGCAGTGGTTTAAAATTGGATTCATTTGTGTTTTCTAATTCATTATTATAACAGGCGATTAATTGACTGTGTAATAACTATGTTTAATCCATAATATGGAGAACGATTGTTCACATTTATTAGTCTTAATAATGATAGCCAGGCTGACTCTCCATAGTCACAGTTGTGGACTGTGTGCATTCTCCCATTAGAAAATAGTTTTACACTTAAAAATTATGGATAGGGAGGAAACAAAACTACTCTAGAGTTACAATTCTTCTTTCTGATATATAATTTCTATGCATAGTTTATATTTTCATATGCACAAACATTCCATTATGTCAGCAGTCATATGTAAACAAAACTTTCTCCCCAGATCACATGCAAAATTTAATTAGTTTTTTGTGAAAGGAGGGGCAAAGATGTATTTGAACAGTTGGGGATGGAGTTGAGGACAAGAATGTCAACCAAAACAAAGATGGGAACAAAATACCTAAAAAAGTCATGAAAAAGAAGTGGAATTTGATTGAAATGATCTTTTTATGGTAAGAAGTTTGACTTTCTAATGGAAAATCACCATTTAAACCAAAAGTAATATAGTATTTTATTTTAGAAAAGCAAGAAAAAACGTGAGCAAGGAAATAGGAGTGTTGTCAATACTGTTTGATTTCATTTCTTTTTCTTTCTTTCTTTTTTTTTGAATACACATGAAGATACTTGGTTGCAGCGATACAGGCTGTGTGCTAATTTAGGAATTGCAAATCTATATCAGACCAAGACTAGAAAACCTATTTAGCTTTTTCACTTAGATGGAATGACATTTACTTACATTTATTTCATGGAGAAAGATTTACTGTAGTACTGTCATCTATGTTACTATTTCTTAAGTTTTTTTATTGCTTTATGTACACTTATATTTGTATTGTTTATATACCTACTTAAAAAATAAAGGAAAAAAACAGAAAACCTATTTAGCCTTAGGGCTTATTCCACAGCAAGACATTTGTTTGTTTGTTTGTGTGTTTGTTTGTTTGTTTAAACTTATATCTCACCTTTCTCCCAGCAGTGTTATCCAAGGAGGCATCCAAATATTTTTTTAAAAAATTATTCAAAATAAACAAAGAAAAACAACATACAAACATAAAGAAAAAAATATACAAAATCTTAACAAACATATATAACTGCTACGTGCACCCATTACCAGTGGGACATTATATTACTCAATTTAACTATTCTCTATATTATTACATTTTATCTAGCATCCAGGAATTTTTAAAAGGAAATATTAAAACAATTAAAAGAAAAGAAATTACAATATATGTAAACAATATAAATCATTAAAGGTACAGAATTAAGCCCCTTAAAAAAATAAACATGTATTTAAAAGAAAAAGGGTATAATGTCCCAATTAAAAAAACCTTCCTTAGCAATAATTTATTTATTAAAATCTTGCTTAAAAGCAAAAGTTTTTGCTGGTTTGTAGAAGAACAACAGAGGGGGAGCCAGACAGCCACTGAGTCTGCCCCCTTTTGTGTCACTACAACTGTCTCTGTAAGGGCTCTGAAACTGAAGAAAAATTTTCCATGAAATTCACTCAATGACAAAGACTGCTGGCCACTCAATGCCAGATCTAGGAATGTGGATTCAGGGGTTTTTTTTGGACTCTAAATTCCAGAATTCTTCCTTCTGGGAGTTCCAACTGCACACAAATATCTAAATTCTACTTGAATGGAAGAAGGCTGGGCTACAAGGTCTCATGGTCTTCACAGTGATGCCAAACCTTGGCACTCCAGCTGTTCTTGGACTCTAATTACCAGAAGCCTATCTGTCTGGCAGATAGAACTCCCAGAATGGAGAACTCTGAGAGTTGGAGTTGAAAACAAATGAACAAACAAAGAAAGCACATGCCTAGTCAGAACCTGCATTGGGCAACTTCCTCTTATTTATTTTTTTGTTTGTTTATTTGGATTTATATCGCCACCCACTCACTGTGGTGACTCAGGGTGACTTACAATCAGCAAAACAACAGCTGTAGAGGTGCATTTTTTAAGAGTGTTATGTGAGGATTTCAAATCTTGATAGTTATAACACTGGACAACTTTTGCAGTGCTTGCCAGGCACCAGTAGGTTTGGGAAAGGCTGGAGGAAAAGTAGATCGGAAAACCAACAAAATGTGCCCTTCTGATCCCTGCCAATATATTGTAGTGAAGAAGATTTTGTAGTGATGGGCGATGTCACAAGCTGTGTAATGTTGACATCACAAACATGCAGAGCAATACCACAGGTGCAAAGCTGCTAAATGAAGAGCAGTGGATTGTGAAACAAGAGCCAATGGTAAAAGCAGGTAAAGTAAAATATGTGTGAGGAAGAAAAGGATAATAATTAAAGGAAAACTATTAAGGAGGGATAATAGAAAAAGCAAGAAAGAAGGCATGGAGAATAAAAAGTTTAAAAAAATCACAGGAGAAGCAGACATCTCAAGGAATGTAAAGATGTAAAGGAAAATTATCCCAAAGTATGGGAGGAATAAGGTATAATCAGATAGAAAGGGCAATGGAAATAAGCAAAAGAATATGTGAGGGAAAGCTAGGGAGGAGGCAGCTGGAAATAGTATTGACAGAGAAATGCAATTGACTGTAACTGTGCCTTTCAAATTTTTTTTGCAATGAAAATCATAAGAGTAAAACATCTGTATTATGATGCACTGAAGAAGAAAGGAGTATAGAAACCTTTCTGCTCCAAAGCTTTTCTTATGATGTAAAGGCATTTTGGGGACAGTATATTTACAATTTAAATGTCTTAAAATCATTCTTCTCTCCGATTGCTAAAAAATGGGATTTCACTGGCCAGCAAAGAGAAAGGCACCCTAATGTAATGGCCTTCTCCACTACCTCACTTTAAACCAGTGTTAGTTCTTCTTAACAGAGAACTTTTCTCCATATCCCAGCTGAGAAGAAAACTGTGTGTTGGGGGTCACATAGCCCATAGTAGAAGGTTGCATGTGGCCTTTGAGTAATGGATTATGTCCTCCACCATATCCAATATTCTTAAGACATTAGTTCAGGGCCCATGGGCTGGATCTGGCCCACAGTGCCAATTAATCTGGCCTGTGCCTCCCTTACTGCTCCTGGAAGCAGAAGTAAAATGTGTACGCACATGCACAGAATGCTGCCATAAATGACATGTTTACAACAGCTGATGGTAATTTACAGCAGCGTTCTATGCATGTGCGGGCACATTCTGCACATACACATGCACATTTTACTTCCGCTTCTGGATGGGAGGAACCACATGACTGCCACACTTGACCACATGACTGGCCTGTGGGCACCCCTGCATTAGTTGGATTTTTTGCCTTATGATGCTAGACTCTATAATATCCATATTTCATGTGGGATGTCTAAGCATGTGGGATGTTTCTACAACAATTGTACAGAAGAGCTACTGACATTTTCTGAAACTAATTGTTCTTTCATAAGGAATATTCTAAGACCACATATAGTTACAGTCAAATGTAACTGTACAATCCAAAACACTTCCTGATTTATATTTGCCAATTTCAGTAAATTATGTTTAATAGAAAACAGACCTCTTATGTTCAGTTTTGGCAAATTCATATTAGGAGATTCAACAGCATGTTGAAAATATATGGTTCTTATAGTGCCAAGATGAGATCCTGAATGGCCTTCAAATTTTGAACATAATTCAAAAGACATCCGTATCCAATCAAATTTAAGTGCGGATATTATCTACTTGGATTTTAAACATGGGGAATGTGTATCTAGAAATGTCATTCCACTGATGGAAGCAATCCCCTCTGCAGCCCCAACGTTTTTCAAAATCATCTCCAGAGAATTAAGAAACACTGGAGTAGGTTTTTGGCTAATGCCAGGGATTTCATGGTTTAGAGATGAGAGAGGTTTCTGTTATTCTGGTGGAAATCTGATCATATGATGTTAGAATTAATGTACATTTCCTGAGTTAAACTAATAAAAACTGAACAAACATATGGAGATTTGGCTTTCAACCTAGTATCCTAAATAATTTTTTGCCTCCAACATTCATACTGTAAGTTGGGAATGTCACTTCCAGATAGCAGCAGACTTGACTCATGCAATTATGCATTTTTCAACATTGCATACTTACATAAATGTAGCGACAGTCAACAGCTGGTGATGTATAAGACATGTATTGGAACTGGAACAGTGCAGCCATATGTTGTTCTTCTTGTGCCGTATCTGATTCCAAACAATGGCTATCATCATGGCCAGGTTATCCTACTATAGTAATAGAGTAGACTTTGCTTTGATTGCAATATACTTTTAAATACCTGAAGAGACTTGAAGTGATTACTTGGCTCAATGCTACCTTATCTACACATATCTAGATGCCTGGGTTGTCCAGCCAGAGAGCTGCAACTCAGAAGAATGATAGGCCTTGCTCCAGAGTAAGGCACCCTATTGTTACACGGCATGAAGTTGTTCTACCAGGTTTTCTTGTTGGAAATGCATGTTGAACAAACAGCAAAAGGCTTCATGCTATTATCACTCCACCCCAACAGGAAGCCAGGTGTTTGATCCCACTCCTCATGGTCCTCACTGAAACATTAGCTTCCTTTTGAGGCCAGACAAAGGGAATTCAAAACTCCATGTGCTTTCCATAAGGGAGCAGGGTTTCAATTTAGTTTATACACTAGACATGCCCATTGTAGCCACAAACTTTCATTATGCCTGCCTGATGAAGAGGTTTTGGACCTCGAAAGCTTGCACAAAATTTTTTATTATTTATTTTTTGAGTGATCCAATAAAGGTACAGTATCGCCTTCCTCCTGCATTTGCTGTATCTCCTTTTTAATGTGCTTTATATGTTCAGCCTATTAGAATGTTGAATGCCTGACTCATTTAGTAGACAAGCAGTCATTGTCCACACATAGAGGGCAAATGATAGAGGTGACAGGGTTAGTAAAATTACTGAATAACCTAATATATGACACCGAGATCTGCAAAAAAGAATGGAATACAGCTTCAGTTTAGGGTCAGGCCAAAATGAGAACTTATCCAAAAATGTCAGTTTGCCCAAAGGTCCTTCCCTTCTCTATATTCTGTTTTGGGGGGCTGGAACAGAGATCTTCATTATATCACTCATCTGTGTACAGATCCTCTCTTCATTTCAAACTCTCCATCCTTCACTGTTCGTCTCAAAATACAACCATATCTAAAAGCATATGTGCTTATTTTTAAATAGTTGGTAATTTTTATGTAATCATAACTCAGTTTACTATTTTAGAGATCTTCTGTTTCCACTAAAGAAATCTCTGTTGCAGCATTTTAGGAGGATAATTCATGTTAATTCAAATTACTACCAAGATGTTTCTAAGTATTCTCCATTGTGACAAACGGAATATTTCTTGAAAAGATTTTTCTACATTCAAAAGGAAAAGAGGGGGAAAAAACAAGGAGTAATTAACTGCTCTAAATACTCTCCTTATAATAATAGGATGTCTTCAGTCAAATTTGCAGAATTTATTTTATTTCACTAATTGATTGGTATATTCATCATTCAAGGATATATTAGGTAGAGCAGGATTCTAAATGACTTTCCTCTGATAAGCCTTCCAATTAATTCTTCTCACACTGTTTTCTCAGTGACATTTGAACTTCTTTCATTATATAAAACACATCTTGAATAAGACATTGCTGAATAATAATCAGGGATGCTAACATGTTAAGAATTAGAGCCTGACAAAGTCAAATGTATTCTGATTTAGACAATGAGCTCAACTAATGCCATTTCACTGTATCATACTGAAAGAGAATATATTCTTTCCTTCAGTGCACATGTGCTCTTAATTTACAAGTGTTTGAAGGGGGGGGGGGAAATCTGGAACAGATTGTAAATGAGGAGGAGGGCTATACCCTCTTCTGTTAACAATGCTTAAGAATTAAAAGACTTCAAGCCTTTTCCTCCTTAGATTTTTTTAAAGTTTTATTTCATGTGGTCAGGTGTTTGTTGTTTCCTTGTTAGAAAAAAAGATGTCTTCATTAGGCCAAGCAGGCATCAGTTACGTTATTCTTTCAAACTTGTGTTAAACCATGTGCAAGGTTACATTTGCTTGACAATTTGCATTTTTCCTAATACAGTCAGCAGATTTCTTTTGGGGGCCAGGGGAAAGAAAGAGCATGGATAATATCGGATTTAACTGACTGGCTAATACAAGGAGCAGCTCATTTTAAATGGTCCCTACATCTTTATAGGATGTTAGAAATGAAGTCATTACTTCAAAATGTAGGTAATTATTGCCTCCTCTTTTATCAGTGCTATTTTCTGAGGTATTATCATAAGATAGCACTTTAGTATTAAGTAGGGCCTTAGAGTGGCAATAAATCAGTCCAACTGAGTCATCATTGTCCAAGGCATCTGAACGACTGAAATGTTGTGGATCCTACAGAGAGTGTGAAATCACTTGACCCTTGGCATTAACCTTTGCTGAATGAATAGACACTGCTTTCCACATCGTGGAACAAAAGCAGAATAGTATTGATTAAACACCACATTCACTTGATATTAAATACTGGCTGAACTCAGTCCTTGCTTTTCACTTCCAGAGGGAGAAACCAGAGAGTTGCTGAGTCTCAGGAGATTGCATGTTTGTAATTCAGAGCAGTATTTTTCCTCCAAAGTTTTTTTCTTCTTCTTCAATCAATAACTGGCAGCCATGATCAGCCATGAGTATGTATTGTCAATTCTGACCTGTGTACTTTATCACTCAAGGTGAGAGGTCATGATGCTGTGACTAATAAGTTGGCCCAACTAGGCATGAATTGTTTCCTGATCTTAATTCAACATTTTTTTAAAAAAAAATCTCCATTGTTCTGTCTTTTTCTCCTAGACCTGCTAGCTGTTTTCTTTGAACAACTGAAGAAAATGATACATTATTTACTAAAGCTTTAAGAGATCTGTTAAACAGTTTAGGTCTTTGTGTGGATTCTAATTCATGAGCCCTTACATGTCTCAAGCTGAAATACTAGGATTTACTTCTTTAAAAATTCCCTTCTATGAATGACAATGTTTGATTTGAGAAGAAGCAACGAGAATACCAAACAAACATAAATGGGAAGCATGAGTAACTGAAGTTACAGGATATTAAATTTAGTATTCAGGGAAAAGTTTCAGTAAAATTAAAAAAAATGGGTCTTGTTCAGCTTTCAGACATAAACTAAATGGCATTCAAACAAATACAGAATGTCTGATCCTGTCTCAATTCCTTTAATGCCATCGTGACTTGCACCATACCTGTACTGTGTAATCTGTTGTTCTCCATGGGTCCTACACTGACTTTTGCTGGGTTGCTTCCAGAATATGATCCTAAGAGCTGGTGATATCTAATGTAAAGCATGAAGTGGCAAAATTCAAAAGTATAGTAAGTGATCATTTCAAGTGGTCATATCTTTAAATGCTTTCCATAAAAATATGTGTGTATTAAATCTGCATGGCAGAGGGAAAAGAAAGAACTACAGCAGGTTCCTCAAGTGCCCAAGCTGTTCTTGCCTGCTATGCTGCTTTAAAGCAGCTGTTCTCAGTCTCTTATGTCTCACCAGTCATTCTATCAAACAATCTGGGTCTTACTACGGCAAAATAAATAAATAAATAGAGTCCACTTTTTTTGAGAAGGACATGTACAAGCTCACAGGCATTGTGTTGTTACAGTTATGGTATTTTGGTGGGATGGGGAATGTCCCAAAGCCATACATGTCCAATGTGTGGCAGGTAGATCAGTAGGAGATGGCAAATTTCTCTTGGAAGAGAACAAGAAGATTCGTCATCGGTGGCTGCAGTTGCTACTCGTATCCGAGTATACATATTTCCTGGTTCTTGTGCGTGCAGTGAACCTATTTATGTGGATTCATGGAGCAGTGTTCCTTCTAACTTCTTAGGACTGAGAAGTTGTTTTCCCCATTTCAACCAGAGCCCCCTTTCTCCCTTTTTATACTATTATCTTCAGCTCTCCACAAAAACTCACACTATAAAACTCATGCAATTAGTCTTGAAGGTAACACAGGGCTTGAATGTCTGGCTGGACATCCCGCTACAGCAATGGAGTAGACCGTACAGCCAGCAACTCAATGCCAAGTGTTGGGCAGTGGTAAATAACCATGACTCCCTAAAGGGGCCAACGGCTACCAGAAGATGGACCCCTTTAGGTGGGGTAATGGTCCCCTCAGTGGAGGAAATGCCACTGGAAACCATCATATTGGGTGCAACGGCAATCCACCTTAAACAAATTCATGCCAGTGGCAATTTTCCTGTTTCCAGGAAATATGTATACTCGGATACGAGTAGCAGCCAGATTAAGGGAGAGTATATTATAATTGTTTTGAAAACTCTTGGTTCTATTGAAACATCTTTGTGTCTTATCAGTTTTCAAAACAATTATGAGAATGCCTGTGCGCCCGGAAGAACTATCCGGGCGCGCGCTTTGTCTCCCGCACCCAGGAGACAGACGGAGTGCGGCGCGCTGGGCAGGAGGGGCCAGACCCGGATATTGGGTCGGCATTTCCTGCCTCGTGGCCATTTGTCCGCTCTCGGAGGATCTGAGAGCAACCATTTTTTGTTGCTCCGGAGCCTCTGAGAGCGCGAAAATTTAAAAGCTGGCAGTGCGCTTCAGGGAGCCCGTCAGACCTGGGGAGATCGAGCCGTCGGCTTCTGGGGAGTGCTGCGGAGGCGGGAACTGCGGTGGCATTGGCGTTTGGCTGTTATTGACCTACCTATTGACCTACTACCTACTGCAGTTTGAGAACTGCAATATTTACTATAGCTTGAATCCTGTTGTGGAAAAACCCATGAGTTTAATGGTAATTATGTGAGGGATTTCCATCATCTGTTGGGATGTCCATTGCATGACAGACAAAAAGTGTAAGCTGTTTATGTGGTTACCATAACATATGTGTAATTCTGACCTCCATACAGTATTCAAAAAAGGTCCTGGAATCCTTATAAGTCTGAAACTGTAACACATAGATCTCCCCCATCTTCATCTCCCTTTTTATTTCAAGCAAATTTTCTGTGTCTCAGAAGCATCTCAGCACCAAACTTGAGAAATCACACACACTGTTTTCTTTCCATGAAGGTTTTGGGTTGTTCTGATTCAGATTTTTTTTGAGGGAGGAGGGGCAACCATCTACCAAGATCCTCATCAAGGTGCTTCTTGAATAAGTGGAATGCTAAGTTTCTGTAGATACTTGAGAAAAAGCAATAGGGGGCTAGAGAAAAAGGTTAAAACCCTTTTCTTTATCTACCTGCTGCTTGATGTGGCAGTCCTGCTTCTTCACTGAAATGGTTCCTCACTTCTCTATTTTAGAGGCATTTTATAACACAACTCGTCAATCCATCACTATACAACAGTGCTACAAAAAAGTGATAAGCATTTTATGGAGACAAATATGGTTTGATTGAATTTGCAGGAAGCTACACATAGACCTGCGACTGTGGTGGCTTAGTGGTTAAGATGCTGAATTTGACAACCAGAAGGTTAGCAGGTCAGCAGTTTGAGACCTGAGTACTGCACGATATGTGAGCTCCCATCTTTGTCCCAGCGTCTGCCAGCCTATCAGTTTGAAAGCAAGGAATTACAAGTAGATAAATAGGTACCACTTCGGTAGTAAGGTAAATACTGTTCCGTGCACTCTGGTGTCTAGTCACATCTGCCACATATCCATGGAAATGTCTGCAAACACAGACAGCGCTGGCTCTTTGGCTATAAACAGAGATAAGCACTGAACCCTAGAGTAGGTTACAACTGGCTTTCAAGCTAGGCCAGCCTTTATCTTAGACATGGACCAAGACGAAGATCATCCAAACACTTGTGTCAGCATAAAGCTGCCCTGCCTTTGCCTCAGGCCTCTCCCTGGTCAGCCCCTTTCCAGGAGACCCTCGTTCGGATCCCCCTGGGGACTTGCCTAGACTGCGGGGCAGAGGGGTTTTAGCATGTTCCAGCCAAAAACCCTTGGCTGCAGGAAACCTCTGGGGTTTATCTGCTTGCAGGGCCCAGAGAAACCAAATTAGGGAGAGTTACAGAGATATTAGTAGCGTCAGGGATGGCGTCTGGCTTGCTTGTATCTTACCCAGTTATCCCAAGAAAGAGACGGTTTAAAAGTAATTGTTGTTTATTGAAAAATAATGCATGGTTCATCAAAAGCAAAAGTTCTTCTTGAAACAGGATACAAAAATCAGCATTTAAGACACTAATCAAAATAGCTTACAGAGGAATAATTCATTCAGGCCTCCTTCCCTAAAAGAAAAGAAACCTGTCTACCTCTCTATCTATGTAATCATTGTTACTCCTCTAAGAGAATGGGAGTGGTAGGCTAGCCCATCTCTAACTCCTGGTCCATGATCAAGCAACTACTGATCCCATCTGCCTAGTTCGATAGACAGAAGTGGCCTCTCTTATTTGCATAGGGCAAATCAGAGCATGGCATAACTATAAGCAAAGCATTGTTCCCATAACTATTCTGGGCCTCTCTGCAGAAAGAAATGTTTACATTCTTTCTCTGTGAGAAGTAACATAACATCGACCAGTGTTTTGCAGCTTCGAGATAAGACAGGAAAAGATTTTGTCTTTACAAACTGCTTGGCTTCTCCTAGGCCTTAGAAGAACCAGGTTAACTCCATCTTGGATATGTTTAGAACTTGGGGTCCATTCTGTTACAACTTGTATTCTGGATCAACAGTTACAGGTGTGAAAGTTGGACAATAAAGAAAGCTGACATGAAAAAAATAGAGATTCCTTTGAAATACCATGCTGGAGAAGAGCTTTGTGGATATTCTGGAATGCCAGGAAGAGGAACACATGAATCCTAGAGAAAATAAAGCTTAAACTATCTCTTGAGGCAAAAATGATAACATTGAGGCTCTCCTACATTGACACATTTTGAAAAGCAAGATACCTTGGAAAAGACACAGATGTCGGGAAAAGCTGAAGGTAGCAGAAAAAGAGGAAGGGCAAATATGAGATGGATTGGCTCCCTAAAGGAAGCCTTAGCTTTAGATATACAGGATCTGAGCACAAGTGAGAGCAGATCATTTGGAGAGCTCTTATCAATAGGGTTGCCATAAGTTGGAGATGACTTGGTGCATGTAACAACACATACTTGAAGGACTTTTATCAAGCTTTGTGACATTTTCCAAGTTGAACAACAACTCTAATGGCAACCATTGGCAACAACAACTCTAATGACAACTCATATTTGCCCTTCCTCTTTTTCTGCTACCTTCAGCTTTTCCCGACATCTGTGTCTCTTCACAAGGAGTAACTCCCACAGAAAACCATGGGGTGGGCTTGCAGACTAGAATGTACAAGAATGCTTTCTGGAGTGAGGCAGCTAAACAATCACAGGAGTCACTAGTTTTCTGTGTGTTCTCACTGTGTCACACATCATGCTGCTCATAAAAATAGGCTAGATGTGAACAGTTTCTTATGCATTTCAACCAGCTGTGATAACATCTGCACTGGATCTGTCTGGTGAAGGAAGCTCCTAAAGTATTTGTACTTTGGCAAATACTTCAGTATGCTATCAATAGTATGCATAAGAATAATTTCAACATTACTACTTTGACTTTAGAGTTAATAAGTGTGTCAGATTATGCCCAGTTGTGACTTAGAGTTTTTTAAAATTGAAATCTAGCCTACAAATGTGCATAAAACAGGTAGCAAGTGCGAAAAGCCCACTTTCTATGTTGCTACTTTTTTTAACAAAATGAACAAGGAGCTGTTTTCTTAATGTCATTATTTTCAGATGGAGTATGAAATGAAAGAAAACCTGAACTTTTTTGGCAAGAGCCTGTTAATTTAAAGAGATGAAATACTTTTGCTAGGTACAGGCTTATAAAAGAAGCAGGAGAAATGATACACAAAGCAGTAACTTTTTGTACTTCTGGTATAATTTCCAGAAGTAATTTACAAATTTTTGTATATGATGTTTCATTTGAGGCTGGCTATCACAGAGGAGCCATTGTAATTGCACACTTTTAAGAATACCTATAGATCTGATATGAAATTTAATCACAAAGCTTTGCAGATGGCAGGTAGACAATAGCAGGGAGCATTCATTGCTTGTCCTTCATACACATTGTTGGGTGTACACAAGAGCAAAACCAAATCAGAAGATGGAAGAAGGAAAAACATTAAAGGAGGATATAGGTTGGTTTTATTTGTTACGCAAAGTGAACATTCAGAGAAAATTCTGCTCTTTAAGCGAGTTACTCTTTAAGCGAGGCGCTCTTTATGTGAGGTTTGACTGTACAGTAAAACACCGGATAACGATTGGATCGGATAACACTAAAATTGCATAACGTTAATTAATCTGGGGAGGAGAATTGGATCGAATAACGTTAATGTCCTATGGGATGGATTGGATAACAATTGCTAAAGCCTGTGTAGTTACACTGTATCTCTATGGAGCTTTAACATTATCCGATCCATCCCATAGGATTTTAACATGGATCGGATGACACTAAAAATTGGATAACACTAAGACTTGTGGAACCAAGTTTTAGCATTATGTTTTACTGTACTCCTTAATTGCACATACTGATGTGATCTCAGGTATGAGGCCCAGTTCCTCTAAGATATAAAGCAAAAGCTTGTGGTTAAAGATAAAAGACAGGAAAGCAGCTCTAAGTCTTTATTTACTGATTTTGGAAACAAAGAAAGATTAAGCATCCATTGGGGACACTCGCGAATAATAACCATGAGTGATTAAATGTAAAGTTACATGGTGGTTACTTTAGTTACACTATTTGAAGCTCTTCACATTACTGCAAAGCAAAAATGGAAAATGTATTTCATTAATACTTCTTTTCTACCCTCTTTTCAACAAATGGAGCCTGTGAATGTGAAACAAAGCTGTGTAGTGGAATTTAATGCTTTATTTTTGTTTCCACTCATTATCTTTTTAAAAATCCAGTCAGCTATTGCCTCAGCAAAATTAATGCTACTTTTTTTTACTTTGGCCTTGTTACTATAGCACAGAAATCCAATTCAGCTACAGAAAGCTACAGAAGACATACATCAATGGCAAAGAACATTTGTGGGCACTGTGTTATTTGCCACCTTTGATGTTACCATGTGCTCTACATTACATGTAGTAAACATGGCTGTTAACTACATAATATCAAGGTGAATAGAAGTGTAGTAATGATGTCCCAGCAGTTGATTGGGAAACTTGAAGATAATTTGATGTAACACTACTTCTCATTACTAGTATAATTTTTACATTACCGCTTTAAGGCTGATCAGATTCATTATCATTTTGTTGTCTGCAATAGACTGAAATATCATGGGTTAAATTAGGCCAATTGTTGAGGTCATATCTGAGTTAACATTTGAACCAGAGGTTTTTTGTTTGTTAAAAATGTCTTTTTTAAAACCACCATATTTTACTAGCTCCCAGTTTTTTTAAACTTTTGACAACTTTTAGTTCTCAACATTAGCTGTTGGTAGTTTTCCGAACTCCTAGTGCATTTTGAGTTGTTTTTAAAATGTTGATATACAGTAATACCTCAGATAACGCTAAAACTTGGTTCCACAAGTCTTAGTGTTATCCGATTTTTAGTGTTATCCGATGCATGTTAAAATCCTATGGGAGGGATCGGATAACGTTAAAGCTCCATAGAGATACATTGTAACCGCACAGGCTTTAGCGGTTGTTATCCGATCCATCCCATAGGACCTTAATGTTATTCAATCCAATTCTCCTCCCCAGATTACTTAACATTATGCGATTTTAGCATTATCCGAGGTAAACGTTATCCGAGGTATTACTGTACCTCAGTATAAAACCTTGAAGTAAGAAGGCACACTTGATAAGAGAAACAAAAAAGAATCCGCACATGCAGTTACTGCACTAGCACCTACCATGGAGAAGCAAAATAGAGTCTCTTGTTAGTTTTAATAGGAATGATCACACATTTGTCCTATGAAGTATCATGTGCATGATCGAATGTTGACAAGTGCCCATTTATGTACAAGTTGCAAGATATAGCATTGACAGTGGAACATGGATCAATATACTTTGATTTTGAAATCCTTTGTTTTATTTCATGTAAACTGTTGCTTATGGAGATGATTTCATTCTGAGCATAAAAAAGGGTAAGAGAGAAGCAAAAGGTAAACTAGAAACCCTTCTGCTGAATGTCTGTATTCAAGGATAGGTATGTGTCACTCTGATACGTTATCATTTTATTCTTGCACCAATTAGGTGGGATATAAATCAAATAAATAAATAAATTTTGATGTTGTTTTTTAAATTAAATATTTTTTATTTTTGTCTTGTAAACTAGAAAAAGTAATCCTTAGGGTTTTTCTTTTTTTGAAAGACAAAGTTGGAAACATTCATTCACTGAATAAAATTAAGAATAGCATATTGCCTATGAGGAATGTAGGACCTAATCTGTTAAAAAGAAGGGTGTCAGGGATGAACTTTATCTTAAAAGTTATGCCCTGTTTCAAATAAATTTTGTTCTCTATAGCCATACAAATGTCATGTTTTATGGCTACTAAAAGACGCACACCTGAAAAGTCTCAAAAGTAAGAGATAAAGCTGATCGAACCATGATAAAAACAGAAGTCTTAAAAGTAAATTATTTTTGTTTAGCTTTATTTTATAAAATACTAAATACAATAAAGTTAAAATATAATAAGGGAAAAATTTAAACTTTTTATAATATTAAATACAATCAAAATTAAAGTACTTTGACATCTCTCTTATATAAAACACTAATATTCATTTACCTTAATAAAAGAGAAACACAATTAGTAGCTTGGGGCTATTAGTTGTTGAAGTCTGCCAAAATATAAAGATCTGTAATCGTAATTGAGTGATGGATAGCATGCTGAAGATGTGTTCTGTTCAACTATGCAGTGAACATAATAAACCACTTCAACATACAAGGATAGCTTGAATTCTGACCCCGGGTTGCCAGTACTTGGCTACACAGTTAAATAAATACTGTGATAGTCTGAGGGCCAAGAAGAAAGTTTTTCAGGTCCTGGCTATCTAGTAAATGGATACATCTCTATTGATTACATCTTTTAAAGCCTATAAGATCATAAGGTCATTAGAATGGTGCAATGTTTACCTTGGGCTTTTAAAATTGATATTACTGTACCTCCTTTTACTGTTGTGGACAGTGTTTTAATTTGAATACTGCTATGGCTTTAAGATTTTTAAAAATCTTCCTGTGTTTTTTCTTGTGTTTTTATTGGGATGATTTTATATATTTGATATTTAGAAATATCAGTTATGATGCAGCCCTGTGAAAAACAAAAAAGTATGAAGAAATGTAAGTGGTAGGGCCATGGCTGTGCATGAAAAGGCATGTCTTTGTCTCTTTTAAGACTTTGACATAGGACATTCATTTACTATAATTTGTTAAAATATTTGTTGGGGAGTGGGAGTAGGATGAGGGGCTTAAAAACCGCATTGGCGGCAGAACTTCGAGCCGCCGCTAAGAACACCTGCGGCTCGGGGAGGAGGCCACCACCGCATCCAGCCACGGGACTCTCCCACCTGCTCCTGGAGGCTCCGCCCGATCGGGGCTTAAAAACCGCAGCGGCGGCAGAACTTTCAAGCCGCTGCTAGGAACACCTGCGGCTCTGGGAGGAGGCCACCACCGCATCCAGCCCCGGGACTCTCCCACCTGCTCCCGGAGGCTCCGCCCGGCCGGGGCTTAAAAACCACAGCGGTGGCAGAACTTTCGAGCCACCGCTAGGAACACCTGCGGCTCTGGGAGGAGGCCACCACCGCATCCAGCCCCGGGACTCTCCCACCTGCTCCCGGAGGCTCCGCTCGGCCAGGGCTTAAAAACCGCAGCGGCGGCAGAACTTTCAAGCCACCGCTAGGAACACCTGCGGCTCTGGGAGGAGGCCACCACCGCATCCAGCCCCGGGACTCACCCACCTGCTCCCAGAGGCTCCGCCCGGCCGGGGCTTAAAAACCACAGTGGTGGCAGAACTTTCGAGCCGCCGCTAGGAACACCTGCGGCTCTGGGAGGAGGTCACCACCGCATCCAGCCCCGGGACTCTCCCACCTGCTCCAGGAGGCTCCGCTCGGCCGGGGCTTAAAAACCCCAGTGGCGGCAGAACTTTCAAGCCGCTGCTAGGAACACCTGCGGCTCTGGAAGGAGGCCACCACTGCATCCAGCCCCGGGACTCTCCCACCTGCTCCCGGAGGCTCCGCCCGGCCGGGGCTTAAAAAACTGCAGCAGCGGCAGAACTTTCGAGCCGCCACTAAGAACACCTGCGGCTCTGGGAGGAGGCCACCACCGCATCCAGCCCCGGGACTCTCCCACCTGCTCCCGGAGGCTCCGCCTGGCCGAGGCTTAAAAAGCCGCAGCGGCGGCAGGTCTTTTGGTACTGTTCATAATTTTCCTGTGTATTTGATGAGTTTTGTAATTTTGGACTGTTGTTTAAAACTGATGCCTATTGAGTTTTTTGATGCTGTAGTGATGCTGTAATGATGTTGAGATGTTTTTTGGTATTGAGACTGATTACTTTTGATATTTATATGTTGTATTTATAAACTCCCTGTTTTTCTGTGTCTGTGAACCGCTCTGTGTCGGCCCAACCGAGTAGGGCAGTATAAAAATTGGAAAAATAAATAAATAAATAAATAAATAAATAAATAAATAAATAAATAAATAAATAAAATGAGGTAGGAGGGGCAACTCTTGTTCATGTGATGGAAATATATATTTCTGTCTCACAGGCAGAGAGAAAGATTTTATGGTTTCTTGTATGTGAGGATTTATATTCATAGCAGATATGACAAAAACTTGTAAAATTTGGTAAAGGTAAAGGTCACCTTGCTCAAAAGCCAGCTATATCTAACTCTAGGGTTCAGTGCTCATTTCTGTTTATAGCCAAAGAGCCAGCACTATCCAGTGATGGGCTTCAGCAGGTTCGCCCCGGTTCACCAGAATCGGTAGCAGAAATTCTGGCTGGCCCCACCCATCCAGATTTTGAAATAAAGTAGTTCTAATTTGGGTGCAATGCAGGGCTTTCCCCCTGGCCACGTCCACCATACCACGCGCACAGAGTAGGTAGTAAATTTTTTTAATCGTACCACTGGGTAAGCATGACTAGATTGCCCACCCTGTCACATGGCCATGCCTACAAAGTAGGCCATGCCCACAGTGTGTTAGTAAAAACATTTTTGGAGCCCATCACTGGTGCTGTCTGCATTTGCAGATATTTCCATGGACATGTGGTAGTCATGCCTCAACACTAGAGTACACAGAATGCTGTTTACCTTCCCACCAAAGTGGTCTCTATTTATCTACTTGCACTTTCTTGCTTTCGAACTGCTAGGTGGGCAGGAGCTGGGACAGAGATGAGAGCTCACTCCATCATGCAGTACTTGGGAATTGAACTCCAACTTTCCAGTTGTCGAGGTCAGCATCTTAACTACTTGAGCCACCACAGTCCATGGACTACCCATTCACACATAAAACAATGAAATACATGTTGTTTTATGAAATATCACAGGAGTTATCCATTTTGTGTTATGCTACCAAGAACCTACTGAGTCCCCTCTCCATTGAGTTAATCATTATACTTTCTGGTTTATCTTTCCTAAGATGTTACTGTATATACTATTTGTCTTTTAAAATAAAAATATTTTATGAACAATATTAATACATACATTAACATATTCCCATACCATTCTTTCCTCCCACCCTTCTTTCCTCATTCCCACAGCAAAGTCATATACAAAATTCTATTAATCTTTCCTGGGGGAGGGGGAATAGTATATTCCAAATATATTATAAAGACTAATACCTGGCATGCATCAGGGAGGTCCTTACTATCTTTTCCACTTATATAAACAATGGAAGGATGCCTGTTAATTGTAAAATAATCCAAATGTTTTATCCCTTTAGTTATATGCAATTTGGTGGTTAATTGTTTTCTGTAAGGCTATCTGCCATACTGTAGTGGAGTATGCTTCAATTGATACTCACTGCATATTTTCCCGCCCTTTGGCTGTAGTTTGTTTGCTGCTAATAGCAGGCAACCTATTAAGGTGTTTTTGTAAAATGGTTTCATTCTGTCCTATAAAAAGTTTAAGAAGTGCTAATTCTGAGAATGCAGTAATTGACTATTTTTTAAAAAATGTTTATTTTGTTAGACATTTCTTCCAAACTTGCTCTACTATTTTGCAAAACCACTAAAATATTGAAATGATGCTTTACAATTACATTGCAATCACTCCAACACATAGGTGACATCAGTGGTGGGCAGCAAAAATTTTCACTACCACACCGTTGGCAGAGCCTATGTCATGAGTGGAGCCTACATCATGGACGATCTAGTCATGCCTGCCATATGGCCATGTATATATCTGCAAACACAGGCAGCACTGGCTATTTGGCTGTAAATGGAGATGAGCACTGCACCCTAGAGTTAGATATGACTGGCTTTTGAGCAAGGGAGACCTTGAACCACTTGCAGGGACAAAGCCTGATGTCAAATTTGAATAGCAATCAGGGATCTTCTGTTATTAGGTAAAGGTTGCCCTTGTTCGAAAGCCAGTCATTACCAACTCTAGGGTTCAGTGCTCATCTCTGTTTATAGTCAAAGAGCCAGTGGACTTGATCCACAAAAGCTCACATTAAAATACAGCAGTTAGTCTTTAAGGTGCCACAACGTTTTTGTCTTTTTGTTTTGTTTACTCTCTGATATGCTTGTACAGAATAAAACTTTTGAAATGGTAGCTGTGTTAGTCTATGTTTCAAGCATAACACACACACACACACACACACACACACACACACACACACACACACACACACACACACACACACACACACACACACACACACACCAATTGTCTTCTCATCTTGTTGACTCACTATGCTCACTGGCTCGCCCAGCTTCTACTGTGGATGCCATCAATGTAATCGTAGATATTGCCCACAAGGCCTTGGAAGGCAAACGCTGGAAGAGAGGTGCCAAGAAGTACTGCACTATCGTCACCGTGGACATGAGGAACACATTCAATTCAGTGAACTGGGACCATATCCTGGATGTGCTTAGATTGATGGAGGTTCTGGAGTACATCAGATGCATAATCGTGAGTTATTTCACAGATCAAACCTTGATATATAACACCAATGCTGGACTTCAAACCTGTAACATTGCAGGAGGTGTTCCACAGGGTTCGGTGCTTGGTCCCTTATTGTGGAATATTATGTATGACGGGGTGCTTCAGTTGCCTATGCCAGTAGGGACAAGGACAGTTAGGTTTGCAAATGATATGGTGGTATTGGTTGTCGCCAAACATCTGGAGGAAGTTGTAGAAACTGCAAACGAGAGTCTTGCCAAAATTCATCAGTGGCTCTCATTACCTGGTTTGCATTTAGCGGATCATATGACTGAGGCAGTTCTCATGACCAGTAGGAAAGCTAGGGAGACCATCACCCTTACTGTTGGAGGCTGCAGTATTATCTTGCAACTGTCACTATGATATCTGGGTGTCCAGATAGATGCCAGGCTATGCTTCGATGAGCATTTGCACATTGTGAGTGAAAGGGCTGGAGCAGTATGTAATGCATTGACAAGGATCATGCCAAATATTGGAGGCCAGCGGCAGGCTTGCCGAAGACTTCTCTTGAGTGTTGTTAGTTCCGTGTAGCTCTATGCAGCCCTGATTTGGTCAGAAGCCATGGCAGGGATATCGCACATGCGACAAATAACTTCGATATACCGTAGGAGTGCTCTGTGGGTGGCTCGGGCATTTTGAACAATCTCATATGATGTGTGTGTGTGTGTCATTGTCAATATGATGCTGATCCATCTGATGGCAGAGGAACGGGTGGAGATTTACTGGTGGAACCGAGAAAATCAGGTGGAGGAACGACACACAATTGCTATAGAAGCCAGGATAGAGAGGACAGCACAATGGCAGCAGGTATGGGATACATTGACCAAGGGATGGTGGACTCATTGCCTTATCCTGGACATCAGTGCATGGTCAACAAGACAGCATGGAGAGGTGGATTACTACCTCACACAGCTGTTCACAGGAGATGGCTGCTTCAGAGCCTACCAACACCTCTTTAGGCTGGATGATGATCAGTGGCGTAGCGTGGGGGGCGGGCGGGGGGGGGCAAATGCCCCGGGCAGCGGCTTTCAGGGGGCGGCAAAATGTCCCCTCCCCACCCTTTTGCTGGTGAGCGCCCCACGTGTGCTTCGCCGCTTGCAGGCAAGGAGGAGAAAAAGGGTTTTTTTAAAGGCGGACAATTCAAGGAGGAGCCCGTCCGCCCGCCTGGCTGGCCGTCGGGGGCTGTCCTGGCGGTGGCCCACGTGCGCGCGCACGCTGCTCGCCTCCGCCCGCCCACTCACCCACCCAACTTGCCGTGAGACGGGGCGCTCGTCGGGGGTGGGTGGCGCCATGGCGGGGAGCCCCTGGTGGCTGGCTGGGCAGGAGGAGGTGGGCAGCGTGCGCGCGCACGCAGGCCGCCGCCAGGACAGCCCCCGACGGCCAGCCGGGCCCCTCCTTGAATTGTCCGCTTAAAATAAAAACCCTTTTTCTCCTCCTCGTCTGGAAGCGGCGAAGCGCAAGCCAGGCTCTCGCCAGCAAAAGGGTGGGGAGGGGACAGTTTGCCGCGCCCCCTGAAAGCCGCTGCCAGCGAGCGAGAGGACGGGTTGCGTGGTCGCGCGCGCGAGCGGACGGATCGCGCGCGAGAGCGATCGCCTTCTGCCTGGGGGGCGCCTTCTGCCTGGGTCGGGGGGCGGGGGCGGCGGCAGCGGCGAGCTGGGGGGGGTGGCGAGTTTGTTCTTCGCCCCCGGCGGCTGAAGACTGCGCGACGCCACTGATGATGATGTTTCATGCCCCATCTGCCAGTCTGTGCAGGAAGATGCGAAGCACATGTTTTTTCATTGTCCATGCTTTAATGCAGAATGGGAAATTTTACAGAGGCATCTTTGACGACAGCTGTCTCCGGAAGACATCATTGGTGAGATGTTGAGCAGGGAGATTACCTGGATCACGATGTCCAATTATGCGGCCGGCCTCATCTTGGAACTTAGACATGTGGAGAGACTACGAAGAGGGCAGCCAGGGGCATTGAGGAGGAGGGCGAATAGCCAAATTGGAGTCTTCCCCCTGCAAAGTAATGTCTAACGGCAGTCCCACAGAGTGTAATGGGAGGTGGTTTTAGTGGGTAAAAATCCCACACACTATGAAGCTGAAGCAAGGGTTCACAGTGTCTTTTGAAGATTTCCACCTGCCCTTTAGAAAAAAAGCACACACACCATGCTCCATCCCTCTCCACACCCACACAAAAGTAACTTACCCTGGGGAGCACACAGCAGGGTGCTTGGGTGGCTGTTTTTTCTCCTCTTCCTCCACATTCAGGCTGATGCCAAGGAAGGAAAGCACCTGGGCGGTGGCAGCGTGGCCATGCTGGGCCCAACTGCGCTTTCTCCTCATCTTCCCAGAATGGTGTGCATGGAGCATGGTGTGCAGCATGGTGTGCAGGGGGAGTGGGACCCCAGGGGAGGTGACCACACCAAGGCCAGGCCACAGCCCCCAGGCCAATGACTCAGCTCACTGCCTGCACTTGGAAGTGGAAGAGGAGGTGGGTGGGGTGGGGGCAGGGAGGTGGGTGGGGCAGGGCAGGGAGGTGGTTGTGGGCACCCACTTTTACTACCACCCCACCCAAAAGGCCCCCAATTTTGCCATCCCCCTGCTCGAAGGCTACCCAATGTTACCACCACCCCCTCCTGGGGTGTGTGTGGACTGGTTACCACCCACCTCTGGGTGACATTGCATAATTGATATGCAAGAGCTGAAGTGCAGTCAAATACAATTTTTGAAGTATATTTAATGTGGTCTCCTGAGCAATAACAGAAACTCCTTTTTATGGAATTTTTGTAAACATTTCTGACCCCTTCTTGTCATTAATTTAAATATTTAAATCATGTTCTTACATCTCATTCTGTGACAATGATGAGCCTAGATTTGCTTCAATCAACAAGGAATAAAGTTTTGATGCTATTCTGTTATTTATTTGGCTGAAGAACAAAGAAGATCTTCAAAGGGGATGAAGCACCTTCTGGCCTGCTTCATGATATCAGCATGTCTAATAAAATTACCCATTTGTTACCAGAAACGAACAAATCAGCCGTGTGATCCATATACATAAAAAATGTAGAAGAAAAAGGCAAAACTTTTTTTTGATCACTAAACAAAAACAAATCATTGCAAGCTTTCATGATTCAAGATCACTTCTTTGGGCATGCAAAGGTAGGGAAATCATCAATGAAAGTCCAAATGTTCATGGCATGATGATCTGTTAGCCAGACTCTGTTCTTAAAAATAAATGTGAAGTAGCAGTCCATTTTATATTCCTCCCCCATTTGACAAACAGGCAACTAGGCTTAACCAGAGCATTAAGCAGAGGCCTGTTTTCCTGTGTTTGTTAACAGACCATCATGCCATGAACATTTGGACTTTCGTTGATGATTTCCCTACCTTTTCATGCCTGAAGAAGTGATCTTGAATCATGAAAGCTTGCAATGAATTTTTTGTTAAGTGATTTTTAAAAAAGGTATCAGCTTCTTCTTCTACATTTATTTGATACCAGGCTAGACATTAAATGCTGCATTTCCCAAAGTTATTCCTCCAAATGTCCATAGGAAGAGGTTTTGGTTGATATAGCATAGCATAAAGGACTGATCCTTTTAAAAACTTTGAGGGTTAAGTATTGTGTCACCTGTGAGAGACCCAGGTAGCAGTATATTGGTATTAAAGGCAAGATAATAATATTAAAGGCAAAATATCTGGTAAAAAAATGTGTTGTAGGATATAAAATGCTCTTGATGTTTTAAAGTTGATATTTTAAGTCCTTTTTCACATATTGTATTTCTATTTAAAGTCAAGAGGTTTGGCTTGATCTCATATCTAGCTCTATCATATGAAGTTGATAGACATGATTGTGGTGCCTGCCCATGTCCTTGGACACTTGGTCTCTAAAAGATTTGCCATCACTGCTGTATATGCTTATATGAAGGAAGGGTTCCACAACTAGTTTTGTTTTGTTTGCTTTCACTTTAGTCTTCTTGAATTTTATAAAATTATGTTTTACCCTCTTTTTATTTTTAAAATTGACACATGAAAAATCTTGCAGGGATATGTTTCCGAGAGGAAGAGTACAGGATGACATTCATGCGTAGCATATTCTTATCCATTCACCCCTTAAAATGTCTAACTCTTCTTGCTGCTAGTTCTGCTCTACATGTCAGACGCAGCAAGTGTGTATTCAAAGCCTAAGGAAGGCTTTGGAAGGTGATGATATTCTAAAGGTTTGTGCTTCATAGAGGTACTCTAGTGGCCACTTGGCCTTTGATTATGCAAATGCTATAATAGATAATAGAGTTCTTGGATCTTACAGATGTTGCCATTACAATTTTGAGCAAAGAGCTGGCACCGTTATGTTAAGCCTCTTAGAAACTTTCCTTCAATAGCTATTACTATCCATATCCTATACTGCCTACACCAGGGGTGTCCAAACTATCACCCGTGGGCTGGATCTGGCCTATGGTGCCATTAATCTGGCCCTCACCACCCATGCTGCTCCTGGAAGCAGAAGTAAAATGTGCATGTGTGTGTGCAGAATGCACCTGTGCAATCTCAGAATGCACCTGTGCATGCACAGAATGTTGCCGTAAATTACCTGTGGCTGTCGTGAATGTATTTACAATAGCCAAGGGTAATTTATGGCAGTGTTCTGCACATGTGCATACATGTTTTACTTCCACTTCTGGATGGGAAGAACCATGTGATCAGCACACTTGACCACATGACTGGCTCACAGCCTGAAAAGTTTGGGCACCCCTGGCCTACACCATTGGATTGTAAGATTTTCATCACTAGAATGGTTTACTCCTCGGTAAACTGCATACTCCCAGGGTGCCCCCAGAAGAAGGGAATGGTAAACCAATTCTGAGTATTCTCTACATATAAAGCCATGGATGCCACAATTATTATTATTTATGAATAGCAGTGCCTTGTGCTAGTGTCTGCAATATAACTGCCTTGCTACATATGGGCATTTTAATATTTACACTGTATTCTCCCCACATATTTGGTCATCTAGGACAATAAACACCGTTCCAAGATTTCTCAGCCTTGGGTCCGCAGATGTTCTTAGACTCCATCAGCAGGTGGACTTATTTATTTATTTATTTATTTACTCATATTTATTATCCCACCCCAATCAGGTAAACCCGACTCTGAAGTCCAAGAACACCTGGGGACCCAAAGTCGAGAAACACTGAACACCACTATTAAACTTTATTTGTTTAATACTATTGTCCTACCAGCAGCAATAAATGCAAATGAGGCATTGACAATTATAATGAAGATAGCCCAGAAGCTAAATGTTTTCCAACAGAGATGCTTGAAAAAAAAATCTTGGCATCACATAATTGATCGGACTACAAATGAAGAAGTTCTACATAGAAAAGGTCATGCAGCCTGGAACATATTAGCAAAAAGAAGAATGAGGCTTTCAGGGCATACAAGTCTAATAATAATAATACTAATAATACTAATAATACTAATAATAATAATAATAATAATAATAATAATAATAATAATAATAATAATAATAATAATAATAATAATAATAATAATAATAATAATAATATGAGCACCAGCCCCACAAAATAGTAATGGACTAGGTGCCACAAGGGGTAAAAAGAAATCAGATAGACCAAAGCAAACATGGAGTTAAATTTTTAGAGAAGATTTGAATAATATACAAAATTCTTGGGGAGAAACACTGAATGTAGCAGCAAATTGAATGCTTTGGAGTCAATTGATCACCCAATAAGAGCCCTTGCATGCAAGGACATAAGAAGAAAAGAAGGCATGCCCATATTCACAAGTGATTTGTTCATGAGACTACTGTCATTATTAAATGTATAAAATCATCATAATTCGGATTACTCTCAAGATGAATTGCATGAATGTTTATGCAGCTGTCGCTGGTGAGTTAATTCCAGGGGCGTAATCAAGTCCATCTTTTGCAGCAACATCAAAGAGTCCTGTGGAACCTTAGAAGGCTGTTAGGTTTTATTTAGCATAAGCTTTCAAAGGCTGCATCACACACCATCAGATGTTTCATCCAGCGAAGTGGGATGCAGTTTGAAAAAGCTTATGATAAGTTTGTTTTTTAAGGTCCACAAGATTCTTTGTTTTCTTTGTTGAATTAGTGGAAAAGGTCGTGGCTGCTGCTAACTAACAGAAAGGGAGAAACATTCCCCATCTATATATTGGTGGGAGACATATGATTTTGAATGCAGCACACAGATGGAATCCTCATCATATGGCTACCTAACTTCCTAAAGGCAAAGAACAGCTAATGTGGGCATCTGGCATAAATCACCAATGTGGGATTGACATCAGCTACCCATGCCTCCAGCTCCACTTTGTCTTTCCTGAGTAAGGCATATCAGAGAATAAACAAAACAAAAATGCTGTGGCACCTTAAAGGCTAACTATTATATTTTACTGTGAGCTTTCGTGGATCAAGTCTACTTCATCAGACATGGGAGTGAGACTTCATAGCATCAATTTATATACATCACCAAATTGATCCCATGAGGTCTCACTCCCATGTCTGATGAAGTGGACTCGATCCACAAAAGCTCACAGTAAAATATAACAGTTAGTCTTTAAAGTGCTACAGCATTTTTGTTTTTGTTTTGTTTTGTTTATTCTTTGATATGCTTGAAACACAGACTAACATGGCTACTATTCCAAGAATTTCCTGAGTAAGAATGTTAGGATAATTCTCTGTCTGGGTTGCCATGATGTTGAAAGGTTCTTCTTTCTGTGAAGGATAAATTTTAATCATTTATAAAGACTCTTCACAATATTTTATTAATCTAATTTATTGCATGCATAAGCTAAATAAAATCAGAACACATTATATAAAGTACAATACCTTAATAATGCAAGTAATATTAAGATTGGCCAATAATATAGAAATTTTGAACAAAGCAAAGACAGTTTTCCCAAGGATCCCTTGTTTGCAATGCCCCCTTGCCTGTCTTTCCTTCTCCCTTATATACCTTCTAAAACTGCTTTTTTTTATAGTACATTAGGTCATCTCACGTTTTGTGGTTAGCAAGATATCACACTACCTCGTTAACCGTGTTGGTACTGGTGCCAAAGAAATATTGAAAACACTACTTCTCCAGTTGATTGTCAGTGTTCTGTGTTTCATTAATAGCACCATTAGTTAATAAATATCCATAAAATACATAACTATGTAAGAATGTGATTGCATTGGTTAAACAACATTAGCAAACATTGGACCAAAATCTATTTGCTAGTCCCAACTGCACAAGACCTAATGGCAAGAGTTGGGGGGGGGGGGGGGCTGGCGGGGCAATTACTTGTTGCATGACATTTCCCAAGCTTGTGTAAGTAAGTCTGTCATGAATAAAGGCACTGGACATTCTAACAGGATGATCTTTACTTATACAGTAACAAGCAGATGTTTGTTGATGTTCAGTAGGATTCTGGCCAATGAATCAACTGAATTTGCAGAAATGTATACCCAAAGTTAGCAGGTCTTTTCTAGCTGGGATTAGCAATTGGTTTAACAGCCACAATAAAAGCAATAAACATAATTAAAATATGGACAGAGTGAAGATCATACATCTCTCTTCTGTCTTTCCAAAATGTTATGGAGGGAAGAACATTTTGAAAGCTCATAATAAAATAGCACCTGCTATTTGTGTGTGTGTGTACAAACAAGTTCATTTAAGCATTAAACAGTACTTCAAGGTTATGTGTATACATATTTATGTGTATGTATATGTATTGTGTGTGTCTATATGTTTATTTATTGAATTTAAATGTATGTGTGTGTTTATAATATATGTATTGACTTCTGGTTTTAAAATGATGCATGCAGTGAACACCTTTTCATTTTTCTAAATACATCTTTCAGTCTACCATTAGTGATAAAAAATAAATAAAAAGAAATAAATAAATTAAAAATATTTTATGATTTGTGTGTTCCGAATACTAAGTACAAGTAAACCAAAGGTGATTCTGGAAAGTCATTTCCCCCTAATTACTGTGTTTCAAACAACTGTGTTATTATTGCTATGAAATTATTTCCTGGAAAACAGTACAATACTGCAGGAATTTCTGAAACAGTAAATCCTATCCTCATCCACTCATTTCTAACAAAGATATTTTATTATTGTTTGGTATAATTAAGCAAAAATAGTCCAGAAACTAGTCTACTTTTAGCTGTTAATGAAAATATTGCAATTTTCAATTTATAATGGGACACTAAATGTGGTGGCAATCACAGGGTGTTCTTGTGTATTGTGAAATATAAATTCTGCTACATAGAAGTTAGAAAAATCAAGCACAAAACATGTTGCATATAACAATGATAATTTCTCTTAATTTTTCTTCCCTCTTCACTGTGATATTAAAGGTCTGTGAATTTCTCTTGCGCCTGTCATAGTTCTTCACATGACTTAAGAATAATTAATTGCAGCACTCACTGATGATTTATGATTCTCACTGACATAATTAATGACACACATCAGTTTATCCTCTTAATTGAAAGAGGCACAACAACACACTTCTTTTGCCTGTAACAGATTAAAGGAGGAAACCAAGCACATGACACTAGAGAAATGTTTAGTTTTATATTTAAAAACAAGAAATAAGGAAGAAAGTTGAAAGATAAATAATAGATAGAGTGTGAAGGATGATTCTAAAAATAAAAAGCATTACTATTGATAGTATCTTAATAAGGTGGTGCTAACCACATTTACTCAGAAATACACGACTATATTAATAGAGTGTCTTTAAAAAGTATATTTAGGAAGGCTACGAAAATACTGTCCTGATTTGGTCTTTCCCCAAATTACATTGTGAACAGGGATTTGTGTATAAGAAAAGGATTGAAATTTGGAAATTTAGAATTTGTCTACTCTCCTTTTTTAGGTTGTAACACTTGAGGCCAAAAACATATGTCCACCTAATAGATTTTCGTTTAGAGAGCACAACTCAGATTGCTTATTCAGACTCAATAAAATATGAAAGAAATGACAATTTATTCAAGGTCTGACAGCTAAAGGCCGTCAGTGTGATGCAGAGACTGCCTTGCTTATATATTCCATTTTTCAACAGCTCTGAAAAAACTGAACATTAGAAAATTGACAATTTTATATGCCTTTGTTGAATGAAACAGAGGCAAAGAAAGAAGTTTCAGATATTGTTAATAATTTGCATATCTATGATCAATTATTGCCTGGGGAATTTCCCCACCCATTACAAAAAGATGCTCGTAATAACAAATAACAATTCGACCAATCTGAACAGTGTAATTAACTTGAAACTTGGAAAAATTAATTGTAGCTGAAGTTATATTTATGTCTTCTATGCTTCAGTAAAATAACAAATAAGGTGGAATTCTTGCCACTTTTTTTTTAAAAAAGCAACAGTAGATGTGTCAAGTGTTCCAAACTTGATTTGTGCATTTTATGGTACTCCAGTCCGCTGCCTATTAAAAGTGTGATCAGGTAGTTTAGACAGTGACTAGCTGTGTCAACAGAAGGAAAGTGGAGGATTAGTCTCTATGGCAACAACAAAGTATCCCTGTTTGTAGACAGACAAATTCTGCTACATCTGAGAAAGATTGACAGGTCTATTCCTTTGCAACTGACCCATAGAAATTAGCAAGTAAAAGTTATTATACTAGGCTGTATTGAAGGATTCTCAATATCTTAAAGTGCTCTTGTAAGTTTTTCTGAAGCATTTGCATGAGAAACCTGGCAAGAATTGTTCTGGGGTTTATATCTATGGATTGATAGATGCATTGTGAGGGGGTATTGCTGGTGAGAATAACTTAATTTTCAGTTCTCTCTATGACAGAATTGTTGGGGCATAGAGTAAGGGGAAAACATACATCAAAGGATCCTGGTTGAATAATACGTCACGTTTCCAAACCAAGAAACATCATAGAAATGCTAGAAATTGCATGTTCAGAATAATACAGTCAAAAAATTATTTTCTGTCCACTTAGCCTATTATAATTTCAGTGAGGTGTTTCTCAGTAATTAAGATTTCACTGAGATGGGAAAATCATGCATACTAGGGATTTCTATGCTTTAGCCAGGTGACCTTTCTGTTTCACTTAGTGCTCTTCAGTAGCAAGACTGTAATTGAAATATTCTGCCTCAAATTGAACAGCATTCCTTTTTTTTTTCAGGGAATGGGAAATTGGTGTTTCTGTCTAGTTCTTCATAAGTCTTGAATTAAGCTGTCAGCTGCAGTAACCGATTTCATTTTTGGGCCAATTGCTGTATTTTGAAACTGTTTTCTAATTATTTATTGCTAAAACACTTTATTTAAAAGAAAACAGATTTGGTTCATTAGATTTGTCTCAGAGCCAAATAAAGTGACTCTTTGAAAGCATTCCCTTCTTTTTAAACTTGACTTTAGTTCCAGATTTCCCTTCAGTTCCCTTTTCTTTCTTTCTCCATATCAGAGCACTGCCCAGTTTAATTTTATGGACATATAAGAAATATAGATAACTATGGCAGTATTTAACATATAGTTAAAATTTAAAACAAATTAAAATGTTAAAATAGGTAAATTATTTTTGACCAGAAGCAGGCTTAACCAGTTCTTCAATAAGATTGACAATCTACTACAAAAATAAATAAATATTAGTTTTAGCAAGTAAGGTAACACCATCTGCCTTCCTTGAAAGATCAGCAGAGTTGAGACTGTTAGGACTGAAGGGCTATTTGTCTATATTTTTATAAGATTGATGTTAATTTGTTTCTGAAAATTCTAAAAATGAGAATGCAGAATTAAAAAGATAAAACACATTTAACACAGAATACTTGAAACATTGATTTTTCCTTCCTGTTTTCTTTGGAAATACTATTTTAAGGACAGTAGCAGTGCATTTCAATTAGCTTTTATCAAAATAACTCTGCCTCTTGGAAAAACAAGACTTGTAGGTTATTTTTAAGCACAACACTATAAATCTTTCCTTTATATGTATGTTTTACATGTAATTTTGCTAAAGGTAGTAGATAATGGGCAGAGTTTACTGCCTTTTCTGGACCACAGCTCCTTGTTTTGTATTAGAAGGGGCTTTCAAAGTTTACCCAGGCTTCAAAGGTGGCCTATCAAATAATGAAGAGAACTGAATGTGAGATTGTATTAAATACATGAGTACCGCATACCTTCATATAGATCTTCAGATCAGAGTCATAGGATGATCTGAACACCAATTTTACTTCTGTTGGAAGATAACAACCTTTATCTTAGTTGGTATAAGAGAGGTGCACTGCAGAAAAATATATCCAAATCAAATTAAAGATCAAATTTAGATGACCATTTGTACATCTTTACTTTAGATATAAACACTCAGTATAATAAAATCTTGGTATAATTTTTTGGGACTTGATGAAGTGACATGTGAACTGAAATCCATTAGTCACAACCAGAGTAAGCAAATTTAATCAGTGGGGATTTGGTAAGTCAATTTTTATAGAAATGCCATTGATTTAATCGGACTATTCTATTTGTTATTCACTCCTGGACATCAGCCAGTAAAAATAAAGTAAGTCTTGATCAACTGAATTGTATAGGTTACTATGGTCCTAGTGAGCTAATTATATTGCTATGAGAGCACTCTCTTTTGATAGAAAAGAGAAGGAAAGATGAGTATTTTTACACTGTAAATGTTAGAATTAGCAGTTTATTGTGCCTATCCATGAAGAGTAATGTGCTTTCATTGGCCAGTTCTAATTAGTTTGCTCTGTTGGATGAACAGAGCAAGCTAATACTTACCTGTTCTGTCCTTCATGAAATTCCTTTTTGCCTTCATAAGATTTAAGGGTTTTGTTGTTGTTAACCCCCCCCCCCCATTGAGAGAGATGTTGGAGTTGCTGCCATGGGTGTATCAATAATTTTCTACCCAAATGGGCATGATCTTCCCACCTGCTTAAATTTTATAATTCTCCACTGCCATATACTCCATGAGTATTCACCAGAAAAATATAGCTTTGTAGTGGTGAGAAAATAGCTTGTCTCCAACATGCCTACATCTGAGGTGTCATATTGATATCTGCTGACCCTTATTATATCTTTGGCCTCAGCTTTGCACTGGTTAAATGAACAAATATGACTATGAGAAGACACAGGGACTTAGTTACATGGCACCTGAATACTGATGCTTCACTTTACCTCCCATTGCTGTATGAATTTGCTGAAGCAGCCTAACCCATCAGAAGAACTAGAAAAAATGGAATGCAAAGTTTTGAGAAATATATTACCCTTTGATCTCTTTTTGGCAAGTAGAAGCAGCTCATACATGACTGTTATATTCTACAGACACAATACTAAAACTTAATCAGCAGTAATGTTAAAGGTAGACTGTTTGGTTAGTATGTAGAGTCACATAGGGTGCTCTTAGTAAATTGCAAGACAGGCTATCCATATACACCTGAAAGCAACAATGAGGAATCTACTACTGTATCATGTCTTGTTTGCTAGAAAAATTATATTACATAATCCATAATATAGGAAGGAAAAAGGGAAGGCATTCTAAAAGGTGCACTATAATGTTATTCTTACATTTTGTGTATTTGATTTTTTTTATTCATCCAAATTGTCTTGTACAATGTACTCTAGCTAAAAGTTTATATTGAGAGGCTTATTATTTTCAAAAGGACTATTGAAGAACTCTTTCTGCTATTACAATATTCAATACCTTCATCATTCTCCTCTTCTAAGAGTAAGATTATTATAAAAAAATCCAGTGACAAAGTGAGGGGGGGAAGCTAAGAATGTGAAGATATAACCTACTCTTTAAAGAGGGGGGAAATCTGACAATGACTTCATCATTGTAGATTAATGTCTTGCAGGTTATCTACATTTGTTGCTGTCTATACTACAGTTGAAATAAAATGCTTAAAATTCTCCTTATGATGACCATAATTAATTTTTAGTTGAACTGAACTGACAAACCCTGGGTTTGTGTGTGTGTGTGTGTGTCATTAATAAATGCATGGATTTGATAGTTCCTCGTACAGAATGTAGGAATCTAGCCTGCTCATAGGTAAACTTGTGTTATTGTTATTTTGTTACCCGTTTTGCAGTATTGGTTACTGCTGGGATATGCAACAATTAAATGATGTGCCAATTTTATTCCTTTAAGCCTCATGTTGATTCTTTGTGTACTCCTTACTCTTTTCCTTAGCATGCTTTGTTCTATAGTGCTTTCTAGCAATGATAGCCAAAGGAATAAAGAAGAATCAAAGAGGATTATGACTGTTCTTTTACTGGATAAATAAGATTTTGATCCTTTCCTGCAGCTATGACACAAAGTAGGCTGTAAATTGTACTTAAATCTACAAATCTTTTTTTTTACTTTATTGGATTTACGCTAAGAGAGTAGGTATTTTTTTTACTAGGGATGGGAACAATTATTGCTTTATTTTTTAAAATAAGAATTTTGCAGAAGTCACAAAAGAACTTTAGAATAGGAAATAATGAAAGCAAGAGTAATTAAAAAAAAAAATACAAGCTCCATCTTTCCAGGCCCTGTCCTGATGTCTTATAATATGAATTTACAAGTTCAATAATCTTGGTTCCAAACTAGGCTTGAGTATCCTCATCTTTAACATATATGTGGGATGAAAGTACAGTATGGTTCTTTTCCTATGTGGAATAGCTGTACTTGCACTCAGTGCAGATGGGTGATTTTTAAAATAATTAAATTCACTAAAATTCACTATCCATATATCAGGGCAGGAAGAACTTCTGGTTTTAAAAGAATGAACGTAGCTTCTTAACCACTGAGCCACCACAGTTCCTTAGATTTATTTATGACTAGTTGTTTGTCTTGCAGAGAAATCATGGCAGATTCCAAAGTACTGTAATGATGACTATGGAGAAGAAATGCCATTTCCAAAAAGAAAAAGAAAAAGAAAAGAGAAAAAGAAAAGAACTCAGAAAGGTGGAAAGAGATTTTGAACAAACAAATAACTTTGCTCACAAGTTAATGCTTTCATTTTGAAGTGAACGGGGAACCACCCAACATTAATTTCTGTTTTACATGACAGATTTTAAATGGGGTATCAGGAGTTGTATGCTTCCTTTTTAATTCATGGCATGGAAATGAGAGAAATAACAGAAGGTCTGGACATTATTGTGGAAATGTGGAGATGAAAATAAGATGGGAAAAGAGTACCTTGCTAAAGACAGCCTACACATTATTGTTATGAGCAATATTTAAACAGAAAACTTTTTGGTTCATTGCTTTAGTCTGTTATCCAATATGTTGCTCTAGCCCTCAGTACAGATGACCACAGTAATTTCCCAAGCCCATTCATTTGTTAAGAAAATAATTTGCATTGTATTTAACTCTAATGGTCCATATAAAGATGATATGTACATGAGACATGGGAAGATTTGTCACGTTTCTCTTCTACCATATCCAGTTTTCAAACACAGCTTCTTTCAATCCCAAAAAAATGAAGCCTGTAACCTGGATAATTTTTTCAGAAGGAAAATGGATACAATTTCTTTGACAATGGCACCTGCCAAATTCAATACATACAGCTATTCCCAGCGGAAAGATTCTGTACCTGCTCACCATACAGTGTTAAAGATAAGGAATCTTTTCAGGAGTGAAAGATGGCAGTTTTAATCCATCACTACAAACATAGTTCAATATAGAATGATTCAGACCCAGTCTTTTTAGGTTTAAAAGCAATGAAAGCCAATTCCTATGATGGACAAAACTGTCAATTCAGGTTCATCCATGTTCAATAAAAAATAAATAAATAAAGTTTTCTCCAATGCAAAAATGAAGAAATTTGCTAATTGTGACAGATTTTGCCAAAATTATCCAAAATGAAATGATTACTCAACCCTCATGCAAATGTGGATATAGCAAGATGTTTTATTTTTGCCATATGAGAGAGTAAGCAAAACAAAACAACAAAAAGTTCTGGCACCTGTATTTAAATGTGAGCTTTTGAGGATCAAGTCTACTTAATCAGACATAAGAAGAGGACTTGATCTATGAAAGCTCACATTTAAATGCAGGAGCTAGTCTTTAAGGTGCCAGAACTTTTTGTTGTTATTTTTGCCAGTTACAGCATAGTATAAAGCTTGTGTGTGTGTGTGTGTGTGTGTGGGGGGAATCAACCTGACATTCCACATATTCACTTTATGCAGTTCTTTGTTTTTTTCATACTTGGCATTCCAAAGGTATTTCCCCTCAAAATATGAATGTCATCACCATCATAGTTATCACCCCCATTTAATTGCAATTTTTGATATATGCATAGGGATTTCAATTTCTATTGTACACAGCTTTTGGGACCCACCAGGAAGGAAAAACACTCTTATGATTGTAGTTGTGTACAAAATGTGGCTTTCCAAGTGATCTAGATAAGGTTATTGTATATCCAAGCAAATTTTAGATTGACATTTTCTTTTCTGAATTCTAAGCAATGACAGTTAAGACTACACTTAAATAGGATTGTACGTATAACATTAAAACATGGGGCAAAACATAACATATTTATGGGGAGTTAACTTTTTTACTGATTTTAAACTTAGGGTTTTTATGATGTTTTTATTGTGGGGATGTTTTTATTTTGGGTGTGAGCCTCCCAAAGTTGCCCTTGGCGAGAGGGTGGTGATACAAATCTAATAAATAAATAAATAAATAAATAAATAAATAAATAAATAAATAGGAGGGTCATCTGTACAAGCTAGTTGAAAGGAATTATGCATGCAGAACAGTATGGATACAATTTTTTGTAGCTCCAATTATCTTTTCTTGTGGGGCATGGGATAGATAAATAGACTGCAGTCAGACTGGCAATTAGCATGGGATTTTCAGACCTTTGGATTACAAATGTCAAAGTTCTTCATTTCAGGAGAGTGACAGAACCATCTATCTCCATAGCTTAGCCTTGAAGTCTTCTTAGGCCTTTCCTTCAAGTGAACCATTTTTTGGTGTCCATAGGTATGGGTCTGCCAGGTGGAATGGAGAATTATGGGTTTTGTTGTCCAAGACAGCTGACTGGATAGCTCAGTGGTTTGGGTATGTGGCTGCAGAACCAGAAGTTGGCAATTCAGTCTTCCACTGGGCTTCCCAGATCAACCAGCCTGTGTAGCCTTGAACAAGCAGCACAGTCTGCTAAATTCCATTCAATAAATTGTTTCTTCATTTACATTAAATAACAGATAAAAAATACTCTGAGCAATTCCAAAATATAGCCACTACAATCACTGTGCTGTCTCTCAATGTCACATTTAAGTATTAAAATCAATTATGGATTTTATTGCATGCAGGACTTTAAGATCTAGAATACTGTTTTTATGGATGGGAGAGGAGCAAGTTGCTCATGCTAAAAAAATAATCACGGCCCTTGAATGCCCCCACTTGACATTGATATCTCATGATTTGTGGTCCACTATTGGACTTGACTTACCTGAGTGAGTCTTAGGTCCACCACCACAGTCAATTTATCACAGCTCCAAAACATAGAAAAACTTCAGCTGGGAACCAATTTGAAGAAGCAGTTGAAAGTATTTCTGTTAATACAGTCACCTCCTCTGAGTCAGGAAACACTTCCACGCTTGTTAGAAAAAAATGAAACAAAAGTGTCAGCACTTTGCATCTTGCTATTAACAATGTTGGTCTGTGCCTTGGACGAGGGAACTCCAACTCCCTCATTTTCTAACAGGGGTGACATGAGTTGTAGCTGTATACCCAACTGTCCTAGGCAAGCGATGACACTATCACTAGCATCTTCTTTGCATTTCAAACAAACATGTGGGACAAGGAAGAAGAGGGTATGGCTGATGTTCCTGTACAGAAAAAGGAGGACGGCTGTGCTGCCACTTGTTATCCCATCCTTTCATGTAAAGTAAGATTCTCCCCTTTGTCTGTGTAGGTCTCATACTGATCTTAACCATCATGTCTTCAGCGTTTTCAGTCGCCAAAATAATGCATTAATCTGGTGTTTTTTTATTTTATTTTTTAAAATGGCTATCATTCCTGTTTTTAAGAGAGCATGTTAACCCACAACTGGCTTGATTTCAGGTTCACATAAATTTAATTGAAACAATCTAAAAGAAAAGATTGTATCAACAAGAGTAAGAATGTTAACGAACCTTCCTTAGACATTCTTTCCTGTTGAAAATACCTTTAAAAATATTTAGTTGCTTGCCATTAAAAATGTTCAAATTAAGCCTCTCCCCCATTTGTCTAAGCAGGTTTTTAAAAAAGCTACTTTACATTGTTTGTGAATGCCATATTAGTATTCTCTATATGATAAGCGGAATCGGGAAACATTAATTGACATGTGAGATTTTCAAGAATTGCACTTTAACTGTTTATTGGGGGAAATGAGAAAAAATGTTTCAAATTGAGGAAAAGGGGTGGGGAAAGTATCATTCTGCAATTTTAAACTCTAGTTACAGAGTGCAAACCATGACTGACTGGAAAGGTTTTGCTGTGACACTTCTGTTGTTGTGTTCTGTTTCTCTGCTGTTTTCTGTGTCAGGAAAATTCTCTTCTATATTTTATGCACTTTAGACATTGCAGCTGAAAGTAGTGCTGTCTATTGCTCACACTAATGCATTCCATTCTTTAGTCTTTTCTTTTGATAGTTCAAATTGGGGGAAGCTGCAAAGCTATTTGAGTCATACATTAAAGCAGGGGTGCCCAAACTTTTCAGGCCGTGGGACAGTCACATGGTTCAGAGGGCTGGTCATTATGGCCTGTGAGCTGGATCCGGCCCCTGATGCCAATTCATCCAGCCCGTGAAGCCTTCGTTACTCCCGGGAGCAGAAGTAAAATCTGCCAGTATGGTCATGATTTACTTCCACTTCCGGGAGCAACGAGGTCTTTGCAGGCCGGATGAGTTGACATTGGGGGCTTTATCCAGCCCATGGGCCATAGTTTGGGCACCCCTGCATTAAAGGACCAGAACTCATTCTAAGAAGTCACTTTGGAGAGAAAAAACCCAAACTGCTACTGAATTTGTTACAAAAATCAACATATGGAACATGATAATTTGAAATACTCTAAAATTAGACAGTGACATTGTAATTGCTTTCTCTAAATTATTAATATTATGCAGAAACTGTAGTCTCAGTGTAGAAATATTACACACTGGACTGCTTGATTTCTAAAGAATGCTTTAGTTTTGATCTCCAAAGCACTTGAGACACACTTGATTTTAAACTTGCTAACTCCCGATGAAGCAAATGACACACCAGCACATTACGCTGGAGTATTTTCAAATGATTTGAGGTTAACATTGCCTATAGATTGGCACAGTTTGCAGTGGAATTGAGAATAATTGTTCCAAACTTGGTTCTGAGGAGACTGTTCTTACTACTGCTTTCTTGAAAAGCTATTGTGTGAACTGGAATCTGCAACTGTTGTGTAAATATCTATTGGCAATCCTAGAGGTCACAAACTCTTTTATCTTCTACTGAAAGGGAGTATGGTGAGTTGGTATTTTCCACAACGTCACACTGCTAGTTTTTTCGGGTTCATCTTCAGCTCATGTGGAAGGTTCATTAAGCATAACTTTTGTCTTTGATTTCCTCAAGTTAAGCATTTGCAGAGTTCACCCAATATGACTTTTTATGTTTTTATGGTGAATGCATACATAGCCTATGTAAAATATGTGATACTTAGTGAGTGGAAGAAAAGAGCTACTTCTTCGTGGCTGAGTATATTCTTTTTGACGCTGCTTTTATTTCTGGAAATTCATTACATAAAAATAATTCGTATGGTTTGCAATAGCTAGTGCAGTCTGATGTATTAGGTTCATTTTTGCTACAAAATTAAATAATTTGTCAGCACTTGGAACAGCTACTGCAAGAAAAAAAAATTCTATACAGGTACAGCTGACAAGGGATGTGTCCAGAAAGAATGTTATGACTTTTTAAAATTGAATCCTTTCCTTTCCTTTTTAGCATTGTGTTGGGCTAGTACGAAGGCTAGTCACTGTAAACACACATAATTTAACTTCCATAGTTTTGTCTACAAACTTACTAGGATCATTTAATGATTATGTTTTCAATAAGCATTTGATTTCTTCTGCTGAAAACATGTACTGTTCTCTGTTCATAAGAAAGTAACAAAACAGCTTTTATTGTTGCTTTTAGTAATATTGCAACTCCTCTAACTCTAGCATTATATCGGTAGTGATATTATAAACCTCTGGCTATTTTACCCAAAGTAAATAAAATTAATTTACTAATTGCTATTTTTTTCCCTTTCTCATAATCGTCTTCAGTAAAGAACCTGTGACAAAACACACAGACACACAAACCTCACATTTGAATGCCATGCTAAAAAAACTTCAGTGAAAGCAGACAGTTTATGATTAACAGAAAATAATTATAATCCAAATGGGAAAATAAGAATATAGCAATTCGTATGTGATGTGGACATAGCATATAAGCAAAGTGTCATGTTGGGGCAATTTCACTGTTCATCCAGGTTGGAGGTACACACGTCCTTAATGGCCAGATTATTTTTAAAATGTTCTCTGTTATCTTGTGGAGGAACTTTTTTACATTCCCTCTCTAGAGGATGGAAAGCACAATATTCTTCTGTCACATTAAAGTTTTCAAGGTAGGAGATACCAAATAAAGCTGTTTTACTTCAATAATTGTTTTTAAAGAAATGCTGATATTTTATACCAGGGAACAGCACATAACCAACCAGTCATCGAAAAGGGAATGCAGTGAGAAAGGCAATAAATGATTCAGTGTTTTTGCTTAAACTTCATAGCAGAAGGGGGCACTAGTGGTCTACACTAAATAACTAGCCAAATGCTACTTGTGTTATACCATATTTAATAATAATATAATTTTCCTACTTAATATTGAGGATGTTTTCATGTGAATAATTATCATTATAAATATATAATGCTAATGTAAAAAGTTAAATAATTAATAGAATATATGTAAATATAGTCCGTTATCTATCCTGTCTTTTTATATTATTATAATGCTAAAAGTAAAATTGGCCTACTGGCCATGGTAAGGAATGAACACTTATTGTTTTAATGCTAGAAAGATGACTTCTGGCATAAGACACAGTAGCATTATGTGTAGATAATTTTGTTAATTTAACTGAGTTATACTGTGTATTCATAGCAAATTGTGTGTGATTTCTTGAGCCCTTTTTGTTTGAACTATGGGTTCTGAATCATTTTATGCACAGTGTAGCTTTTATTTCAGGCATTCTCTCTCAGACTAGAAAATGTAAATTTTCCTTGTTTTCTTTTTTTGCCTACTTATTATTCAACTAAAATAGTGTCCTGATGATTTCTATAGGTGCCTTTTGCAGAACTGAAAAGACAACCCTGCCTAAGCTGATGACTTGACACTCCTGCTGGCTGTTTTTCATTATTTCCTTGATACATGACCTAGGAGCCAAACTCAACTTTAGCTATCCATGTTAGCTCAAAAATAGTGGATAACAGAAGTAAAATGTTTCTTATCCATCTCTTCATTTTTCTGGGCACATGAGTAGACAGGATGCCAAGCAGCGAAGAAAATGGGGGACAACATTTAAACCTATGGTAGATGTTCTGATATATTGCCAAAATACCATTTCATAATAAAATGATTCCAGGTAATGAACTAGAATTTTATTTTTCAAAAAATTTAATTATATTGAACATATGAACATTCATTTTAATGGCTTCATATATTAATATTTCATTGGTGGCCTTTAGATGAAAGCGATGCAAATGAATTTTTCCTGTGAAGTATGAAACTAACTTAGTTTGAACTTTTTAATAGTTTTGTTACCAATAAATTATGAAATGTATGAATGCTCCTTTTGTTACATGAGCAACAGCATGGATTACATCAGAATAGTAAATTGAGACCTAAATCAATACAATTACTGTATGAATATACTGTTTCTTTATGCATTCTGAAGTGGAGGCAATATAGATGATATAGATATAAAAATTTAATATAAAAGCTGTCAATTACTCTCAAACAATGAGACTGCAGATTGAATCTGTCACTCTTTTAAGTGGCTGATGTACTCTGGGAAACTTTATCAACTTTTTTTTTCTAAAGAAAAGTCAAACTCTACATAAGGCAATACTTCTATAGAGCCAACTGAAATAAAAGTGTGCACACTTTTGTTGAACTCTTCCTTCACATTAAGATGGGAGACAAAACCATGGGGTGAGCAGGGGAAAGAATTTTGTCTTTCTCTCTTTTTTCTTGCAAAGGTTCTTCTTCTTTTGTGTCAAGGTCAGACTTTAAACTGCCAAAATGAAGCCACCTTTTGGTGGATTCATTCCACCATTCCTTTCACCTGACCTAATGTGAGAAAGATTATCCATCACAATAAGATTGCTGTTGCCTGGGGTATGTCCAATTGTGCTTCCAAAATGCCACAATTTTTGAGGAGGCTCTTTCTGTGTATTCCTCTTGCAAAGGTAAAACATAGCCATTACCTAGACCTCTCATCATCCTCAGATCAAACACACAAGTTCTAAATTAGCCTGGATGGTAATACAGTACTTACATATTGAAGAGAAAGTGATGGATCAAAATAACAGCATTGTTTTTATCCAGTCACAAAAATATTATTTATTAGTATGAAAAAAAAGTGTTTTTTTTTAATACTCTCTTCATTTGAGAAGATTATGTGAAGCAATTTCAACTGTTACTTTTTATGGCTAAATACTCCAAATAATGGAAGTTGGCATAGGGTTCAGGTCCATACAGTTCCCAAATGGGAATAGGGTTTGGGGTTTCTGCTCTTGTAGGATATAAAGTTTAGAAACAGAGATACTTGGCTGAGTGATGAAAGTTCACCATAAGTTTTTTCTCCTTATGGGGCATACATTGCCTTCAGGCCCATCTATTGTGATAAAAAAAGAATATTAATTCCATTAATAGAAAAACAAAATAAACGGTATTGCCAGAAGATATTGGTGTCAGTAGAATGTACAATTGGGTACTCATTGTGGTGTAGTGAACAGAGTGACAAACTAAGACTCTGGAGACCAGAGTTAAAGTAATCATTTAGTGAATATCACAACCTAAAAGCCCTATTAAGGTTGATATACAGTGGTGCCTCGCTTAAAGAGCATAATGCGTTCCACAGGATTGCTCTTTAAGCGAGTTTGCTCTTTAAGCAAAACACCATTGTAAATGACCAATTGTGTGGGGGATTGCGAACCCCGATTTATTTGTTAAGTGAGTTTTTGGTTAGTTTTATTTGTTAAGCGAAGCGAACATTCAGAGAAAATTCTGCTCTTTAAGCGAGTTACTCTTTAAGCGAAACACTCTTTATGCGAGGTTTGACTGTATATTGATTCTGTCTTAATGGCAAAAAATTAACTATCCTAAACAATTACCTAGGATTAGGAACAAGTCCATTTGAATTCTGTGGATTGATTACTAAAAGTAATTGCTAATAAAAAGGATGACGGGTATATCACAACTCTTTCTATACATCACACTACTAAAATAGGCTGGATTTTACTTGAGAAACCATGAGGGTATTACTCTTTCATTGAACTGAATTGAATTTAAAGTTCCTAATTCCACCACTACATGTTCTAAGGCTTCCTAGGAATCCCCTTTGACCTGGGAAAGTCTCTAGGAGCTTCAGGACATGGAGGGGCTTTAATATTAGAAAATCACAGCAGGATCATCACTACTGTAATCAGGACTATTTGTAGTGATCTAGATGATTTCCCATGATTAAAAGCTGCTCCTGTTTCCAGAGGTCCCTACAGCCAAAAGGGATTCCTAGGAAACCTCAGAATCTGGAGATATAGGAAGCTTTAGGTTAAAGAAAGAGCAACGCAAACTGATTATGTCATCACTATTTAAACCCACATAGTTGTGCCAACAACAATTTCTTGCTCTGCCAAATCTCTCTTGTTGTAGCATACACCAAGGTACTAACAGAACATGGTGTTTCTGTTGAATATGCCAATACAGTATTTAGGTAGTTCTGAAGATACTGGTCTGAAGGTAGTGAATCATAGCTCTTAACACATTTACAATTTTCTTCAGTCTAGTATTCACTTTCTCTACCTCTCAGCAAAGCTAGATGATACATACCATATTTAAATAAGCAAAAAATGTGAAAAACTGCAATGTCACGTATATCAAAAGAAAGAAAACTGTAAATTAATTGTGTTTAATAGGTGGCTTTGCACAGAGTTTGAAGTGTGTGGGGGAAGGATAAATAATAGTGAATCATTTTGAGACTGTCCTTGTCATTTGCCTGTAACCTTCAAAAGAACAAATAACAATGTCTACAGCTTTATATCAAAGCCCTGTTCTTTCACCTTTTCTGCTACTTTGTTTTCAAAGCAAAGAGAAGAACTTTCCACCCTTTTATCTTTGCAGACGTTGGTTCCTCATTTAATACTGCTGTTCAACCTATCTTAACAAAGTTGATGGGATGTGGCATGCTAGAAACAGTAGGTGATAAAAATACAAAGTAATCCAACTCACAACTCTTTAATATTAGTAAAAGTTATAGGAGTAAAATTTAGGCATATAGGGTTAATTTATATTTAAATAAGTTTAAGATAATGCTATAATGGGAATATTCATAAGCATAGAATGCTACTAACACAATCATTATACACAATTGATTCCTGGATAATTTATTTCCTGGCATGGGGGTATTTCTAGCTTTAGAAAAGAATATATCTCCTTTATAGAAATGTTTTTAAAGGTTGGTGGCTTAAGAAACCAATGTCTGTGTTATTTTGCTTCACTTCAAACATGAATTAGCAGTAAATGTAAAAGAACATGGCTTCGATATAAAGCGGTAGACATTGTTGCTGGTTCTTTTGGAGATTATAGAAAAAGGACATGGATAGTCTCAAAAATAAGTGTGGGGAAAAAGAGGGGAGATTTTTGTGTTTGTTTATGTTCCTGACTGTCAAAATGTATGTTGGTGCCATAGTTGTAGTTTTGAAGACCTGCTGGACTCTGCCTCAATCCTGCATGGTGAAATATGAATATATTTTTTACATGATTTTTAACATGATTTATGACAGGAAGGGATAAATATACAGAGCACAATGTGCAATGCAGGGATGGAAGAATCACAAGTTGGAATCAAAATTGCTGGGAGAAACATCAACAATTTGAGGTATGCAGATGATACTACCCTAATGGCAGAAAGTGAGGAAGACCTAAAGAAACTCTTGTTTAGCTTGAAAGAAGAGAATGCAAAAACTGGCTTGAGACTAAACATTAAGAAAACAAAGATACAGTAATGGCAACAGGTCCTATCAGCACCTGGAAAATAGATGGGGAAGAAGTAGAAGCAGTGACAGACTTTACATTCTTAGGATACAAGATCACAGCAGATGATGATTGGAGCCATGAAAAAAAGCAACTAATTCTTAGGAGGCAAGCTATGAGAAATCTGGGGAACATACAGTAGTTAAAAGTAGAGACATCACATTGCATACAAAAGTCTGCATAGTCAAGGCAATGGTATTCCTGGTAGTAATGTATGGCTGTGAGAGTTGGACCATAAGAAAAGCTGAGTGCAGAAGAATAGAAGCCTTCGAAATGTGGTGTTGGAGGAGAGTTTTAAGGGTACCCTGGACAGCGAGGAGAACAAATAGTTCGATCTTAGAAGAAATCAAAGCTGACTGCTCCTTGGAAGGTCAAATAGGGAAGATGAAGCTAAAGTACTTTGTTCATCGAATGAGAAGAGAGGATTCAGGTATTGTGAATGCAATGGGCACAGAGTTGGGCAGGTTGAGAGGGATGGTGGAGGATAGAGGTGCCTGGGATGCGGTGGTCCATGAGATCGCAAAGGGTTGGAACCGACGGTGTGAATGAACAACAACAATGACAGGATGTAAATGAAAAGCCACTTGGCCCATTCATTTCTGGGCTTGTCCCAGAGACAGAACTTTAATCTTAACCAAAAGTCTTTCAGTGTTCTCATTTCTGCACCTTACTGGATTGGATTCTTGACTGTCAGGAAAAATCAACCTTGATCTAAAAATGAAGGCGATTTTCTGCTGAGTTATGAATGACAGATAATTAAACCAAAAGCTGTAAATAGTTGATGGTTGAATCTGTAGATACGCTGTATCCCTAAAATTCTCATCATCTGCCAAGCTGATGACTTTCACAGGGGGAAAATGATAGAATATTAGTCTGGCATGACTTGTTTTCAAGAAATCAATGCTGGTTCTGCATTCTTTTCTAAATGCACACAGGCTGATTTAGAACTTTTCCCTTGGAATCAGTTTCAAACTAGCCAGTAGGCAGCTATCCCGACCTTCTTTTTGCTCTTTTGAATATTGTGATAATAACATATATTCACCTTCAGTCTTCAGGGACTTCACCCATCCTTCATGAATTCTCAAAGATAATAGACAAAGGCTCTGAAACTTGAAAGTTCTACCCTTGGATACAGCTTATTTGGCCCCATAGACTTGAATTTGTTTTTAAGTAGTAGAGTGTTCCAATACTACCACTTTATCTCGGACAGCAGCTCATTCTTTCTACTTGCACTAAGTTGAGCATAATTTTCCTTTCAGGCAACAACAAAGTTATTGCTCAGAAGTTCTGCTTTCTCTCTGTCACTTGTTAACATTTTGCTCCATGGGCCAACCTCTTCCTTGCTCTTCTTTTCTATTTTGATTTTTACTCAAATATTATTTATTTATTTATTTTTTACTCACAGGCAATGCTACTACTTTAATTCTTGTGTTTTTTTTTCAGTCACTACATTTTAGTCACAACTATCATTCCACAGTGTCTTATATCTCACATTTGCCATCCTGTAGCAAGAATTCACTCTCATCTTGCTTGTTTTCCATACTTTTTATTGGTAGAGGGACATTTGAAACTATGAAGTCTGAAATCCTGTTGTTTGATTGTGGACATAGAAAGCAAATGACATAACATCAAGTGCCTTCCTGCTAGCAATTAGTAAGTCCTAGCTGGAATCCTCAAGCATGTGCCAAGCCAACAGGTGTGAATTCCAGTGGCAACTTGTTAATTGCCAGCTAGAAACAACTGAATTTGCATAACAACACAGTTAGGATTTCAGCTGACATCATAATTCATATTAAGTGAAAAATTGGCAGATATTAACTTTCTTTGCTTTGTTTTCTGCTCCCCCCCCCCGACATCCAGTGAGAAGTTTCAGCACTGCATCTTCAATTTATACAGGTGAATTGCATGCTAAAACTTTCTGAGTGATATGACATATGAAATGCTATGCCAGCATGTTCACATTAAAAAAAATGGCTATAGAAAGCATGATTGTTGTTCTTGTGATTCCCCCCCCCCCTTTGAAACAGAGAGTCAAGAAAAATAGTGCTGTGGGGAGGCAGAAAAATTGGAAATAGCACAGAAGTTCTGTATCTCAAGCTGTTTATTATCACTTTTCCATTTCATGTTTCAGGTTTAAATTTCCCTGTAGCAACAATTTAAATCTTTTTAATTCTTTCTTGCGGCAGCTTAAAAATTTAATTTAGTTGAGGCACTGTCTCTGTGTTTTATAATAGCAATGTAGAAAACTACTAATTTGGAGGGTGACCCTTAAATAGATTATTGGAATTTAAACATAATTAGTCAGCTTTATTCATAGTACCATACTGGCTTTTTCCAATTTATTCATGTAAATTTCTTTGCTTCATTTGCAGCACAGACAGTATTATACACATTCTGTTCCAAGTGAAGTATTCTCAATTTAAAATTGTTGTCCACTAGCTGCAGAAGGTCCTGGTGCTGATGTCAAGCTGTAGAAATGCTAGCCTCATCCTCATTGTTCTACAACTATTACTGAATTTTTTTTTGCTTTTTAAAAAAAGGTACACAGTGATCAACCCTATGTTTTTATCATGGGTGCCCAATTAACTGTTTTACGTTGTAGACCTCCTCCTTTCTTTCTAGCTGAGAGGGGAAGACCTACACTCAGAAAAGCAGCTCTGTCCATAAGTTCTCCTCACTGCTCCACCATTGCTGCTATTTTTTTAGTAGGGATTGAAAAGGAGAATGTTCAGCATACAGTATTTGGGAAAGGACTGCAGTGGCTTAGTGGTTAAGAAGTTTGCCTTGTTATCCGGAAGGCAGGCAAGTCGGCAGTTTGAGACCCAAGTACTGCATGACAGACTGAGCTCGCATCTCTGTCCCAGCTCTTGGGGACATGAAATTAGCATCATTTGGAAGTCCACTGAGTGGAATTTCTCCAACAAAAATCCTTTCAACCCGGAATAATTTCTGACACAAAATTATTATTATAGCATATTTGGGATCAACTGAAGCCATCCCTCAGATGGGTGGGAAACTGTACCACCCTGGAGCTCCCAACCTAGTCCCATGAATAAACCATTTTGAGATGGGCTTCTAAAATCACAATCATATATAAAGTATAATGCTATAAACTGTAACATGTACAGTTTCATTCTGAGGAAACAAAAACAAATTGTGCTGGCACGATGGACACAAGATTAATTAACTTTGCAATTTACTCATGCACTATACTTTGGATTGTGAAGGTTGGTATGTTTATTGTTGCTAAAGAATATATAGGTAGAAATTTGTTGGGAAAGATCATAATAAGTGACCAGTGATGGGTATCAGCAGGTTCGCACCAGTTCGCCAGAACCGATAGCAGAAATTCTGACTGGCTCTGCCCATCCAAGTTTTGAAATAAAGTAGTCCTAATTTGGGTGCAACACAGGGCTTTTCCCCTGGCCATGCCCACCATACCATGCCCACAGTGTGGTAGTAATTTTTTTTTGGAGCCTACCACTGTAACTGACCCTTAGAATATATGAAAAGCCAGCACCCTGGGTAAGAAATTGAAAGCATTCCTGCCTCCCTTCTATCGTAGTATCTTCAGAACACTTGACTAAGCCTCCTGATATAAATTGAGAACAAGTATTATATATTGTCATGTATGGACTAAAAAGACATCTAGGATTCCATTGTAAAAGAAAAGAATGTTCCTTTATGTTAAACAGTGTGAAAGTTGTCTATAATCTAAAAAGAATGATGACATTAAAAATATTAAGTGGCTACCATTAGAAATTTATCACTACTTATTTTTATGCTAAAGTATCTAGCAGAACTTTGCCTAATCTATATTGTTATGATTAGAAAAGCTGTGAGTTTAGAAGTGAAGTTCCTTTCATGGTATGAAATTAAGACTTGGGGCAGATCCACATGGGCAATAAAGTCCATAAAAACTATGGCCATATTTTGAGCTGCTGTAAGGTAGAGAGGAATGGCCTCAGCATAGCATGCTCAATGAAAGTAAGAATGAATTTTGTCCCAAGAACTAGTGGCTAGCTAAAAGGGGCATTCTCATAATTCTGTCCATCCACCTTTGCATTTCTTCTTCTGCCATATCAGATTCTGAATATTGGGAATCATCATGGGCAATCAGCCATGAAGATTGTTCTAGGAGCAATATAATGCAGTGGCCTTCCATTTTAATTCCGCATCACAGCATGACACCTGTACAGCTGATCCAATTCTGTGGATCATTTTCTGTTCCTGAGCCCTTTTGGTACACAAGGTCCTCTTCAGCCTCAGACCAGTATTCATAAAACTGCTGCCCACCATCAAGATGGATTCATGTGGGATTTAGTCCATGTGGGGACCATCACCCTTCCCTGTGGACATCACCACTCAAGGCCATTAGGGTTGTCAGGTTAGTTAACTGCCACCTGACAATTGGCATTGAGTATGGTCCACCCTTATAGCAGGATGGCCAGACCAAGTTTGCACTTCTACATTCTCAAATGTAATCTCTTCCTTGCATGGCAGATAATTTCTCTTTGGTGGTTAGAACTGCCAAGTCTTGTGCAAGAGAGGTGGTTTTCTCAATATCCTGGTAGACAGACATATCACAGAGCAAACAGCACCACTGAGGTGATGGTTTGGTTTTTCTGGTGTGTTGTTTTAAATTGTGGGCACCCATTTCTCCCCATTGGTTGGGAATGATCAGATGGAGAAGTAGCCTGAATTTTGGACCTTGTGGCATGGCACAGTTCAAGCTATTTTCTGATAATTACAGGGTGTACAGGAAATCATGAACCAGCCTGACCCCAATCCATGCCAATCTAGACAGTTTTAGTCTAGTGGTAGAATTATTACTTTTGGGTTTTTTTGAGCTGGGCTGGAAAGAAGGCGGACCAGATGGTATGTGCGTTGAAAGATCACTTTTAAGGAAATTGCACCCAACAAAATGACCCTTTCCAGTAAAAACTGACACAATTCTATATTGTCATTTGATCACACTATCAGTTGGTGCCACAAGTCCCTGGGTCAACACAAAGGATTTTGTATGTGTAATATAATTGCACAACATTAGTGCACCCAAAGCCAGGAGTGAGAAGAGAGCAAGAAGGTGAATAGAGATGATCCTATCATGCCATTTGGAGCCAGTGAGGAAGTGGATTTTTTTTCAGTTTCCAGAACAAAGTGACCCAAAAGCACTTCTGGGCACGGGTGTTGCAAGGGCACTGCAAGTACATTCAACTAAACATACTTTTAACACCTATGGAGACTTCCATGTTGAACATCTGGAGATCTTCGGGCTGAGGACATAGCAGGGCTATGGGGTCTGCCTTCTTCCTTAGTTAAAGGTAATGGTTTCCCTTGCTCAAAAGTCAGTCTTTTCTGACTCTAGTGTTCAGTGTTCATTTCTGTTTATAGTCAAATAGTAAGTGCTGTATGCATCTGCAGACGTTTCCATGGACATGTGGCAGGCATGACTGGACATCATAATATACAGAATGCTGTTTACCTTTCCACCAAAGTGATAGCTATTTATCTACTTGCAATTTCTTGCTTTCGAACTGCTAGGTTGGCAGGAGTTGGGACAGAGATGGGAGCTTACTACGCTGTTAAGCACTTAGGTCTTGAACTGCTTACCTGCCAACCTTCCAGTTGTCAAGTTCAGCATCTTAACCACTAAACCACCACAGTCCCACTTCCCTTCCTCCTTACTATCTATTTAACCCTATGTTTCAGGTTACAACAATTTCTGACTAAGGATACAGGATTGTACCAGAATGAAGATCCTGTGGAGTGGATGAAGACGAGGGACCTGTCCCAGTGCCAAAACTGAAAGGAAAGGAAAGAGAGAAAGCAAGAAAAGAAAAACACCTCCTTCCTTTCTTAATCTTGCAAACCAGGCAGCATTTCTTGTTGAACAGCAAGAGAATAAATTTCCTTCCTGGTTTGGGATGTTGCTATGATTGTTAGCAATGGGAAGATATATTTGAATTGAATTAATATGCAAAATAAATCCACCCAAAACATCAGCATGTGTTGAGTTAACATTCTGTTTCTGCTTATTCAGTTTGATCAGAAATGTTTTAAAGCACTCGTGCACGTAAGAGAAGCATGGCACAGCTCAGAGCAAAAGCATTTAAACATTTGAACAGCTATTAATGGCATTCTTTCCCCCAGGTATATACCCATCTCTCAGTATGACTTTGCTGAGCTTGGTTAGTTACACCCCTGGAAATAAAAACTAGAGAAAATGAAAGACTAAAAAGATAGAGAACTAAAGCAAAGATAAGGCAAGCATAAAATAATCTCAGTATATTGTACTCTTCATAGATATAAAAAGTCAACAGTGATCTTAAGCTACAACAGAGCTCTCTAGGAAAGTCTTGCTTTTCAAATGCTAAGAAAATTGCCAAGCCTTCAAAATCTTTGTAAGAGGCATGGAAAATGAAGTGTAAGGAAAGTATAGCCTGCTGATAATGAATTACAGATTCAGAGATATTAAAAGATAGGGAAAAATCTATTCAATCTTGTGTAGCCTGCTGTTGATGCATGATAGTTTCTCTTCAGTAAAAATCACAACTGCTATGCACCGTCCGGTTTTCAAAGAGGTTGGCTTCCACTGCTTCCCTTGAGTGATAAATTTGTATTTGTATTTCGACTTATATGCCGCCCCACTCGCACAGCGACTCTGGGCGGCTTACAGAAGAAACAGTTACATGGCACATTCCATAGCATAAAAAACAATTACAGATATCACATAGTAAATTACAAATATCACATATACAGTAGTATATATATCTCCAATAACAATTGCAATTACAAAACATCAGGACATCCTATGAAAAAAAATCAAAGATACTATAATATAAATCAATACAGCATCAAAATTCAATAAGCAACAATATCAAGCAACAATCAAAAATTCCAAATATCAGTCCAGTTTACACAAAAATTACAAAAGCAGAAAACTAAACAAAAAACAGTTGTTAAATCCCGCACAAGTGACAAGCCAGTCCGCCTGGCTGCAGGTGTTTCTGGCGGCGGTGGCTGCTCGAAAAAGACCTGCTGCCCTAGTGGCTTTTAAGCCCTAGCCAGGGCGGAGCCCCCCAGGACAGATGGAGAGAGTCCCAGGGCTGGACGCGGTGGGCCCGGAGGGAAGGTGGGAGCATACACACTCCACTGGTGCCACTGCCGAACTTTTATCAGCCACTAGGCCATGGTAACATGGCCCGGGGGAAGGCGGGAGCATTGCCTCACCGCCTGCAGCTGTTTGACATCTACTCTGGCGAGATGGTGAGCCCAGAGGGAGGGCGGGAGCATCCTCACTCCACCGCCGCTGCCGACGAACTTTTATCGGCCACCGGGCCGTGGTGATGGGGCCCGGGGGAGGGCGGGAGCATTGCCTCACCGCCCGCAGCTGTTCGACATCTCCGGCAAGATGGTGAGCCTGGAGGGAGGGCGGGAGCGCCCTCCACCATCTTAAAACAAAACCATCTTAAAACAAAACACCACATTTTTTCTCAGTGTGTATTAATAAACCTACATTTCACAGGGTCTCACTTCTTTCAGATATTGGAAATATAGCTACAGACAGAGGTATAGATATAGATATCCAGATAACCAACAGTCTGGAACCCTGGATCACAGTCTTGTGATTTCAAGGACTGCATTACTTCTATGTTTCTTAGAAAAACATGCTCACCTGTTACAATGCTATGACTGGCAGAACCATTATATTAGATAGAATGTCACTTTTCATTATGCTAGTCTTATGTATGGTATAGAGTCCAGAAAAATTGAATGTGACCTGCAGTAGGCAGGCAAAATAGCCACCACCCTATAAACATGCTGTAGAAATCATAACTCTTCAGTCTTGACTAAGAGATTGGTACCACCAGTGGCTAGGCACTTGAATGCTGAACATCTCAGTCTATCAGAGCTCTTGGTGATTGGAATAGAAGGGAGACTCTCTCGATTTATAGACCTGAACCAATATGAACTCATGGCTTGAGCCTAGAAGAAAACACAATATCATAAATCCACTCACAAAATCTCTATCCTGTGTGTGCTGCTACTGCTACCTGGGAAACAACCCACTTTTATTCAGAGCAGCTGGGAAAGCAGAAACTGGTACATCTTGCTGCAGCCATTTTATCTCTCCCATTTTTAAACTCACTCTATTCTCTCTCTCTCTCTCTCTCTCTCTCTAATATCTAGACACATATATGTGACTAAAATATATACAAAAATAATTAAAAATTGATAGACAGACATGCATCTATTTCTTAACAATTGATGGAGGCTGAAAGTAAGGTTGCAGTTGGAAAGACACTCAGTTGAGCATAGATCTCACTGAACTGAGTGGAATGTTCTTCTGCGTAAACATGGTGAGGATTGCCCTAAACATCTGGTCTGAGACTTTGTCCCTTAAGAGCATGGATTTTGGTCTGCTGCTAAAGCTGCATGCATACTGTGATGGAAGTTAGAAGTGACATTGCTTATACACATCAACACTTTCTCCATTTTAGCAGAGAGAGTCTCCTTTTCATCTAGCATTTTCTGGAAATATTCAAGTCATCTCTTAGTTGTATTCATGCTTGACATGTTATAAAGTTGGTTGTAGTATACTTCAGCACCAATATACTATTTGTTTTACTGTGATTTTCACGTTACACTACATATTATGAGATGCTACCTGCTAGATTTTAAAGGCAATTTGCAGTTCCCTACATAAATTAGGCAACCTCTCCTGTATGCAAGCATCTTTATTTATTTATTTTTAAAACTCTGGTTTCTTTTAAGAAATGTGTTCTAACATGTCCAGGTACATCCAAAGTGCTCAAAAGATCACATTAACTGTAAGGTAAAGTAAAGGTAAAGGTCACCCTTGCTTGAAAGCCAGTCATATCTGACTCTAGGGTTCAGTGCTCATCTCTGTTTCAAATCTGAAAAGCCAGCACTGTCTACTTCTGCAGATGCTTCCGTGCTCATGTGGCAGGCATGACTAGACACCAGAGCACATGGAAAACTGTTTACCTTCCCGCCAAAGTGGTCCTTATTTATCTACTTGTTTATGGACAGTGTGTATTTATAAGTATACACTAGTACCTCGGATAATGACGAGACTTGATTCCACAAGTTCTCGTTGTTATCCGGTTTTTAATGTTGTGCGATGCACTGATCACACAACATTTAAAAAAAGCCCTGTTCCCTTTCTGCAGAGGAAAGGGAACAGGGTAGCAATCTGCCTGCCTCTTTGGAATAGGTAGTGGGGATTCCATGAGTAGAATCACCACTGCCCTTTCCAAGGAGGCAAGCAGATTGCAGTGTGAGATTGGCTGCTTGGGTTGGGGGTTGAACTGGGTGTGCACCCGTTCAACCCCCCAACCCAAGCGCCGATCCCATGCTGCAATCGCAGCACCTGGGAGGTCAGGAACAGCACAGATCGGCTCTCTGACACCCCTGCCACCTCTGGGGAGGTCAGGAGACCCATTTTACAGCTGCGGGGTGGCTGGGGAAGTTGACGGGGGACTCCCCTGTCGGCTTTCCAGCCACCCCGCCCCTGCCTTGCAGCTGTGGGGTGGATGGGAAGCCGAACGGGGAGCCCCCATTCAGCTTCCCAGCCACCCTGCTGCCACGAACAGTTGCATCGGATAATGCTAGCAGATTGTTTTCCGATGCAAATTTTTTCTGAAATTCCGATTTCAGCGTTATCTGATGCAATCGTTATCCAAGGTATTACTGTAAGTAAGCAGTAATATGGAGCACACTTCTTTAAAAATTGGCTACAAAAAGTGATGCTTCTGTTTGATAAAATGTAGATTTTGTAGGAGATGTCCAACTACTCCTGCCTGTCCCATGGTTCTTCTTCCTATGTGTAAATACACACACTATGTTTCTGGGGGAACACTGCAACAGTTACATTACTTAATACATTACGTAATACTTATATGCCATGAAGTCAGACTCTTTCCATGGTTTTGTAGTACAGTCAAACCTCACATAAAGAGCGCCTTGCTTAAAGAGTAACTCACTTAAAGATCAGAATTTTCTCTGAATATTCGCTTCGCTTAACAAATAAAACCAACCAAAAACTCACTTAACAACTAAATCGGGGTTCGCAATCTCCCCCGCCAGAAGTCACTATTGGTCCCTTACAATGGTGTTTCGCTTAAAGAGCAAACTCGCTTAAAGAGCAATCCTGTGGAATGCATTATGCTCTTTAAGCGAGGTACAACTGTATTAGAAACCCTCTGAGCCAGTGTTTCCCAAACTTTGGTTTTTGGACTTAAATTCCCAGAAGCCTAAGACAATTCCCCAAAATACTGATCCGCCAATGTACTGACTTAGGCTTCTGGGACTTGAAGTTCCCTGTGGGGCATGGCCCCCACGTTGGGAACCACTGCTATAAAACATACTGAGAAGTGTTAGACACTAATTTGGTGGTATACACATAAACAAACAAACAAATACTGTAAGAAGAATTATATTAATAATTGCATCTCAATCACATTCTAACAGACTGATAGAGGAAACCCCAAGCCCCTCAGGAGAGCAATGTAAAATAAAATAAATAAATAAATAAATAAATAAATAAATAAATATGAAGTGCTTTGGTACCACATCATAAAAGTCCCCTCCCACTATTTCTCAACCATTTTGATCCATCTGTTTAAAGTGCAGCACTTGGTCGTAATATGGACACATAGTTTTGTTTAAATCATTCTTCGATATTGCAGTTCTCAAGCAGCGTAAAAGTGTTGCAGTCTAGCCTTCATATGTTGCAATCTGGCACTTGGGATCCCCACCAGCAGGGATGATTAGGTTAAGTAAAGAGACTGGAGAAAGACCTGGAGATCTTTTTGCTATCTAGCTTCCAGGGAATCTATATCAATCTCCCACTGTCAGTAGCTATTTTATTCGTCATACAACAGGAGAAGCAACCAAATGGTCAAGGGGGAGGGACTTTACATCAGAGTAAAAGAGGAAGAAGCCACGGGTCAGGCAGAAGAGAAGCAATGGTATTCCCTGTGGCAATGTATGGTTGTGAGAGCTGGACTATTAGGAAAGCTGAGCGCAGAAGAATAGATGCCTTTGAGATGTGGTGTTGGAGGAGAGTTTTGAGAGTCCCCTGGACCTGGGCGGCCAACCATCCCGCATTCTGCGTGGCAATCCCATTTAGGGAGGGGGAATTTCGACTGGTCGGAGTGGAAACCGGTGCTTCCGTGACGCAACGGGGGAGGTCCGGTACCATTTTCGAAACAAGGGTAAGTCGAAATTCCCCCTCCCTAAATGGGATGGCCGCGCAGAATGCGGGACGGTTGGCCGCCCCGCCCTGGACAGCGAGGAGAACAAATATGTCGATCTTAGAAGAAATCAACCCTGACTGCTCCTTAGAAGGTCAAATTGTAAAGATGAAGCTAAGGTACTTTGGACATCAAATTAGAAGAGAGGATTCATTTGAGAAGGCCTTGATGCTGGGAAAGGTGGAGGGGAAAAGAAAAAGGAGGCGGATAAAAATGAGATGGCTAGATGGTATTGTGGATGCAGTGGGAACAGAGCTGGGTGGGCTGAGGAGGATGGTGGATGACAGAGGTACCTGGCGGACGGTGGTCCATGGGGGCACGGAGGGTCAGAATCGACTGTGCAACTGAACAACAACAAAAAGTCATTCCATAGAGCCAATACAAGGATGTCCTCAGATCTCAAAGGTACGTGGTTTAGGGATAAGAGCCTCAGTGTATGATCCTTATCTAACAAGGGAAGTCACTGGTCATAAAGCGGAGAGGCAATAAACTTTACAATCCCTCTCTATTCTTTGGCCTGAGAGGCCTGAGAAGTGTAAAATGTCATGCCTTGATTTAATCCCTTCCGGATGATCTGTCATCACAAAGCAGAAATCAAATGCAAGACCTGGGTGTTTCCCACATAGAAGCCTAACCCAGACGTAGTAAGTAAATCCAGAAGACTATTTGTCAAATGTTTTCCAGAAACCAATATTTGTTTTTTTATTTAATTGATATGCAAATATGAGAAGAGGTAGCATTTGTGCTTGATACAGTTGTCACTTCAAATTCTGGTAACATTCATTATCACGGCTGCAGATGTTTTTCCACACCTAACATCTGTCATTACCACTGAAACCCCAGGAAGTCATCAAACCTATGCAAACTTCCTTTCTGTCTTGCTCATACTCTGGGTTATCTGCTCCATGCACACTAATTTTGTGCATCTGAGGCCTCTGCTCGCCAGAATTATGCCTGTTTCCTAACACCTCTGCCTCCAGAGCTTTGGATATGAAATTGAACAGACACAGAGCCAATTTATCATGAGATGACATGTGTCATGTTCATGGGATAACCATAGGGACCTGCTGTATGCACTGTATTTATCCTTTCATTGTTCAGCTTGGACCAAGACAATATAAACAATAGTCAGCCATTACATTTATAATGCATGGTACATACATTTAACAGATGAAACTGTAAATTGTTGTTCTCTTTTTTAAAAAGAATACAAGTAAGACTTGATCATTTTGTTAAAGACAAATTTTTTCTTTGTAATTATATAATTATATAATTCAAATCTAACACCAAGGCATATGACACACTAAACTGTAAGCTTATTTCCAATGCATTAGCAAGCAAATCATTAAATAAAAATGAAGCATAAAATACCATCTCATCTATGTCTTTTGCAAATACTAAATCATGATCTTGTTTAATGCCAGATACTATATACTTAGCAGGATGATCATGTTTTTTAAATTACAGAAATGAATCTCACAAAACTTCAATTATTTAAGAATATTTTACCTTTGACAATAAGTTAGCTATTTAAGTTTGAGCCTGCTTGCCCTCAGACACCACCAGATATTTATTTTATTTTATTGTTTGTTATATGTTATTGTTTATTAATTTTTGGACACTGCCCATGGTGGGAAATATCCCAGATGGGAAGTAAAAAAATGTAATAAATAACACCTCTCAGTACTGTATGGGAACTGTTTAACTACCATAATGATCACCAAAGAAAAATCAGAATGATTTTCCCACCCTCAGGATTCATGCAGTGACTTATGGGGTTGGATTCAGATTTAAGTGTCTGTAGTTAAGCTTAAAGAATTGGACATACTGCTTTTCTGCTCACAAAATATGTTTCTGCCTGAGTTTCAGAATACAGTGGAACCTTGCTTAACAAATTGCTCAGTTAACACACAAATCACATAACAAAAGGAAATCCATTGAAAAAAGTGGTTTGGTTAACAATTTTTTTTGGAACAGATTAATTGGGTTTCAGTGCATTCCTATGGGAAACTATATTTCAGTTAACAAAATTTGTTTTTTCAATGCATTCCTATGGGAAATTTACTTTACACTTTTTTTGTAGTACAAAAGGTCCCAGAGAATGCATTAAATTTGTTGAGTGAGGTTCCACTGTACCTCCTGCCTCTTCCATGCAACCAGATCTTCCAAACCCTTGGATGCTATGATGGTGAAGCCCAAGTCACCTCAGTTGTGAATGCCTACATTACTCTACAACAGCAGATGCAAATATTATTGTTAAAAATATTTATCCTACTTGATTTTAACGATATAAAATTTTAGTAATGAGTTTTCAAGCCTCATAAAGTTCCTCGTCTCATGCAAAGAGAAGACACGATATACTGTTTCTTCTTGACATGGTCTCCATTATTTCTGCAAGCTGCCTCTTGTGTCCTTTCCCTTTGAGAAGTAAACATGAAGACACACAGAGAGACAGCAAATATAGAATGATTGGTTGTTGTTGTGTGTTTTTTTAAAAAAAAAAAACCAGAAGATCTTCCCATGTTTCTTACCCTTAAAGGTACACATAACAAAGTAGCAACTACCAATATTTCTGCAATTTGCTTTACTGGGACAATTTTGTTTACTTCCATGCAAAAAATTGCCTCTTTTCTTGTTTCATGATTGAGAGATACACACAATATCTCCCTGTCTGATTGTGTGGAGAGAATAAATTTGAAGCTATGCAGGGTTGTAAAGAATATTAGCTAAACTCTTTGTTCTTATCAATGTAAACTATCGTGAAATGATGAAACACCTCAGTGGGGAGAAATCCAGCTCTATGAGATTTCCCACAAGAGTGGGACAAAGAATACTTTTCCCCAGGAAGAGTTCTGCCATTTGCACATGGTGAAGAGAATCCTATTGTTATTCACATATGGTTTGCACAATGTACCACAGCTACTTGTGGCTTGTTGATAAAGTGTTTGTGTGCTTATCTTTATTTTATTTTATAATTATTTTTATTTTTTTAAAAAAAAATATTTGGTCCCACCCACAACATCATGATGTCATGATGTTGGCTCCACCCATGACATCATGACATCATGATGTTAGCTCCACTCACACTGTGATGACATCATGGTGGGGTAGTAACATTTTTGACATCCCACCACTGGATACAGCCCAATACTTTTTCAACACTGAAAGTAAAGTTATCTTCTACTAGGCTTAAGAACCAAACTTCAGTGGGAAGGTAGATGTTTATGGAATATGGCTGCAAGACATTTAATTGCCTTCCAGTTTAAAGCTATATACAGATGGTTAAATGATTCATACAAGTATATGGACACTATCAAGAAAGCTTCAAACTGACATAGCTAGACTAATCTGCTGTGTCATTTCACAAAACCAAACATTCTTTCTCAGTGATGCCAAAGTGTAACAGCTTTGATTCTGTAAATGTATCAGTGATTAATTTTTCATTGTAAGTGCACTTGATTTGAACTCTAAATCCCTGAGCTTGCGGAATTAATGGTGATCACTTGGCAGATAGCCGTAAATGGACAAATGTCCAGTCTATTGATGCTGCTGAGAAAACCTGTATTTCCAAGAAGTGTGTAAGCTCTTAGTTAGATTATTATGCAGCCCTGGTGCCCATATAAGAGCACAGCAAGTAGTAAGGATATAACTATGTCCATACTTACAGTTTAGAGGCAAGGGGGTTTGTGTGTGTGTGTGTGTGTGTGTGTGTGTTTATACAGGTTGCCCCCCGTCTATGGATTTAGTATCTGCAGTTTCACATATCCACAAGCTGAAAATATTCAGTGTAAAATCCCTGAAATACATTTATATAAAAAAATGTATTTCAAGGATTTCCCCTCTGAAAATCTGTCCCTTCTCAATACTACATTGTAAATAGAGTCCTCAATATACAATATACCAAAGCTGCTGGATAACACTAGAGGACACTTACTTTTCCCATTTTTTCTTCTGACTTTTTCTTTCGTGAACTGATCAAACCCTGGACTGCCAAAATGAAGCCACTTTCTTGGCTTTGTCATTGGCCAAACTTATTTCCACATTGGTGCATGTTTCTGACAATAATTGGCAGACCAGTAAATGAGCTGGTCCACCAGCAGCCCCCATTTGAGCACATTAGTCTTACATTTAGGGACTCTGACCCTCAGCCTATTCAGGGTCCTCCAAGGAGGTTGAGTTTCTCAGCTATATCCTCCTTTAATGATGTTCCTTGCCCATAGAGCTCCTTCCTCCATCTTCTAATTTAATTTTGCTCTCATGTACCCTCAAGAATGTTTGTTCTTCCTGAATATGAGCTGGCAGACATGACGCTCATAACCATTCAGAGGATATTGAGGGTTTTATCTGACTGAAAATACAAATGGTAAGTGTAAGTGAAGACACCTTTTTGATTTTAAATGTCTATAGAGCAATTTTACCATACAAAGTGCTTTGTTGTTGTCCAGTCACAAAGTTGAGTCTGACCTTTCACAACTCTATGGACTACTGCATGCCAGACTCCTCTGTCATCATCTGGAGTCTGCTCAGATCCACACTCACTGCATCAACAATACTGTCTAACCATCTCAACCTTTGGCACTGCTTATTTTGTCTTTCCTAGCATCAGGGCTTTCTCTAGTGACTCCTCTCTTCTCATCTTGTGTCTAATGTATTTTAGCTTCAGCTTCAGTATCTGTCCTTCTAAGGAGTAGACATGGTTGAATTCCTTTAGGATTGACTCATGTTGTCTCCTTGCAGTCCAAGGGACTTTCAAACATCTTCTTCAGCACCACAGTTCAAAGGTGTCTTCTGAACTCATCATTCCTTATGGTTCAGCCTCAGAGGCATACATTACTACTGGGAAGACCATCACTTTAACTGTGCAAACTTCTGTTGGCAGGGCAATGTGTCTACTTTTCCTTTATGTGTGTGTACACAAAACTAGCACCTTGCAAAGAGGAAGGAGAGGAGAGGAAGATTGTGTGGTTCAATGAGCAATGGGCATGAAGGGCCATCCAAGATGGACAGGCCATAGCAGGAAACTCAGACTAAATGTGATTCACTAGATAAGTCAGGAAGACCCTATTGTGGTTTTGGAGGCCAGAAAGGAAGTGGAAGCTTTGTATCTCATCCTGGTTTATTTTACATTTGAGAAGCTGGATGAGAGAAAAAGCAATTTTCTTTTTGTTTGACCACAGGCAACCATCTTTGCTAGGAAGATTTATCACAATTTGGCTTTGTTGTAAGATTCTCTGCACCTTGGTTTGGTTGCTTACAGCTGGCTCCTGATGTATGTTTTCAGGAGCTGGAGGTGGTCTTTTCTGAGCTGTTAACTCCTTGTTGTAGCTTGGCTGGGAGTTGGGAAAAGTCCAGGGACAGTGTCAAGGTATTCATCTGCTCCTGGATTCTGTTGAGACATTCAAATATAGCAAGGAGAGATTCTGTAGAGATTAGGCATGCATCTTGCAGTTGTTTTGTGATAATTTCCAGCTGTGGGTGTTGTGCAGATTTCCCTGTGCTGGGTATATATTCCCCTGGTGAGATTTCTTGTTCATTTGGGATTGTTTCTGGTGGCGGGGCAGTAATAAGAGTAAAATATTTATTACTCACTTGTCCAGATGTCTGTTGGTGTGCTGGTTGGAGAAAGGCTTCCCTTCCAATCCGCTTTCTCTCTCTTTTCTTCTTTCTTGGTGCTCCTTCTCCTTTTTTTGAGTGTGTGTGTGTGAGAGAGAGAGAGATCGAGAGAGATCAAGGAGGGGTTTCAACTGTCTTTTCTTGCCCCTGGGTGTTGATCTGCCCTTAGCTGGCATGTTTGGGGGCTTGAGATGGCAGGAGCTGATGGAATGAGCTGTTAGCTTTCGACCACGTTAGCCTTTCCTCTCTCACTAGAAAAGAAAATGGTAACCTACTCCAGTATGCTTGCCAAGAAAACCCCATGAACAGTATACAAATTTCTAGTTTTGTGCAAAAAAAAAAGAACAAAAAAAAACATTGAGGAAATGATTGATGAGTTTGAGCTGATATTTCCATATGTTGTTTTCTTGTTTCATACTCTGCTAACTAGAGGAAATAACTAAAAGGAAAAACATCTCCAATTATACATAGCTTCCTGTTTAGGCACATGGACAGATATAAGATCAATAATGACTGAAGCATACCTATACATCTGGGCAGCGTGGACTGGCAGAACCAAAGCTGTAACCATAAATTTAGGTGTTTTGACCCAACTTGATTTGACACATAGAGGGGGGAAATTTTGTAGGAGGGAATTTATTTACAGAGAGGTTGTAATTATATTACTTTGTTTTACCCAACATTTGGGGAAATGTTTTTCACTTCAGATCAAAACTGAAGCAAAAAATAAAATAAAAATAAATCTAACGAGTACTTACAGCCATTATCACCTGAAACGAATTCTTCTGGGGGGAGAGTGTAGACTTTCATTTCAGTGAGATAACCATGCTAGTAAATAATTCTACACTCTTCAAATGGAAGAAGAGAACGATTTCCACTGGTAATATATAATCAAAGATTTGGAGCAGTGATTTTGCAAATAATGAAATGACTCTAAGTATGTGCAAAATGCATATGATTGGGGCATAGAAGTCTTTGCAATCAGACACACTGAGGTGCCATGAAGTTATAATATGTATTTTTTGGCATAGTATAATTTTTAAATCTTATTGGTTTATCTTTTGGCATTTCCTTCCTAAAGATATAATCAGCAGATTCTGACAATCATATCCACAGCGGTTAACCACCATGTCATATATAGAGGATTATGACTTTAGAAAAGAGAGAAGCAGCAGGATAGATAAAGGCTTAAGAACAACTATTCTGTTATTCGCATGCCCTAAGATAGTGATAAATTTGCCTCTGTGGTTTTCTAAAAGATGTATATGCTGCAGTATACACAGGTAAAATCTTTACCAATGTAGGAAGCAAAGACATTCAGGACTCTTTTATAATATAGGATTCCCAGAGCTCCTAGTTGTTATTTTTGAAGTGGCAGCCATGTTAGTCTGTTAAGGCATACCAAACAAGAAATAAACAAAATAAAAGTAGAAAGCAAAACTATAAAAAAACACAAAAATATTGTGGCACTTAAAAACTAACTGCTAAATTTTAACATGAGCTTTTGTTTACATGAAATTTACATTTCATAATGGTTTATGAACCCTTGACTCATAATCAATCCATTGAGATGGGTATCAAGCTTAAGTATATACTTTATCTCAGTGTCTCCCTCTGAATCCTTGTTCTATAATGCTTATTTTCTAGGATCTCAGCTTTCAAATTCTGTGAAGACTATCTGGGAAGATTGAAATATTTTTGGAACAGTATTTTGTGTATTGCAGATACCTGAAATTGCAGATAACAGTGAACCCAATATTTAACACATATGCTTGAATCATAGTAGTAGGGTATCCACTGATCAATACATCTACTTGCATACCTCCAGCTTTCATCCTGTATACACCATAAAGGTTATCACAGGGGTTCTCAAATTTTTCAAGTCAGGGGCTGGGTCACACTCCCTCAAACAGTTGAGGGGGCTGGACTGGTTATCCCCCCCCCCCGTTTACGGCTGTTTTAAACACGTTTACGATGCCCATAAATGCAGTGGTGGGATGTCAAAAAATGTACTACCCCACCATGATGTCATCACAGTGTGGGTGGAGCTAACGTCATGACATCGAGGGCGTAGCCAATGTCATGACATCATGATGTTGTGGGCGGGGCCAAAGAAAAAATTAAAATATTACAAATAAAAATAAGCGGCAAACACCCCCCCTCAACCCGCCCACCCACCCACCCACAACACAAACTCATAAATAAATTAAATAAATTAATAAATAAAATAAAAAGTACATTAAAATACACCCACCCACCCCAAACACCCACCCACCCCAAACACAAATCAACCAGAACTTTTAAACCAGAGCTTAAAGCTTATTCTGGCTAATCTTTCTCACACTAGATCAGATGGAAGGAACTACAGAATGAACTCACCACAAGATGGCTTCATTTTGGCACTTTTCAACTTTTCAACAGTTAAAAAAGTTAGGTACTAAGTCTTTGCCTAACCAGTTCTCTAGGATAATATGCCTTAATGTAAATGTAAAACAGCTGTACCTCCTTAAGGGTTCTCCCACTGGAACAGCAATTGGAACAGCACAGGTGTAGCTTATTGATGAGGTAACTCCAAGACTTTGCTTAAAAAACCCAAGCCGCCAGGCCTTTTTTAGGAACTGTGGTAGTACGTCAATATAGGTAATGGTATTAAATACACATTAAAATACACACAGACACACCACATCCAAAGTTGAGTCACTTACCCTGGGGAGCAGGCTATAGGGAGCTTCAGGCTAGCAGCTTCTCTTCCTCCTCCCTGCTTGGGAGGACAGCAAGGAGGCAGTGCATACATGCCAACCACTGTAGGCATGCATGCACGCCAAGTGCTTTGTGCGCATGCACAGTGGGGGAACCAGTGAAAAGGTAAGCACCGAAGGTGGTTCCCCCCCCCCCCAAAAAAAAAAAAAAAAGCTGCTACCCGTTCTTTGGGACACTGAGAAAAGCTGCTACCGGTTCTGGTGAACTGGTGAGAACCTGTTACATCCAATCACTGCATAAATGAGTTTGTGGCTGATTCTGGCAGTGCCTGGAGTGAGGGTGGGTGCCAGATTATTTGGTGCCATGGGAGAGATCTGGCCCATTGGCTATAGGTTAAGAACTCCTGGTTTATCAGATACAATCGCAAATCCTCAGACCCAAAATATAGAACAAAAAGTGGGCAATGTGAATAGGCAAAAAAAAGTATAACAGTAATTTCCATGCAATGCTCTTTTTAAAAGGAATCAAAGACAAATCTGCCTGTTATCCTTTCAAAATCTTTCCCTCGCTTCCTTCCCTGTGGCTGTATAAAAATACCAATTCACAATATGTGCCTGGCAGCTGGAAATTTTGGATAATGTTAAGGAATAAAAGAGTGCCCAGTTCCATTGCCCCTCTGTTCTGCCCAAACTATCCAGCCTGTGACTTGGCCTTGCTATTTGTACTTCATCTTTTGTAGGAATGGGATCTTTCACAGACAAATGGATAAATATTGAATCCTATTGAGTATGTTGGAGTGTCAGCGACACTAGTCAAACAACATAAACTAGTCAAACAACACATGATTAGTCAGGCCCCTTTTGTATGCCCTCTAGTCAGCCACAGACTCTGTCAATGTGTCCATGTGTTGTATATCCCTAATATATACACTGCCCACCAGGAACTGTATAAGACTATTTAGTTTGAAGAATTGATTTGCTATTCTGTTGCTTTTCTCTAGCCATGTTACTGAACATTTTTTTATTAGGACAAAACTTGACATGTAATCCATGCCTGTGTTTTAAATAGGTGGTGTAGATAAAATATATAGGAGCTATGACATGCATGTAAGGAAAACTGACCTCCCTTTCCTTCACTGTGGGCCAGATCCAAAGTTCTCCCCTAACTTACTAGTCATACTACTAGTCAAGACTGCAGTTAAGACAAAATATTTTAACGCTGCTCTCACATGACAGACCATCATATTCCATCTATTCTTTTTAAAGAAAAGGCCAGGAAATGGAAATGTTTTCATATCTGACTCATCCCACAGTTGTTCTGGACAATTTGTTGGCAACATTGGCAATGGAGGATTGTGGTGTATGAAGAGCATGTACTCAATACCAAAAACCACAATGAACATCACAGAAATGTCAGCAAGACAAATCTGTCTATTTAAGCTGAATGTTGATAGATTCAGCACCTGGTTACATTTCCAGTACCCCACTGGAGAGGTTACCTGTAGCATGGACTTACTTCCAGCTTTCTGCGAACAGGAAATGTGTATCTTATAAAGTTGTCTGAGGCATCAAACTTTGTAACCAGTGAACTACTTCCTTCCTTTCCCTAAACCAGATGGGCTGGGAGCAGAGTAAACAGTTCATCTTTTTTTCTCTGCATGCTTCTACTATTCATACACCACAGGCCATACAGCTTCAATATCTATTTTACCATGCAGTTTCCAACAAAAAAAGACTGAAGGAGAAGCAAAAGGAAAAGATTATAATTGAAACCTGATTATTAAAAATGTGAGTGCTTTCTCATTTGCCATGCCAGCAAACAATAATGATGATGACAAAGACAGAAACAAGAACAACAGAGGCAGATTAGAATGAAATAATGTGTTGTGGAATGCTTTCTCTATCTACAATAAAAGAAACATTGTGTGCACATGCACAGACATACAGAGACAGACAGTCACATACACACACACACACACGCACACAGAGAAAAGACATATACTGTACACATATACAACCTGTGCAGTGCAATAATGCCAACATAATGGGCAGTAAAAATAAGTTGAAACTGTAAGAACAGTAGAACACTTGTAGATAAAACCTTTGGAAAACAAACTGCAAAAATGTCAAAGGTATGTGATATAGTAATAATGGAACATTTCAATTAGCCTGATATCTTTTGGGAGAAAAATACTGCCAATATGGCCCTTCCAAGATATTCCTGACTTGGTAGAATAAGTGGCAGCAGGATGAACTCTGGAGGAAAATGAACATGTTCTACTTGAGTTCTTGATCTCAAAGGAAACAAAGGTGGAGGGTAGCCACACATTCATGCTGGACTTTAGAAAAGCAAACTTCAATAAACTCAGATCAATAATAGGTAAAATTGCATGGCAGACATCCTTTCAGTAAAAGGAGTCCAAGATGGGTGGGAGTTTCTAGAAAAGGACATTCTAAAGCACAGGTTCCCAACCTAAGGCCTGTGGGCTGGATCTGGCCCCCAGCACCATTTCAGCCTTACAAGGGCATTTGAGAAACAAAATTACCATCCTTTGAAGCTGTTGGGACAAAATGGCCACCACCCCCAGCTTGCAGGCAGAGCAAAATGGCCATCTGGCCCTCAAAGCTGTCTGAGAGAGCATGAACTAGCCCCTGGCTTGAAAAGGTTGAGAACCCATGTTCTAAAGGCATAACTCCAGACAATTCAGAAAAGGAAGAGAAGTGGAAGATAGCAAAAAAGACCAATGTGGTTACACAAAAAGCTCAGACAGGAGCTAAAAGCAAAAAGGACACATATGAGAAATGGAAGAAAGGCCAGACTACAAAAGAAGAGTAAAGCCAATTTGTGAAGAATTGCAGGGAGAGTGCTAGGAAGGCAAAAGTTGAGAGTGAGTTGAGGTTGGCAAGAGATGCTAAAAGCAACAAAAAAGAATTATTCCAGAATGTACAAAGCAAAATACAAAAAAGAAAGAAAGAAAGAAAGAAAGAAAGAAAGAAAGAAAGAAAGAAAGAAAGAAAGAAAGAAAGAAAGAAAGAAAGAAAGAAAGAGGAACAGTAGCTTAACTACTCAGCAGGGATGGTTAAATGATAACAGATGAAAAAGAGAGGGCAGAAATTCTCAGTTCCTACTTTAGCTCAGTTTTCCCTCCAAAGATAGCATATAGTCCTCCAGGACAATGTGAAGTACAAGGGGAAGGGGCAGGATTGCAGTTGGAGATTGATAAACAAACAGCCAAAGAATACTTTATTACCTTGAATGAGTTCATATCCCCAGGACCAGATGAACTGCACCCCCCCAAATATTGAAGGGACTGGCTGAAGAGATCTCAGAACCAATGTCTATCATTTTCTTGAAAACATGGAGGACAAGTAAAGTGCTAAATGGCTGTAGGAGGGCTGATGTTGTCCTTATCTTTAAGAGGCAAAAAGGAAGAACTGTGGAACTACAGACCAGTCAGCTTGACATCAATCCCAGGGGAAATTATGGAGCAGATTATAAAGTGGTTACTCTGCAAGCAACTTGAAAATGATGCAGTAGTAACTAGAAGCCAAAGTGGATTTGTGAAAAACAAATCCTGCCAGACTAATCTGGTTTTGTTTTTTAGTTAGGTAACTTCCATGGTGGACAGTGAGAATGTTGATGATATATTATACAGTGGTACATCAAACAATGATTTTAATCTGTTCCATGGGGCTTGTTGTTGTACGAAACAATTGCTATACAATACATGCATCATATAGCGATTTTCCTTATGGGATGCATCATACAACGATTTTTTTCTAAGTGGTTTTTCCCATTGAAAAATTGTTGTATAATTTTTTTCCATAGGGAAAATTATTATGCAGGATGCCATTTCCCCCCAAAACCTAATTGTTATGTGATTTTGTTGCTATATGGGGTGATTATTATATGAGGTTCCACTGTATATTGATTTCAGCCAAACCATTGACAAAGTGCCCATGATATTCTGATTAGCAAGCTATCTGGGTGTGGCCTGAATCACATAAGTATCAGGTGGATATACAGTTATTTACAGAATCATACTCAGAGGGTGTTTATGGCTTCTTATCAAACTGGGAGGGGGTAACAAGTGGAGTAATGCAAGGCACAGTCCAGGTCCCAGTGCTCTTCAACATTTTCATAAATGACTTGGATGAGGTATTCTGGGAATTCTTATCAAATTTACAGATGACATAAAACTGGGTGGAATAGCTAATATCTTGAAATCCAGGTACCTAATTCAAAAAGATCTTGCTAGGCTAGAATACTTGGCTGAAAACAACAGAATGAAATTTAGCAGGTAGAAGAGCAAAATTCTACACCAAGGGAGAATAAAAACCAAATGCACAGCTATAAGTTGGGGGATACTTGCCTCAGTAATACTTCAAGTGAGAAGGATCTTGTAATTGTTGTAGCTCACACACTAAATACAAGTCAACAGTGTGTGACTACAAAAAAAGCCCAATTCTATTTTAGGCTGCATTAACTGACATATTGTCTCCAAAAACCAAGTTGTGCTAGTACCCCTCTAATCAGCAGTAGTTAGACCATACCTAGAATACTGTGTCCAATTCTGGGCACCACACTTTTAAAAATATGAAACAAACTAGAGCGGGTACAGAGAATGGGAACAGGATGATCAGTGAACTGGAAACCAAGCCCAATGAGGAAATACTGGAGGAACTGGATATGTTTAGCCTTGAGAAAAGGAGACTAAATGGGGATATGATAACACTCTTCAAATACCTGAAGGACAGTCATGAAGAGTAAGGGCAGGATCTGTTATTGATCATCCCAGATTGCTGGATGAATAATAATGGGTTGAAGCTACAGGGATCCAGAATAGGCTGACTATCAGGAAAAATGTCTTAATGGTTAGACCACTATGACAGTGGAATCAACCACCTAAAGAGGCGGTGAGCACTCCAACAATGGAAACATTCAAGAGAGAGAGCTGGACAACCATCTGGCAGATATGCTTTGATTTGGATTCTTGCATTGAACTAGATGGCCTCGTAGGGCCCTTCCCGCTCAGTTATTTGATGATTCTATGATTCTGTGAAAATACTTTTGACCCTTTACAAATATAGTTTATGAAAACCTGGAGCTTGCTGTATAACATAGAATTGCTATTTGTGTTCTCTTAGTTTTCTGTCTACCTTTTTCTCTGGATTTCAGCAGAGCTATTGCTACAGATGGATAGTATAGAACAGGGGGTGGCAACCTATGAGCCATGGGCTGGATCTGGCCCATGGTGCCAAACCATACAGCCTCCACTCTTGCTCCAGCTGCCACTACCACCACTGGAATCAGCCATGGACTCATTTACAACAGCTGTAAATGCATCTGCAGCTGTCGTAAATGCATCTACGGGCAGCCATAACTGTGTTTACGACAGCCATAGATGTGTTTATGGCAGCCGTAAATGGCGGGGGCGGGGGACACCAGTCTTGCCTCCTCAGCTGTCTGAGGGAACATGACCCAGCCCCTGACTTAAAAAGGTTGGCAAGCCCTGGCAGGATACATGTGAACTTTCCTTTAAAAATGGAAACTCTTTGAAATCCCCCCTCCTTTTTAACATTGTTTTTTTATGTTTTTATTGTGCACTTGTTTTATTTGCATAGTTGTGAATCCAACACATTTATTTTGACTATTCCATTCTACCAGATCTCAGAGTGTGACAACGTGCCCTTATCCCTGTGAGATAGGCCTTTTATTATTCCCATTTGACAGGATGATAATTTGTGATCAGTTCATTTGTATACAGAAAGTTCTTCAGAGAGCTAACATCTAACTGCAGGAAGCCCAACATCCTATCAACAATATTGGCTCAAAAAAGAGCGGGGTCCAGCATTGATTACAGTGACAGTGATGCTCGAAAATTATGACAATGATTTGTCATTACATGATAACCTTTTTCAAAGAAGAACAATAATGCTATAGAGCCATTTTAAATTGCAATGGTGGAAATAAAGCCAGGGATGCATGCTCCAACCATACCTCCTTCACTACAACCCTCTCTTTGTTAATCAAGGAAGGTGTAAAGAGGCTGTTCAGTTACATTCAGTTCAACATGCTCAACTGCCCTCTGTGATGGAGAGGGTGTTTTATGAGCCTTCAGCTGAGCATTATCTTCACTTATATAATCATGATCACCACCACCAAACTGCAGAGCTGGAAAGGACCCAATGGATCACTGAGTCCAGTCCTTGCTGAAGTGGCACAGTGGGGAATTGAACCTCTGGTTCCACAGCCAGATAAACCATTGATCTATCCAGTAGTTTATCGCAAAATAGTGCATGTTAGTGCTTAGCCTGAAAATATGATATTGTTATAAATATATTTTAGAAATAGTGAATGCTGGTAGATTAGTTCCAAAGTAGGTTCATCCTTGGGTAGGCTTCTCCTGCCCTTAAAGTTATTTAGAAAGAAAAATGGGATGTCATGATCATCATAAGAGAAAGACATAGCCAATGTAGAATGGCTCTGACTATTCTCATGACATTTTTTAGTAGGTTGGGATTTCGCCCCATCTCCTGGAGCTCTTGATGTTCTTCAGTCACTCAGTTGAGTCCAACTCTTTGTGCCACCATGGAACACACAGCATACCAGGCTCCTTTATCATCAGCCATCCTCCAGAGTCTTCCCAGATCTAAGCCCACTGCAAAACAATGCTCTCTAACTATCTCATCTTCTGCTGCCACTTCTACTTTTGCTTTCAATATTCTCTAGCATCAGGGCCTTCTCCGGCAAGTCCTTTCTTCTCATTTGGTGACCAAAGTACTTGAACTTCAGCTTCAGTATTTGTCCCTAAAAGGAGCAGTCAGAGTTGATTTCCTTTAAGATGGACTGATTTGTTCTCCATGCATTCCAGGGGACTCATAAGTCATCTCCAGCACCAGAGTTCAAAGGCATCTATTAATCTGTGCTCAGCCGTCCTTATGGTCCAGCTCTCACAGTCATACATTACTACTTAGAAGACTGACTGTTGCTTTAACTATGCAGACTTTTTTTTTGGACAGGGTGATATCTTTACTTTTTATTATGCTGCCTAGGTTTGCCATAACTTGCCTCCCAAGGAGTAAGCATCTTTTTATTTCATGGCCGCAGTCACCATCTGCAGAGATCTTAGATCTCAACAAGGTAAAGCCTGTCACTGCTTCAATTTCTTCCCTTTCTATTTGCAATGGAGTGATGGGTCTGGATGCCATGATTTTTTTTTATTATTATTATTAGATTAGATTTATATGCCCCTCTACTCACCTCACTGAGGCGACTCAGAGGGGCTCACATAACATAAATATATACAGTATCACAATCTCAAATATAAATACAGCATAATACAAAAATATAACAACAGATGCAGCACAGATAACACAATCAAACAATTTTACATAAAAGAAAAAACTATACAATAAAATACAATAGCAGTAGCAGCAAGGTCTTTATGGCTGAGCTAGCTGGTCCACACAGCTGGCCCTCATTCCCCCTCTCCAGCAGGCAGAGAGAGTTCTGTGATGTTCCTGAGGTGGTCATGGAGGCAGCAATAGCAGTAGCAGCAAGGTCTTTATGGCTGAGCTAGCTGGTCCACACAGCTGGTCCTCATTCCCCCTCTCCAGCAGGCAAAGAGAGTTCTGTGATGTTCCTGAGGTGGTCATGGAGGAAGCAATAGCAGTAGCAGCAAGGTCTTTATGGCTGAGCTAGCTGGTCCACACAGCTGGCCCTCATTCCCCCTCTCCAGCAGGCAAAGAGAGTTCTGTGATGTTCCTTGAGGTGGTCATGGAGGCAGCAATAGCAGTAGCAGCAAGGTCTTTATGGCTGAGCTAGCTGGTCCACACAGCTGGTCCTCATTCCCCCTCTCCAGCAGGCAAAGAGAGTTCTGTGATGTTCCTGAGGTGGTCATGGAGGAAGCAATAGCAGTAGCAGCAAGGTCTTTATGGCTGAGCTAGCTGGTCCACACAGCTGGCCCTCATTCCCCCTCTCCAGCAGGCAAAGAGAGTTCTGTGATGTTCCTTGAGGTGGTCATGGAGGCAGCAATAGCAGTAGCAGCAAGGTCTTTATGGCTGAGCTAGCTGGTCCACACAGTTGGCCCTCATTCCCCCTCTCCAGCAGGCAAAGAGAGTTCTGTGATGTTCCTGAGGTGGTCATGGAGGCAGCAATAGCAGTAGCAGCAAGGTCTTTATGGCTGAGCTAGCTGGTCCACACAGTTGGCCCTCATTCCCCCTCTCCAGCAGGCAAAGAGAGTTCTGTGATGTTCCTGAGGTGGTCATGGAGGCAGCAATAGCAGTAGCAGCAAGGTCTTTATGGCTGAGCTAGCTGGTCCACACAGCTGGCCCTCATTCCCCCTCTCCAGCAGGCAGAGAGAGTTCTGTGATGTTCCTGAGGTGGTCATGGAGGCAGCAATAGCAGTAGCAGCAAGGTCTTTATGGCTGAGCTAGCTGGTCCACACAGTTGGCCCTCATTCCCCCTCTCCAGCAGGCAGAGAGAGTTCTGTGATGTTCCTGAGGCGGTCATTTTGGTATTTTTGATGTCAAATTTCAAGTCAGCTTTTACATTCTCCTCTTTTACTGTCACCAAGAGGCTCTTTAGGTTTTCTGCACTTTCTGCCATTAGGGTAGTGTCATCTGCATATCTCAGATTGTTGATATTTTTCCCAGCAATCTTAATTCCAGTTTATCCTTCATCAAGCCCTGCATTACTCATGATGTACTCTGCATATAAATTATATAAGCAGGATGACAATATACAGCCTTGTCGTACTACTTTTCCTATTCTAAACCAATCAGTTGTTTCATATTCAGTCCTAAATGTTGCTTCTTGACACACATACAGGTTTCTCAGAAGACAGGTGAGGTGGTCTGGTACTCCCATCTCTTTAAGGAATTGCCACAGTTTATTATGATCCACACAATCAAAGACCCTGGTACAGTGAATGAAACAGAAGTAGAGGTTTTTCTGGTACTGCCTTGCCTTCTCCATCATGATCCAGTGAATGTTGGCAATTTGGTCTCTGGCTCCCCATATCTTCGGAATCCAACTTGTACTGCTGAAGCCTAGCTTGTAAGATCTTGAGCATGACCTTGCTAGCATGTGAGATGAGTGGAATTGTATGATAATTTGAACAATCTTTGCCATTGCCCTTCTTTGGGATTGGAACATAGACTGACCTTTTCCAATCCTGTTGCATTTTCCAAATCTGCTGGCATATTAAATGCAACACTTTAATGGCATGATCTTCTTGGGCTTTAAATAGCTCAACTGGAATATCATAATCTCCACTAGTTTTGTTGTTATTCATACTTTCTTGGGCCTTCTTGACTTCACACTCAGGATGTCTGGCTCGAAGTCAAGATCACAAAATTGTGGTAGTCAGGGTCATGAAGGTACTTCTTGTTCAGTTCTGTGTATTCTTGCCATATTTTCCTAACCTTTTCTGCATCTGTTAGGTCCCTACCATTTTTGTATTTTATCATGGTCATTTTTGCTTGATATGTTCCCTTTATTTTGTCCAAGTTTCTTGAAGAGATCTCTAGTCCTTCCCTTTCTGTTGTTTTCCTCTATTACTTTGCACTGTTCATTTAAGAAAGCTGCCTTATCTCTCCATGCTGTTCTCTGGAAATGTGCATTTAGTTGGGTGAATCTTTCTCTTTCACCTTTGCTTTTCATCTTCCTTCTTTCTTCAGCTATTTGTAGAGCCTCATCAGACAACCACTTGAATTCCATTAGTAGAACAATCAGATCCCATTCAAAGTTCTTAATCATAGTTTGTCAGTTTTCCATTTGTTTAAGTACCTACATGTATCTACAAATGCTGAAATAACCCCCAGTGAAAGAGCAGTGAAGCATACTACAGTATATCATTTATCCGTAAGCCTGCTTTGGTGGAGAAAAAAAAATCTGAAGTCAGTTCATTATGAGTGCAGTATATACTTGATGAAAGTCTATAGCTCCTTTCTACTAAATACACAGTTCCAGAACTCAAGAGATCCTTGGTTAAATATTTTCTGTACCATCTTGAGACTCATTTAAGGAGTTTGAAAAGGAGAGAAGGAGCTGGCAACTGACCTTTTGTGTTAAGTAATCCATTGATTGTGTGCAGAGGAGTAGCTGGAGAGGATCTTTCTAAGAATTTAATGTAAGAATGTTTAAGCTGCTTTTACCATTCCATTGTGTTTCATGCAGCTACTTACTTATGGGAAAGTAAGATCTGCTGTGAAGAACTGCTTGGTTTCTAGTGTTTTCCTTTTCTCATATATTTAAATTTGGGATGCATTAATGATACTATTGCAAAACCAAAATATGGGCTTTTTTATAGTATTAGGTCTGTGCACTACTTGACCTGTTTTGATTTAGTAATTTGCATCTCTCTTTCTCTCTCTCTGCTTTGATAGCCATATTAGTTCATTTTTAATGTTACGTAAAATCCTTATTGATGTCGGATTGACCTATATTTTAGGTTTAGCCTATTCGGCCAAAAGTGAAAACAGATATATATTGCCATTTTCAAGTAACTAGAAGAGTTTCTAAGTCAGGTTACAAAGTTACTTTGCTGTGTGTTACTGTATTTCAAAACTGATTCCCTTCATTGTTTTTAATGTCTTTAATGTACAGAGTATTCCAAAAGTCAAGAAACATAGCGAAAATGGGGAATTGTAGCTAAATGTACTGTTACGTACAAAATACTCATCCAAATTTTTTAAACAATATTTACAAAATATTATCTACATATTGGCCATCCCTTATTACACACACATAATAGGTTTTCTCCTCTACTCATGGAGAATGCATTCCAAGACATCTCTGTTATGCAATTTAGCCTATGTATGGTGACTTTTGGGACACCCTGTATATTCAACTCTATGAAGTTGAATATACAGTCACATACAAAGAACAGGTTGGCAGTCCTTGGCAATCCTTGGCAATATGTTTGGACTCCTCATTGCAAAATTTGAGCAGGACTGTTAATGGTAAGATCTTTATAATAAGTTCTGATAATTACCTTACCATTAAGATCACCATAAAACACCACCGCAGTGGTGTTTTTCACTTCAGTTTAATCTTTCACAAAATCTTGTACCTATACTTTTGTATCTTTTCATTTCAGCAAATCAGTATACTAGTCTTTGACCCTGCAGTTCTATTTTGAGGCATAATGAGGGTTAGAGTAGAAAGAGTAATTAGTTGGCTGGCTAAGTTATCAGAATGTGGTTTAAGGAAATGTTATACAGTACTTAAATATGAAGACAAAGGTCACATTCAAGAGATTTTTTTGGCTTGTAATGCATTCATCTTGTTGCATACATCTCTTAATCGCACATGGTGGAAATCCATAGGGGGTTTGTAAATGCATATCTGTGACTTATTACTCTAACATAGCATTATAATATTTTAGTTTTTAGCATTTTTAAAGAGTAGGTAATAGTTATAAGAGATGAAGAACTTGGAATTAAGTAGTGTAGTTATGCTCAGAAGGATAATTTGGTTTTGATAAATTGCACTGTGTGTGTTAACTAATAACATACAAAAAATTTAAGAGGCATCTCACCAGTACGAAGATGAGGTAGCATCATTATTAATGTCTAAACTATAGTGTGTCTCACACAGGATTATGGTAAAGGTCAGACCATGTTTCGTTGAATTAAAAGCTATTCTGAGCTATAGCATTCCTAATCAACTTGGACCAAAAGGTGCATAGATCAATTATAATGAGGCACAGCAAATTTAAATAAACTACACGGTGCTGTATAGTGATTTATAACTGCAGTGTGGTTTCCTTTTAACTCATTATCAATGAATGATACTACTCTATGTATTCTCCCATATTTTCTGCTGTGTAACTATTTCAGATCACTGCATTTCCTCAAGGAAGTAGCTTATGCTGTTTTCTTATATTATGCTCAGATTTAAAATAAGAGCAACTCACCCCTGCAAGCCCTCTAAAGCAGAAGTGCTCACATTTAATCTGATTTAGTTCTTCAAAGGTAAATGAGCTTAAATCTTTGAAAGCCTTCTTAAGTGGTTTGCAAATTAGTTTAACATCTACTAGCAATTGACATTGCCTGATTAAAGGCAGGTTTGTTTCTTAAGGTGGGAAATATATTTTTCTTTTTCAGTAAAAATGCTGGAAAACAAAAAGCAGTGCTGAGATGCATATACCATTAACATTCTAGGCATAATGTAAATGTAGGAATTTAACTGTATGGTATCTGTGGACTTCAACTGTATGGGCAATATAAATCTGAGCAAATAAATAAATAAATAAACTCCCTCAGCTCATATTTAAGTCTGGTAACCTTTCTTGCTCTGGCTACCCTCACTGCTTCTCAGCCATCACAAGTGGTCCTGCTTTTATGAAGTCTGCTTGTTGATCTCTCGTTCCTTCTGTACAAGCACAGAAACACCTTCACACTTGGGGGTGTTGCTGCCTCACATCTGACGATGGTGTCATGAGCCAGCCCTACAGCATGGCTTCATGATACCACATCTGATCATGCCTATTTGGTTGAAGGGGCAAGCCATTATGTACATACCACCATCTAAGTCTCCTGGTATGAATGTTTTCCCACATGTATGTCCAGTCCATGCTGCTTTCGTGTGTTTGTGGGGGGACACATGTGCAGTGTGGGCGGGCAGGAAAATCCTTCAGAAAAATGCACACTAGTTACATTCGTCACATATCTCTAGCTGCAAGACAAGCTATATTGTGACACAGGCTCTGAAAATCACACATACCTACCTAAGGGTTCATGAAATTAGCTTGCTGATTCCACTGAAGCCTTCGCCATTTCTTGCTGCATCTGAATCAAGAAGTGTCAAAGAGATCATTATTTTAAAATGTAGATTGTGCTGTAAGATGAACAGTTAACAGTTGAGGAGGATGGTGGAGGACAGAAGTGCCTGGCGGACTGTGGTCCATGGGGTCACAAAGGGTCGGAATTGACTGTGCGACTGAACAACAAAAATGTCAATAGTGACAAGAATTTTGAAGTTTTGTCAATGTGTTAAAAACCTATGAATGTCTGGATTTACAACACATTACATGTTTCTTCTTTAAATGCACAATGGTCCTTACTGGCAATGAATAATTTCTTGTCAAATGCCATCCCTCAACTATATAGCACAGCAAAATGCTGCATTGAGATGAGATCCCATATAGAGTGAAGTCCATCAGTGTAAGGATTGGTAGCCTAAATCCTGATGCCCAAATTCCAGTCACTTGAGGTACTTCTAGTTCGTTTCATTCACTAGGAAAACAAATGGGAATACTCAGAGTAAATACACTACTTTAAAGTATCTAAAGAATTTATGTATATACTTTTTTTTAGCTGAAACCTTTTCCACTAATGAACAACAAGGGGATAATGAGTTATTTTCTTTCTTTGTCAAAAGCATCAAGTATGTGTCTATGGTTGCAATTCTCTGTTTACTTACCAGAGAATAATCTTAAATGAACACAAAATACCTTACCAGCATGGAAAAATGTTCTGAATCACGTTGCACACTGTGTGTTTTTGTATCAGAGATTACTTTGGGTTGAAAGGATTTTTGCAGGGGATGCCTGTCAGGAAATGAACCTATTTCCTAAGGCTTAAAATTGCCAATTTTCAAATAGGCCTCAGAAAAATCCATTTTTCTCTCTCTGAGCCTCAAGGCTGTGTAACTGCATGTTTTTCAACCATGTTTTTCAGTGTTTCTTATCTTTTGTAAGCTAGCTGAGAGCCTAGCCGTGTTGTGTCTTTGCATAAAGGTAAACAACCATTGTTGTGAGAAAGTTTTCTCTCTTGCTACTTGATTGGCTGAAGCAGTCCCATCTGACTGCAGATTCTCCATTTTGGAGAGAAGAAAGAGTTCGTCTCTGTTTCTTCATGGATTAAGACCTGTTTTTGATTAGAGAGCTTTTGTTTTTGGTTCTTTATGGGCTAGCAATCTTTAGCCTAGGAGCTATGCATTTTTGCTCCTTAAAAATGGTTACCTAGATTTGCCTGTGGACTTTATTGGACTGACCTGTGCTACTGACTTTTATGCTTTATGAACCTGATCAATAAATCTTCATCATTTTTCTGAACAACATGTCTTCATTGGACTAAAAAGGGTAAGAGCTGCCTTTCACACACACAAATCTTTGAACACGCTACCAAATTAAAAACCCCTTAAGAGCTGATAAGCAGTTGAGAGTTGTATCTCTATTCTAATTAGCCGTCCAGCTCGCCCTGTGTAGGTTTGTTTTGGTTTCCAGGGGTTTTCCAGAAGAGTGGGGGCCGGCTGGATCGTGACATGGTGGCAGCGGTGGGATGTCGCGCCTCTTGACGACGTTTTTTTTTTGTGTGTGTGCATGTGTCTCTGCCCGGCAAGAAGCAGCAGCCTTTGTTTGTTTTTGGCTGAAAGCCTGCAGCAGAAGCTGAGAAAGTGCCTCCTTGGACTGCTTGCGTTTTCCTGAGATAAGGGTGCTGAAAGGAAAGCAGGATCGCAGCTGTTTGCTTCTTCGTTTTGAGTTTTGAGTCGGATTCTCAAACTCCCAGATCTGAGGGCCGTGGGCCGAGGGCCGATCCAGTGCTGGCAAGTCCAGAGGGACTGAGACGTCTTCCAAGCCTACAAGATGGAAGGTAAGCCAGTGGCTGATGAATGTACCCCCTCACCACAGTTAGCACCCCAAGACAGACTCCATTCCAGATGGGTTCTTGGAGAAGGTGCCCAGATGATGTTTAGCCAAAAGGAAGGGCCCAGGGTGGGTGAAGCTTGTCCAGATGACTTCTGAGACTTCCCCAGACGCCCAGCAAGCCCCAAGCCCTAAGTAAGACTCTTTTGTGTTGAATTGGAGTCAAAACTCCACAGAGTGCCTATTTTCACTCAGAAGCAGTTCCCTGAAGTAATTTTCCCCCAAAGCCAAGAAGGAGTGGAACCCTTCAGATAAGATTTATTTTCCTGCATTGAAGTTCCTAATTGCTGATTACATGTGCTGTTTGGTCTTTGAAGACCTGGAGAGTTTGCAAATTGCCTCATTGTGTTTGAGATACCAGCTTAAGGGTGGAAGAGCTCCAACGGACTCCTCCACGTGTCCAAGGAAGAAATGTTTTGCTAGAGTGTGTGGGCCAGAGCCACCACTCTGAAAAGTGTTATCTACAGGCTGTTACACTACGCTGTTTTGGTCAGCTAGTGGGAAGTGGGAAATAATTGCCGGATGCAGTGTTTCCCTGAGTTTTACTACCCTCCGAAAGCCAAGAGCTGAAGAGGGGAGTAGTCCGTAAAGATGGCTGTGGGTAGCCCACCTAGCGGTTTCAGCAATAGCAGAGGCCAGATCCAGATCCAGATTCCCGACGTACTGAGGAGAGTGAATGGAATTCTGCGTGCTCTTGAGTTGAGAAGCTAGTCAAGCCATCAATTCTGTTGCCTGTTTAGTTCCCAAACCTCACAGGGATGAGGGTGATGGGTTGTTTGATTGATTCCTTTGGGCTGTGTTCTGATAAATACCTTAAAGGTTGTTTCTTGAGTTTGTTTTCTAGGAGATGCACGTGTTACTGTCGTCTGAAAGAAGTGCTGATAACGGAACTCTGAGTGGACTTTGTTCAACTGGTTGTTTAATTGTTTGCAGGTGCAACATCGAAGAAGACGAAGAAGGGGGGAAATGTTATTGTTTCTTGCTAATCATCTGTTTATTTTTCCAGAGGCTCGTACAAGCGGCCTCTGTGACATGTGTGGTGTTACTGACCTGTTTTCTGATTTAAAGGTTGTTCTGTTTGGGCAAAATGTGTTTTGGAAAGGGAAAACCTTTGGTACCTGAAAATGCCCAAGTCTTTTGTTCCAGCAAGGTTTTATACCTGAGTTTGCTTGCAATGCAGAATGTAACTTATGTAACGTGTACCTCCAGTAACTAAAACTGGAAGAAGCTTTAACGCTTGATATCCTACATATATAAGGGATAGCTTGTTTGCTCAATTGCTTTGCTCACATTAGTAAACAATGCCTTTTGGTAAAGTCAAACCCCCGGTTTGCCTTTCCAGAAAGGAGGGCGTGTCAGGAAATGAACCTATTTCCTAAGGCTTAAAATTGCCAATTTTCAAATAGGCCTCAGAAAAATCCATTTTTCTCTCTCTGAGCCTCAAGGCTGTGTAACTGCATGTTTTTCAACCATGTTTTTCAGTGTTTCTTATCTTTTGTAAGCTAGCTGAGAGCCTAGCCGTGTTGTGTCTTTGCATAAAGGTAAACAACCATTGTTGTGAGAAAGTTTTCTCTCTTGCTACTTGATTGGCTGAAGCAGTCCCATCTGACTGCAGATTCTCCATTTTGGAGAGAAGAAAGAGTTCGTCTCTGTTTCTTCATGGATTAAGACCTGTTTTTGATTAGAGAGCTTTTGTTTTTGGTTCTTTATGGGCTAGCAATCTTTAGCCTAGGAGCTATGCATTTTTGCTCCTTAAAAATGGTTACCTAGATTTGCCTGTGGACTTTATTGGACTGACCTGTGCTACTGACTTTTATGCTTTATGAACCTGATCAATAAATCTTCATCATTTTTCTGAACAACATGTCTTCATTGGACTAAAAAGGGTAAGAGCTGCCTTTCACACACACAAATCTTTGAACACGCTACCAAATTAAAAACCCCTTAAGAGCTGATAAGCAGTTGAGAGTTGTATCTCTATTCTAATTAGCCGTCCAGCTCGCCCTGTGTAGGTTTGTTTTGGTTTCCAGGGGTTTTCCAGAAGAGTGGGGGCCGGCTGGATCGTGAGGCTCCTTCATATCCCCTATCATGCAACTCTCTGGGAAATGAACCCCATGCTTTTGGTTTCCAAGCACAGTGCTTTTACCCACTGAGCCACCAGGAAGCTCAGACATTGCACACTGCTGGCTTTGCTTCCATTTTCCAGTAGCCTACAAAAGCTAGCCCTACCTGTTCGTATACCTAACACAGTATCACTTTCTGGAGTGGCATATGGGTTGGATATTCCTTTTAACAGCACAGAAGATAGATATACCAGTATGTGTTCATGTTTTGTGGATTCTTCTTGGACAGGCTAAAGTTTTCCTCTCAAAAAGGTGATTTCAGAAAACTGTATGCAAGACAGCAAAGTTTTTAAAATCATCTTGTTTCTCTCTACCACACATTTGAAAAGACATCTTGTAAATTCATTTCCTCCTTGTAGAGCTGCACTTGCTTTCTTGAAAGGAAAGATAAATTTAGCTTGATTGCATACTAATAATTTCACCTACCTACTCTTGCATTAAATGATTATCCCACTAGAAGTCAGTGATCTGCTTTGAAGTTTTCATCTTCAAAAGAGCCACCATATGAAGTCTATTCATACAAACAGGAGTTCCCCTAAACAGAAAAACATCCTCTGCATCTGACTCTTAATATCTGCACTTGATGAAATGCCTTTGAGCATCAATATGATTTTAATATTACCATATATATATTTCATGATGTGCACAGCTGTGTGGGCAAAGGCTTGCAAGGGAGGTTGTTCCCCCTTTAAAAAGAAGGATGAAACAATAGGAGGACACTTAAGATCATCTGCTGTCAAATAATTCCCAAGACTATAAACAGGTGGGGAAATGGAATTTGGGGATGATACTAGCTTACTTTAATCTCTATGTATCTAGAGAGGTCCATATCAAGTAGAAAAGAAGCAATATGCAAGTGCAAAATATAGATTAGTTAGCATTAGAGCAGGAGTTCTCAACCTTCTGAAGTTAATTTGATGAACGTCTTACGTTTCGGTTGAGTGGTTTGGCAGCTTTTGTGATATAATGAAAATCACGTACATTCAATGAGCTGCCACCACAAAACTAAAGCACCCACAAAAATAATGGTTACATAGACTGAAAACTCACCTCGGCGACTTTCAGAAGTGTAAAGAGCCATTGGCCAAAAATACAAAGCAATTATGTCATTGCTTCCGAAAGTTGCCTTGAAAAAATGCAATCTTTGCTAGGGGGTGTCAGTTTTTGGTGGTCCAGCGACCAAACCACACAACCAATTCAGGTGTCACAAAGTGCATTTGAAAGAGGAAAGAATATCCTTTGTGGTGGCACTATTACATTTGAAATTGGACTTCAGGAAAAAAACTATGAAGCATTTCACAAAAAAACCACTCAAACAAGGCCACAAAAACACAAAAATAAAAGGGAAAAACATGTTAGAAACTGAATACAACAATTTCCTGAGATGGATACAGTTCAAATACAACATGTGGAGAAGAATGACACCGAAGCAGGAATCAACAACAAAGATATTAAGGAAAAACGTGACTCATAAAAAAGACATTTTTGGGGGAGGTCAGTTGGCGGTGAGCCAGTGACCAAACTGATCAACCAATCAAAGTGATCCAAAGTGCAATTGATAGAGGATATAATAACCTTTCTTGTGACACTTATACAATTTGGATCGGACTTCAGAAACATTTTCTTTGAAGGTTTAAAAAAACACTTTCTTTCTAACCTTCCTTCCTTCAAAAAAAGTCTCTCTCCAGATCTCAGCTTCTCGCTGGATGTGGAAGTAAACAGGTTGTCAGTGTGTTTGTTTTGTGAATGAAGGAAGGTAAGAGAAAAGTGGGGGGGGGGGATCAGTACCCACCTGGCAGCAAAGAGGCAAGCAAGAACTTTAAAAAGTTCTCACTTGCGTCTGTTGCTTCTGGGTCGCATCTTCACTGCTGGGTGGGTCCTGATACCCACACCCACCCACACCCATGCCTTTTTTCAAATTCACATGTGTTTTTGTTTTTGCCAACTTTGTAGTCTTGTGCCACCTCTTACCTTTTCTTCATATGGTCTCTGTCCATGAACAGTTTCCTTTCATGATCACTTTGTGATCGCTAAAACAGGCAATTCATCCCAGTGGCAAAAGCACAAACTCATACAACTGAGTTGGAAGGGCCCTATGGGTCCATCTAGGTCAATGCACAGCTAATAAATAGTTGTCCAATTCTTTTTGAAATGTCTCCAGTGTTGGAGTGCTCAGATACATTCCATTGTTGCACTGCTTCAATAGTTAATTTTTATTCCCTGATATTCAGGGAGGGTAAAGCAAATTTGTGACCCTTTGTAGGAGATTGAATTTTGTAGGCAGGAATATGTTCCTTATGTTGTTCTGTCACCAAGTGAAATGCCAAAAAATCCTCTTTTTAAAATTGTTACCAAGGAAAATTGCTTGTCTATACACAGAAACATTAATTTGATTTAATTATTTTTTTAAAAAAAATTCTTAAAATACACTGAAAATATTGTATTGGAATTTGCATTCTGATTCTTTTGCTTACAGTTCAATATCCAACTACCTTGTTTCTTTTATTGGCTCTACAGGAGGACATGTTCAACACATCCTGCCATGTTCATTCCAAGTGAAACCTACCTACAAGTATCTTAAATCAAAAGAATTCTGCTATGCTGGATGAGAAAAATCTTTATGGAAAAACCACAAGGTTTCTCAGACAGAGGCATAACAACAATTCTGTTTCAATCTATCTGAGTGTACACAGCACAAGCAGCATACTATGGAGTCCAACAAATTGCTCTATGGGAAGGGAAATTGTTGTAGAAAGTGAGCTCTCTGCATAGAAACTTAGCAAATACATTAATCCTGCCTACTGTGTGAATCCTCTTAGGAAGAAAAATGCATATGAATGAATATGTACATTAAAGCAGCTACTAACAATGACCGCACAGAATATCACTGGGAAAGTACTTTCTTTTTTAGATTATGACAGCTGGAATCAGCTGTCTGCTGTGCAAATTTGGAAAGTGTTTCTATGTTGAATTGTTGACTTTGGAGCTATATGAAATAGCAGTTGTGGTTCACAGGTATTCCTGTGAGGTCCATAGCATATTTGATGTGGTTTTAGGATTCTAAGTGTTTTCTTGGCACCCTTACTTCAAGCAAACGTCAATGTTCTTTTGAAAATTCTTGATTTATAGCCCTGTGCAGAAGTAATAGAGTTATATCTGAATAAAGAGTTTATTGAATCCAGTGAGACACAAATATGCATTTTCTCCACTGTACATTTAAGGGTAGCAGTTACCATTGTATTTAGCCTTTATCCTCTAATTCCCTAATACAGATTTTCTTATATGCTGTCATGGGAGACATCTTTCCTACGTTTCTCAAAGCTTGAGGTTGTAGACCTAGAAATCCTTTCCTCTCTGTCTCACAAGACTGCTTGTCATGAGATAGCTTGTTTTCAGTTCAGTGTTCCTATTTCTTATCTGTAGTTAGCCTTATTGTGGCTACCACAGAGACACTGTCTCCACATGTTCCCATGTTTTGAGAAACTTTCTGTTTCAATAGGAACGTACCCTGATTGGTTAGAAGGTACCCAACCTGAATGTAGATGTCTATGGGTTAACATCTTTGCCTGGGGGACTATTCTTTTTTGCTTCTTTACAATGATTACCTAGAGTGATTGGCCTTTCTGGACTGGTCTTTATGCTATAGGACTATGTTTTGTTTTGGACTGTCTCTGGACTGATTTTTATGCTTTAAGAACATAAGAACAATAAACCTACGTTTGCTTCAACAACGTCTCTTCATTGAACTAAAGGGTAAGAGATGCAACGCATTCGCACACAAGCCCCTGAATACGCTACCTGATTAAACCTCCTTGTGGAGGAGAAGCAGCTAAGGGCTGTTTAGCTGCATTGCCGGCCACCTCGCCCTCTGGTTAAGGAGGGCCAGAGCAGAGGGGGTCGGCTGCTTTCGTGACATATGCAATCATCCCTAATGTATGCATTAGCATACAGTGTTTGTCAGAAAACTGAAACACATAATCTTGAGAAGGTACAGTTCAGAATGAGTTTGGAAAAATGCAGTTGGGGTTAGTTTGTGTTAAAATTTGAACTAAATGTACAAACCACCTATTTTTATGATATCTATATCTCAAACTAATGTTGTTGAATTCAGAGACTGCATCATAATGTCCATGAAGCTGAATTATAGTAGACTGTTAGATTAAAAAATATCTTGTTATATTATTTCTGTTGAAATATTGATCATATTCCTGTTGGTAATTTAATCATGTGAACCTTATAAGGCACTGGTTGCTTTACTAGGTAAAACCTATTGCATAATCAGTTGTGTGCTTTGTAACACACCTAGAGCTTTATCAGTTAGCAGCAAGCTTGGTATGATAAATTACACAATTTAAGTCTTGCACATGTGAATAAGTAAGAGGAGTCTTGCCATTGGTTTACATTGTACTCATACTTTTTTCTTTTTGGCTTGCAAGAGTAAATTAGGCTGCATTTTTATGTTCCCTGATTGCAGGAATGTGGAACTAGTCTAGAGTCCAAAGCTGTATCCCTCAACTATCTCATCTGATGTGAGCCAGATGATATCTGCAGTATATTCTTACCTCCAATGTCACAGGTTCTCTTGTTACAGGACCACCTCAAAAATCCAGATGCTGCTGCAGCCAGGGAACTGGCTTTTCCTCCTTTTAGTCTTCCTTGTGCAGAAGAAGGCAAGGGAGAAACAAAGATACATAGATTAGCCAAGCACTTGTTCCTAAAACATTGATTTATTTCCTTGTTTGTTTTAATTTGGAGGGGGAGGGGATATCTTGGCAACCACTCTACCACACACAGTTTGTGACAATTGACCTTAAGAAATTATTCAAGAGTGAACTAAAATGTTTAAAGTTTATCTCAATAATTAATTTTTTTATTAAATTTTGAAAAAATGAAAAAGAAATACAGTAAAGAAAACAATAGCAAAACAATCAGGGGGGGAGGAAGAAAAAAGAAAAATACATTAAATAAAAGTATATATAACTAAACAGAGGGGAGAAAACCTACTAAAATAATAAACAAGTATGTGCTCCCTACACCAGGGGTGGAGGGAGCCTGTTACATTTTAAAATTTAATGTTTTTATCATCCTTTATTATTACCTTTCCAAATTTTCAAATTTTCCTGGGTAGGTTTACATCCAAAATTCTTTTCCACTGCATATTGTATAAAATATTTCCATATATTCCAAAATTAATTCTGTTTAATAAATCATTTTATAACATTAAAATTATTTTAAAGGATTATTGCTGTTCAGTCACACAATCAAGTCTGACCCTTTGCGACCCCATGGACCACCACATGCCAGGCTCCTCTGTCATCTGCCACTCCCCCCCCCCCCCGTAGTTCGCCAAGATCTACATGCACCATATCAATGATGCCATCAAGCCATCTCATCCTCTGTCATCCCCTTCTCCTTTTGCCTTCAATCTTTCCTAGCATCAGGGCCTTCTCAAGTGACTCCACTCTTCTCATTTGGTGGCCAAAGTACTTCAGCTTCAGCATTTGTTCTTCCAAGGAGCAGTCAGGATTTATTTCCTTTAAGATTGACTGATTTGATCTCTTTGCAGTCCAGGGGACTCTCAAGAGCCTCTTCCAGGACCACTGTTCAAAGGTGTCTATTATTCTGCACTCAGCCTTCCTTATGCTCCAGATCTCACAGCCATACATTACTATTGGAAAGACCTTTGCTTTGACTGTGCAGACTTTTGTTGGCAGGGTAATGCTCTACTTTTTATTATGCTACCTAGGTTTGCCATAGCTTGCCTCCCAAGAACTAATCGTCTTTTTATTTCATGGCTGCAGTCACCATCTGCAGCGATCTTAGAACGCAAGAAGGTGAAGTCTGTCACTGCTTCAATTTTCTCCCCTTCTATTTGCCAGGTAGTGATAGGGCTAGATGACATGATCTTGATTTTTTTTAAAAAATCATTTATTTTATTTTATTTCTTAGATTTCTATACCGCCCTACTTGGTGCGACCAACTCAGGGCGGTGTACAAAACAAATAGCATACAATCAATCAATAAGGTACAACAATAAGGCAAACAATGCTATGATAGGACACCACACAGTAAAACAGCAACAATGTTAAGTTTCATACCAGCCTTTACACTCTCCTCTTTCACCCTCATCAAAAGGCTCTTTAGGTCTTCTTCACTTTCTGCCATTAGGGTAGTGTCATCTGCATATCTTAGGTTGTTGATATTTGTCCCAGCAATCTTAATCCCAGCCCTGCATTACGTATGATGTACTCTGCAACACCCAAACATTATCCCTGTGCCATGGTCAGACCACTATCTGGTGATCCTGGAGCTCCCAGGAGTAACTCTTAACTACAGGGAGGTGGGGCCTATTATTCTGGCCCACCCTCCACGCCTGATGGAACCAAAAGGATTCCAGAGGGAGCTGGGGGAGTTTCCTATGGATTGGAGATACCATCTGTTGGGGAGGCCCGCCTCTCCAGCACAAGGAAAAGGGCCTTCTCAGTCATAGCCCCCACACTATGGAGCCGCCTCCCAGTAGAACTTTGCCTCCAAGCCCAGTTACTACCATTTAGGAAAGAGCTGAAGACGTGGTTGGCAAAATGGGTCTGGGGGCCGGGATTTTCAACAAGCTCCCCTTTCTGGCTCGTCTGAGGCTCCCCCTCTCCTGTAACCAATTTTAATGTTATTTTTTTGGAATAGTAGTGATGTTAGTCTGTGCTTCAGGCATATTGGAAAACAAAATAAAATAAAATTAAAATTAAAAACACTGTAGCACTTTAAAGACTAACTACTTTATTTTTATTGTTAGCTTTTGTGGATCAAGTCCACTTCTTCAGACAAAGAGTGAAACTTACAGGCATAGTTTTTATACTCCAAATTCAGGGGGTCAAAGGGAGATGGGTGTAGTCAAGCAAGATGACAGACAAGCAAGCACAACACCCATCTCCCTTTGACCCCCTGAATTTGGTGTATAAAAACCATGCCTGTAAGTTTCGCTCTTTGTCTGAAGAAGTAGACTTGATCCATGAAAGCTAACAATAAAAGTAAAGTAATTAGTCTTTAAAGTGCTACAGTGTTTTTTATTTTGCTTTTTATTTTATTTTGTTTTCTGATTTAATGTTAATGTTATGCTAATTTTATATTAGCACAGTGGTGGGCATATTGCCAAATGTTCTTAAGGGTTTTTAAAAATTGTTTTTATATGGGTTTTAACTTGTTTCATTGTATGTTCAATAAGATGCTCTCTGGCCTATGCACACCACTGGATTAGGGCAGTATATAAATCTAATTAAAAAAAATAAAAAAAATAAGCAGGGTGATAATATACAGCCTTGCCCTCCTCCTATTCCTATTCTAAATGAATCAGTAGTTCTGTATCTTGTCCTAACTGTCACTTCTTGATTCACATACAGATTCCTCAGGAGACAGGTTAGGTGGTATGGTACTCTCATCTCTTTAAGGACTTGCCACAGTTTATTGTGGTCAACACAATCAAAGGCTGTGGTGTAGTAGAGATTTGTCTGGTACTCCCTTGATTTCTGCATGATAAGGATAAGAATGTGAAGATGTGCAACACAGATTTGATTTCTTTTTTTATTTAATTTTTATAAATTTTCATACAATACAAAAAATACAAAAAAATTAACATTACAATAAAATAATAGTAAATGATAATCAAACACATATGATATTACATTGCTTAAACAATCTTGTTTTGTAGTATTAACTAAAGATAAAAAGAGAAAATCAAAAAGAAACGATTATATTCTGCTAAATTCTAAATTAATATATATATCTACTTAATTGCTATTAATTCTTAGCAGTTATCTAGTCTAACCAATCAGTATAGATTACACCCAAGTGATATTTACAATGTCCAGGATTGCCACAGCTCAATTTTCCCAGAAGCAGACCTGATCTGGGACAGGTTTAATCCCTTGATTTTTCACAATTACATACTCCACAAATTTTTTCCAAATTCCCCAGAATCTGTTTTCATGGACTATTCCTTTTCTAACCCTTAATTCCCATGAATGTGGAAGATGTGCAACACAGATTTGATTTCTAACATGAAGACAGCTTAGTTAATACAATATAATTCTGTAGATTCTGGAAACAATCAGTTTGATTTTTCACCCATTGGGTATTAATAAGTCCAATTTTTAACACATTCAAGTTTGTTCAAGATAATATGAATCTACCTAGATTAGTTATTAATATCTTCATGTTAGAAGTTCAAATCTTTGCTGTGCATTTTCACATGCTTGTCTAGTACAATAATTTTCCATTTTGCAGATCTAATCAGTGAATTTGCAACTTATTTTTATAAAACAAAATTTCAGAGAAGACCATAGGATTATGAAATATGGCTTTGTAGCACTATATGTAAGGTTTTGGCATTGCAAATATCAATATAAGTTAAAATATGCAAAATATATAATTATGCTATATAAACAATTATATACAACAATATGCCATTAGGCTGCAATTTAAGATTGGGCATTATATATGCATGTACAATATTTTTGAATTCTAAGCTACAGTGAAGAACATTATGAATTACTTTGCATCTTGCTCCTCTGTTCTGAACAGGTCAGAAATAATTTCACACCGCATATAATGCATCTGGTATGAGGGAAACTTGAAAATTATTTAGTTACAGTTTCTCTGACCAGGCTTGCAAAATAGCATACATTATGTTAATAGGCAAGTATTTGAGAATGAACTTGAATATTAAAACACAGGAAGTTTGGGATCGAACACAATGTTAAGCATTGCTAACAAACTGTCAAGAAAAGAGACTTGCTTTAGCAGTTTTATTTTCCTTACTTAGTTATTTACTAAATTATTATCAATTTAAATGACAGCTCAGTTAAATGGCAATGCTGGAATTTAACCCTGTATAGTAATGTAAAGGTCAATGAGATTAAATAGTCTTAGATCCATTGTGAGGAAAAGCTGTTTGTCTTTTAGAGAACAAATGCTGACATATAAACATTACATTGCTGTAAATTGGAGTAGCTCATGGAGTAAACAGAGGAGCTATGTGTCCGTAGAATTGAAGGGGTGTCCTTCTTCCCTTTTCCTGAGTCACCTGAGTCATCCTGAGCCACCTGTGCAGTATGCAAATATAATATTATTTAATATTATTGGAAGTTTTACTGGAGCTGCATTACTTCTGCACTGCAGATTGGGACATTTTTCTTTTTCATGGAAAACTGGAAACTTGCACAAGTCCTTGAATGAGTGCTGATGTTTCTCTAGGGCAGCTCTGAAAATGCTTGTAAAAATTGCTACCGGAGAGAGCTTCTTCATTGTCTGATCTATCCTGATATTCACTTGAATAGTATGACAACATGGCACCATGTAGCTAATAATTTCTAATTTCAAGATGCTGTAACTAAGGTCAAATTCTGTTTAGTCTAAGGGAGAGGAATGGGGAAGAAATAGAATTAATGTACTGCATTTGTACTATCTAGGGCTCTAGGCCAGGGGTTCTCAACCTTTTCCAGCCGTAGACCAGACCACACATCCTCAGTGATTTCCCCCCACAGTAAATGCACAGTAAAACACATACACGGCTGTAGTAAACATATTTACGATGGCTGTGGACTCATTTATGGCTGTAGTAAACATGTTTACAATTGCTGTAACTGAGTCAGTGGCCAATTCTGGTGGGGGCAGGGGCAGGGGCGGGAGCAGCTGAAGCAAGGTTGGAGGCTGGATTATTTGGTGCTGCGGGCCGTAGGTTGAGAACCCATACTCTAGGAAATAAGGTTGACCCACACTATCTCACCATCCTGTGTTATGTAGTTTTAACTGCAACTCCAAATGAACCTAATTGTATCTATGTAGGAGCAGAATGGGGATAAAAAATGCATGTTTAAATGCCCCTTCATCCCAGGATGTTAAAATAAATTTAACAAGTACCGTATATGCTGGGTTATAAGATGACTTTTTACCCCTGAAAAACATGCCTCCAAGTGTGTGTGTGTGTGTGTGGGGGGGTCTTGTACGTCAGGTGCACTTCAGTTGAATAAAATACAGTAATACCTCAGATAACGTTTACCTCGGATAACATTTACTTCGCATAACGTTAAGCAATCTGGGGAGGAGAATTCCATTGAATAACGTTAAGGTCCTATGGGATGGATCGGATAACAACTTTTAATATCAGATGACGAACAGGAGTTTGAAGGCTAGGGAAACTGTCACACCAGCAAATTTGCTAGGGACTTGCCTGGCACTTGCTCTCTCCCTCTATTTGTTATCTTCCTTCTATCATTGACAGTTCCAGTTTGGTTAACAGATTAGAAAACAAACAGCATGGCAGCTCCCATAGGTTTATTGTTCCATTCAGCTTTAGTGAATTGTCTTTGGTGAATTACATTTAATAAACTTGCACTGTTTTATGTTTACTGTACATGTTTGATAACATACAGCCTTGTGACAGTTTTTCTGCATGTCATATGCATTTGAATATAAATTAACATGTTGAAATCAAATCTGATGTTCTTTTACATTTTATTTGGTGTGTGGAAGGTGTGCGGAAGAGGGGGTAGTCTTATACAGTGAGTATATAACAAACTCTATATTTTGAGTGGAAATGTTGGGGGGTCGTCTTATACGCCCAGTCGTCTTGTACCCCGGCATATACGGTACTTTAATAATTGTTTTAAAACTAGGCTAGCATCAAGAAAGTATGTTGAACTTCATTGAGCTCAGGCTAATAATTCTCAAGTGGTGAAATTAATACTATTGTGGATGTCCAATTCTTACTAATAATTGCATCATCATCATCATCATCATGCTTTTCCCCGACCCTACTGCAATCGCAGAGACCGTTGGGGGGTGGGGTGGGGTGGCTTTAAAGGCAGGGAGGAAAAGTTCTTTCCCTGCCTGCCTTTAAAGCAGTTTGTCCCTGAAGTCAGGGCCTTTTTTTTTTTTAACATTATCCGGAGTATTATTATTATTATTATTTATTAAATTTAATACCCCGCCCCAATCGGGAGGACCCGACTCTGGGCGGCCCACAATCAGAATAAAAAGAATAAAACAAGAATAAAACTATCACTAAAACGTCAAAGTTAAAACAATCGAAAGATTAAAAAGATTAAAAACAACACAGGGATAGATAACAGTAAATCCCATGATCCAACCCAGGGGGGCAGTCCTTAAATGAGCCACTTGGTATGGGAGCCCATGGTCCCGGGTCCCCAAATCTGTCCCGCCAGCCAGGTTTTCAAGCCCTTTCGGAAGGGGAGGAGCTCCGTTTGAAGGCGCAATTCGGTATTACTTTATAGCTATTTAATCCCCAAAACTCCTATTCCACACAATCTCCCTATCCAAATGACACAAGGCTCGAATGGAAAGAGGAAGCCAGGGCAGGTTGAGGACCTTGCCACCCCTCCCCGTGTGCCCACCCCAACATATTGTATTGTAATGTAATGTATTGTCTGTAAGCCGCCCTGAGTCGCCACGGCGAGTGGGCGGCAATATAAATTTGAACTAATAAATAAATAAATAAATAAATAAATAAATAAATAAATATGATCAGGAACAAACAGTGACAGGAACAGAGGTTTTCTGTAACAAAAATACGAGGCATGGTTGGTAATAAAACATACATTGCTTTAGGGTGGGTAAAGTTTAGTGCTGTTCAGCTAATTTCTGGGGTTGGAAATGGTTGGAAATTTTTAGTTACTATGTGTTTTGATTCCAGCACACTCTTGCCTGTTTCTCTCAAACAGTTCGGAGTAACACCATACCTAGGAAATAGTCAAGTGGCAAAGCTAAGATGGAGGAAATGAAAGGGAGCAATAGAGAAGAGCTGCACTAATGTCCAAAAGATCTCTCCTCCTATCCATCTTGCTTCAAGATTTACATGCTAGTGTGTTTAGTGTTAGCTTGGAAGGAGTTAGCATTATGGCATTTTTCCAAGCTGTAAAAAAAGCTGCATTTCTTACCCCATTTTCCTCCTTTCCCTCTGGGATCTTTGTGGAGGTGGATATCAATAAATCACAGGTGGGACTTTAGGGGATAAAATCAAGCCTAAGAGATGGTGGAAACAACAACCATTGATAGAAGACTTCACAAAAGGAGGCTAACAATCTAAAAATAGAAACACTGGAAACACAAGGGGAATGTAAAGGGAAATGGAGATAGAGAAAATCAAGGGGGGGGGGACCATGCCATTAATTTTATCATGCAAAATATACAAAATACAAGGCAAATAGGACTAAGAGATTGATCTGGAATTTCAACAGTGCCAACAGTATAAAGAGAGAAAATGTTTCACATACGTAAGGTGTAATCTACATACTGATGTGGCATATTTTCAAAAAAGCACAAAAACTGAATTCACATATAAAGTGGGTATACACAATATTCCATTTTATCTATCCAGTATATCTCTTTGGATCTCTCATCCCGATGATGATGATGATGATGATGATGATGATGATGATGATGATGATGATGATGATGATGATGATGATGATGATGATGATGATGACGACGACGGCGACGACGGCTGGGGGCAGGGCACCGGTGATGGAGGGGCCCTGGTGCTTACAGCTGCATTGGCCTCTCCACCCTGGAGAAGGCAAAGTCTGGGGATGGGGCGGAGAAGTCCAGCTGCCCACATCCTTTTGAGCTGGCCCAGGGGTGGGGGTGGGGTGCCGGCAATGGAGGGGACCTGGTAACCACAGCTGCGTTGGCCCCTCCATCCTGGAGAAGGCAAAGTCCAGGAACGGGGCGGAGAAGTCCAGCTGCCCATGTCCTTTTGAGCCGGCCCCGGGGAAGGGTGCCGGCGATGGAGGGACCCTGGTGCCAACAGCTGCATTGGCCTCTCCACCCCAGAGAAGGCCAAAGTCCGAAGATGGGGCAGAGAAGTCCAGCTGCCCAAGTCCTTTTGAGCCGGCCTGGGGGCAGGAGATCCACTGATATGCTTGTATCTCCTGGATACTTAACATAATCTTGAAATCATATGAGTAGTGTGTCAGATCTTAGGCCAGTAATTTGAGAGGATGAGAGAAGCTGTTCGTAATGAAAAGTTGCTTGCTTCTTTACCTAAACTGAGGAAGCAACCAAAAAGCACTACACATTTTCTGACATAGTCACTACCTCTGAGAGGATCAAGGCTGTATATTCCAGATCAAATGTTGCATAGTTTTTTTTGGTTGGAAAGCAGGATTGAGGCAGTTGAATTTTCAAATAGAAAAGCATGACATCGAAAGAGCAGCTACCTGTATCTTATTGTCCCATCCTGCCCTGCTCCATCTTATTTGTAAGATGTGCAGTTATAATCTGTGCAGTTATAATCTGTAGCAACAGCGCAATATGAGGCCTGAAAATGAAGAATTAATTTACAAACATTGCTACCAGTGGTGGGATGTCAAAAATTTTACTACCCCACCGTGACGTCATCACAGTATGGGTAGAGCTAATGTCATGATGTCATGATGTTGTGGGCAGGGCCAAAGAAAAAATAAAAATAATTAAAAATAATTAAAAATAAAATACTAGGTCGGAAGGAACTACAGAATGAACTCACCACAAGATGGCTTCATTTTGGCACTTTTCAACAGTTAAAGAAGTTAGGTACTAAGTCTTTGCCTAACCAGTTATCTAGGACAATATGCCTTAATGTAAATGTAAAACAGCTGTACCTCCTTAAGGGTTCTCTAATTGGAACAGCAATTGGAACAGCACAGGTGTAGGTTACCGATGAGGTATCTCCAAGACTTTGCTTAAAAACTCCAAACCAGGCCGCCAGGCCTTTTTAGGAACTGTGGTAGCATGTCAATATAGGTAAAGGTATTAAATGCACATTAAAATACACACAGACACACCACATCCAAAGGTGAGTCACTTACCCTGGGGAGCAGGCTATAGGGAGCTTCAGGCTAGAAGCTTCTCTTCCTCCTCCCCACTTGGGAGGACAGCAAGGAGGCCGTGCATACACACCAAGCACTGTAGGTGAGCATGCACACCAAATGCTGTGAAAAGGTAACCCCCGGAGGTGGTTCCCACCAAAAGCTGCTACTGGTTCTCCGGGACACTGGGAAAAGTTACTACCGGTTCTGGAGAACTGGTGAGAACCTGTTACATCCCATCACTGATTGCTACTGTGGTACACTACAGGGTTCTATCTTTCTCCAAAATATCTCCATGTCTAACAAAAAGGCAGGAAGTTGGACTCATGGGTTTCATTATGTGGTCAAGATTTGATTCTGGCACCTTCAGCAGGAAATACTTGGGAAGGGCGAGTTCAGCTTGGCTATTAGGCATCATCTAAATCAGTGTGTTCCCAACATGGTCTTCAATTCCCAGAAACCTATGTCAGTATACTGGTTGATCAGTGTATTAGGGAATTGACTTAGGCTTCTGGAAATGGAAGTTCAAAAATCAAAGGTTGAGAAACACTGATCTAAATAAAACATTATACATAAAGTTTATATCATTGCCAGCTGAATGAGTATAAACAAGACAAAAACAAAAATGCTGTAGCACTTTAAAAATGAATGTTATATTTTAATGTGAGCTTTTTTGACTAAGTCCACTCCCATGTCTGGTGAAGGAGATCTAAACCATGAAAGCTCACATTAAAATATAACCGCTAGTCTTTAAAGCAGGGGTGTCCAAACTTTTCAGGCCATGGGATGGTCACATGATTCAGCAGGCCAGTCACATGATTTCTCCCACTGGAAGCGGAAGTAAAATGTGCCTTTCAATCTGTTTTGCAACAGATATATTTTGCAACAAGATGAGATAGATTTTAGGCTGTCATTTTCTCTGCTTAAACCAGGGATGCCCAAAACTATGGCCCATTGAGTTAGAGATTTCTTATAACTAATTTTTTTGGTATTTCAGAAATTTCCTGAGGTGGCACATTCGTGGTAGAACTAAGTAGCAGAAATTGTCCAAGGCATCATGGGGGAAAGCAGGAGTGAATGCGGAGGTAGCTTGCTGGCTGAAATTGTTCAAACACTGCTATTTTTGCTGGCATTTCCAGAAAATAAGTGCACCTGTGAATTGTCAATATGGCTACAGTAGTTCCCTATTAAATCTCTGCACTGGCATGTAAATACTTCAGAAGCAACTAGGTTGAGAATACATTATGGTGTTACCTTGCTTCCATTCATTTCTCTCCCAGTCAGAAATGACCCCGTGCTAGGAATGCTTTGTTTCTTGGCTGTCTGGAAAATGTGACAGTATTCATTTGTATACAGGCTGAAAAATGACTGATTGTTTCCTCATCGTCAATGTGAAACCAATGGGAAACCTGAACAGCGGCAATAGGGGCCTTAGTATTTTATTATTTGGGTTTTAAGTATGGGAAGGTTAATGCGAACAACTCCAGCTCCAAAGAAATCAGATATCTATGTGCATGTGATTGTGTGCTTGCATGTACACTTGTGCACAACTTTGATTGACCTCATAGGAAGCCATCAATTTATACTTAACTGAAATGTCATATTTTCCCCACCCACAAAACCACTTTACGGAATTGTCTCTGTAAGTTTAAAGCACAGAAGGCTAGTAGTTAACAGTATACATTGTCTTTTTCCCCCTTTTCTTTTTTCCCAGAGCCTATTTATGTTGAAAGAGCAAAGCATTACAGTAGACCGGATGTTTTAGGTCATTTATTTTGTTTTTGCTCTGGGTCATTTTGCAAAAGCACGTCTGCTCTTTAGCGTTCAAATGAGAGCCATTCTTACTCCCCAGATATTACCCAGAAGCACTTGGAGGCTCTTAATGATTAATACCATCACAGTCCAGCCCAAACCTTTCTGGCGCAGATAATGCCAGGCAGCAAGCACGCTTGACACTTTTAATGTATAATTAAGTAGAAAAAGTCAGCACTCAGTATGCAAATTTTTCAAAATGATAAATGATGCCATCCAGCAGTAGGGATTGATTTGGTGTAAATGAAACTAATTAAGGAAATGTCAAACATAATTAATAAAACAGGTTTAAGCTGCAAAACATTGTCAATTGAATGAATGAGGAGGCATTGGCTCCCATTGTTTCTGCTTTATTTAGGGCTTGTGTTTAGCTTGTACTCCCTTCCTAAATGCACTCTTTCTACCTCACACCCTCCACTACCAATTCCCAGAGAGGGGGAAAATAAATTTGCTTGTCTCTCCACTGACTGCAGAAATTAATTGTAGAAATCTTGTCCCATCCAAGTGTTACATTCACTCACAGGACATTAACATAACTAATTTGAAAGAACCCAAATGACTGCATAATAGAGCACTGTCAGAATGCTTGACAGTCTTTGGTCATACCAAATTAGCTTGGTTTTCTAATTGAAATTTTTTTCCCCTCTCACATACACACACATACATTTTTTCTCATTTCTCCCCCTCCCTCAGCTATTCATTTTTGATAAGAACAAAGGTTTTATAATTTACAAAAGAGTGCTTGACCTATAATTACTAGGAGGAAATTAGGGGAGGTAGGAAAGTCAGATTTAGTCCTGGTAATGATGCTAGAGACCTTGCCCCCTCTAGGGAGCCTGAAGAATAATGGAATCTTCTATTTTTATGGGCGACCTGTGCACTGGTGCTGACTCTCACTGTGAATCCACTTTACCTTTTAGATCACTTGCTTAACACTAAAAGTGCCAGCCAAATCGCAGGCCATTATTCCAAATGTCATTTGGTGCCAAAGCCATTTCCAATGCCCTTCCCTCCAAATGAATGAATCAAAGAACATCTGCCAGTTCGGTTATCTCGTCCTTATAAATCTTCTGTAGGAAGAGTTTAACATAACTTAATTTGTTCTCAGTTTGAGTAAAAGAAGTCACTGGGAAGTCTTTAAAAAATACAGTGCTAGCAACCTAACTCTTTAAAAGAAGATGGTTTGTGCATTAATCCTATTTAATATAGGGAGTAGCATTAGAATGAAGTTACTTTTTTCCTCATAATAGAGCCTGCCCAAAGTTCCCCTTGTGGGGTTATCGGGTAGAGCTAATGTTTTTTAATCATTGAAGGACAGAGAGACCTAAATCACATTAATTTGTTCCCTCCACTCAAACTGCACAGGTGATCTTTGCCCATATTGTGAAGTGGCTGGCGAGCAATTTCAAGATTTGGACAAATTGAACATTGTCCCAACTCCTCTGCAGAAAGACAGGGAAAGTGTAATTATTTTCCCCCTCCTAGCTGATCATTGTAGTACTGTGTCAAACAGGAAAGTAACAAAAGTTTTTTTTTCTTTATAGTGCCAATCAGGAAACTGTTCACAGTTGCTGAAATAAAATTTAGAACTGAAATGAGTGAGCTTCTGAATTTGTTCTCTGTAATTTCTGATATATCTTTTGAAATATTTATTTTACACCTCAAAACAGAATCCCTGTTTAATGCCTTTTTGACTAGGAAGGAGTTAAAAAAGTTTTCCTTGTGCTACTCACTAGCACATGGTAGCTCCAAGATGGCTTGGTTGATGATGGGTCAGACCAGTATTATCATGGTAGACAATGGAGCCACTGTCATAGTTCTCACTGCCCAGATGCTCATGTAACAATGCTGAAAGAAATTCTGCTCAGCAAACACCATACAGGATTCTATTTACAGCCATTTTGCAAAATTCAAGTCATCTTTCAGTTCTCCTGGAATAAAATTAAGGTTGAGGTAGGAATAAAATCTTTCCATATAGGTAATAATATTTATCTGTCATTTATTTATTCCATTTATTAGCCTGATGGCTGATATGATAAAGCTGTCATCTAAAGCTTATCTAGCTCATTCCTCATGAGGCATGTAGATTGCTTGTTCACCTTGAATTTAAGATTTCTGAACTTGAACATTTTAGAACTGAATAGGTAACTAAAGTTCTATAAGCGGATGAGAAGCTTATGTGGCACTCCAATTATTTGCTGAGAGTTTTAAAAGTCCAATATCCTTAGTAAATCACACTAGATTCACTTGTTTCCACTGCTTGCATTAGCATTTCAGGTGCATTGAGATTAGAGTCATCACACCTTTAATCAGTGGTGGGCTGTCAAAATTTTTGCTACCCCACCATGGGTGGAGCCGACATCATGGGCGGAGCTGACGACATGACGTCATGACATCAGGGTGGAGCCAATGTCATGACGTTGTGGGCGGATCCAAAGAAAAAATTAAATAAAAATTAAATAAAAATACACATTAAAATTAAAATAATCAACCAACTCATCCACCCACCCCAAACACAAACCAAACCCCCCACCCACCCACCCCAAACACAAACCTGTCACTTACCTGGCCTGAGTTTGGGGAGCAGACACTAGGCAGGCAGGTGTGCAGGAAGTGCAAACCGCCACTGCAGCAAACCACCGCAATGGCAAACCGCCACAGTGGTGCGGCAGCCTGGTGGGATGGTGGCCCAGTCCAGCAAGGAAAGGCTGCCACCACTGCTTCTTCAGGCACTGCCTGTGTCCTTTCTGGGAAGCCAAAGCTTCTATTTTTTAGTGTGCATGCGTCAAATGGAGGTTTGACGCATGCACAGTTCCGGGCAGCCATTTTGACTGCCCGGAAATACACTTCCGGAGGACGGCCAGAGAGGTCACCCAGGGGTTCTCTATCTGGAAAGCTGCTACCAGTTCAGGTGAACCGGTCCGAACCAGTAGCAGCCCATCACTGCCTTCAATGAAACTCCATGGAACATTTTTGGTTGCTGCTAGAACAGTTGCTTAAAATGTATTGCATGGAAAAACTCTGAATGTCTGCTTTAGAAATGCCAAAGAATGTGTATGCTGATGTGGGACATTAGAAGAAAAAATGGAGGGAAAATTAAAATGTCTTTAAAGAGAAGCTAATGAGATAATAAAACCAAACTTATATTTTAAATGTTTATTTTATTGAAGAATATCCATGGAATAATATGGCTTAATGCTCTGTTATTTCACCATTCAAAAGAGGCCATATAGAAGCAAGCTAGGCTAGGAAACAGTCAGCTATAAGAGAAAAGGTCAGTTGTTCAGTTTTCTCTAAGTGGAAAAGGGAATCTTATGCATGACTTCAGCTTTGAGACACAAGGAAAATATTTCTCCAGTACAAAGTCAGGCTGACCTTGGCTGGTGCACAGTACTATAAAGGTACAGTATGCTTATTAGAGAAGGTATGGAACCAGTTCACTTATCTTTGGCACAGTTTGACATCTTAAAAACATTTCTGTTCCCAACAACTGTCTTGTACTTGGATGCTATAGTAAAACAACTTTGCGAGTTATGTAAGCTTATAAAAACAATGCTTTCCTCCTCAGTGCTTCCTAGATATGTTGGACTACAACCTCCATTATCCAGAGGCCAAATTGTAGTCCAACACATTTGGTGGTCTCCTTGTTGAAGGAGACTGAAAAAGATTTTGCTCTTAATCAAGATAAAGTTTACTATATTTTAGCACTGTATAATTTAATGTGAAGCATTAGTTTGTAACTGAAATCTCACTGACTTCAAATTAATTACAATGTTGTACATGCTTACTCAGATGTATGTCCCACCAAGGTCAATGAGATTACTTCCAGTAAACTACAGCTTTCTTCAGATCAGAATCTATGTGTATAAAAGCATGGGAAGAGTCAGTAAATATTTAAATAGAAGGATGCCACTTGCCTGACCTTACCAATCAATAAACCCACCAAGCATCAAAAGGAAATTTAGAATTAGTCTTGGATGTCAAGTCGTGGGTATATTTAGCTAGCTTTGGGGCAGAACAATTTATGAAAGAGTGTTATGATTATCCCTTGAAAAAAATTACATATATTTATCAAATAACTTGGGATCCCAGAGTAGCAGCAGCTGCCTTTAAATCCTTGCAAAGTGTTCCAAACAGGAATGAATTAATTGATCAAGACAGGCATAACATTAAACAGGAACAGCCTATCAATTAACACTATATGCACTTATTTGCCTGGGATTTTCCCACTAGAACAGGATTGAGAGCAAGAACCTTGTCTGTGTTTTCAAATGTCAACAACTGAAATTCATCCAATAATTCCTGATCTGATGGCACACTGACAATGTCCAGAACAACACTTGTGGAGTTGCTTTTAAGAAGAATGATTATATCAGTATCTTGGAGCCATAAACTTAGTAAGAGCTCACAGGGAGATTTCCATAGCATGTTGCAGCTGATTCCTAGTGTACTTTGTAATCTTCAGGTATCTATTAAAACAGAGCTGAAGGGGTTATCATCAGTATAAATATTTCAAAATAATCATGGCAACTGATTCCATGTCCTACAGAACACCAGCCATACAAACCAGAAGCTCAAACACCACCTCTCAAAAATCTTCTAGTTGCTGTTAAGTAATGGGTCCCTCAGCTCTTCAAAGACACCTCTCCAAATCTCAGTTTCAACAAGAAATCTCATGTGACCAAACGTCTAGCACCTCCCCTTAACAGATCTATATCTTATTGTCCAGATCTGAATTACAAATAGTAGGAGGTTACAAAACAAACACCTGACATTGAACATTTGCTAATGAGTTTAACCTTTGTGTTACTGTGTGAACACATCCTTTGTTCTGTGAGGCAGCCTATGTTGTGAAAGGGGACATTTAAAGCCAATCGGAATAACAGCCAGAGATCATCTGCTACTGCCAGTTGTACAGTCATCTTGATTTGTATATTTATCTGACATGCTGACAAATCACTCTGTGCCTCTGTATCTGATATATATAAATTGATGCCATGAAGTCTCACTCCCATGTCTGACGAAGTGGACTTGATCCACATTAAAATATAACAATTAGTTTTTAAAGTGCTACAGCATCTCTGATATGGCTGAAATGCAAACTAATACAATTACTATTCTAAAAGAAATGTGTCTCTGTATCTCAAGCAGCATACAGTATTTGTGTCACAAAAAGAAGCACAATTGCAATCTGGAAATGGCTTCTCATGAAGCAATGTAAAATGCCCTTGCTTTCTCTCCCTTCCTTTTTAGTCTAGGATCCAAATGAATTAAGCAAACCATCTCCTTGCTAAATGCTAACATCTTCACTCCAGAATCATCATGAGACTACAACCCTATACAAGACTATATTGTCTTGCTTATGGTTCCTGTAACTACTTCTCAAAAGAAATCCAAAGGCAAAGGTAGTGAAAACAAGAAACACAAGAGCAAAGTTTATGACGTATAAAATGAATTCTCCAAAAGACTTTTGGTTTGAAATGCCAAGGGTGATAAGTCAATTGTATACCATATATTTATTACCATGCAGCTGGCTGAAATTAATATTTTTTGACAAGCTAGGATAAGCCATATCATGTACTTCAGAACATACAGAAGCTGTTCATCTTCTTTTCTTATTCTTGAATTTACTACTTTAAAAAACTTTCTTATGCTGGCTACGTACCTAGCTGCTTAATGCTAGTTCATGACTAATAACTTCATGTATTTCTTTTTAAATCTGTATCAGGAGAAAAAAGTATATGCCAAAAAGACAGTCACTGAATATTTTAGACTGTAGCATCTTTTTTATATAACTCAATAAAGTAATGCAGACTAACAAACAATTTAGAATCATAAAGATGCATGTTTCATTTCTGAGCAAATATAACACATCATCACTTCATTTTCTTTATTTTCCTTTAATGTGTTCTGTGCTTCTCAGATATGTATGGATTTCTTGCTTGGATATATGTATCTGTTTATCTGTATACTCATTATAATACAATGAGTTTATTGAAAGTGGAAATAATCCAGCACAACATTATTCAAAACATACATGGCAAAGGAATTTAAACTATTATTTTAAAAAGTATCTGTTTTTAGCAAAGAACAAAAATTGTTTAGCTCTTTTATTAAAAATTATTATAGGCAATTTACTTTTATAATATGACTCTAACACCATTAACCAACATATGATTTAATGCACTCCCGAGCAACATGATTTTTATATTTCCCTCAAAGCATTAATTTGTTCTTCCCAATAGATGTAAAAGATGTTTTCAACCCCCAGAAAAGCTTCAAATTATTAAAAATAAATTAAATTATCCTTAAAGTATATTTCATTTTTTGTTTCATTGGTATTGTATTTACCGTTGTCTCTGGTGACATAATATAGCTTAATACAGAAATACACCTTTTCTTTTTCAGGTTTAATTTCTGTTGTAACAGGGTCAAGTCTAAATGAAATATTTTGGGCAAATGGGAAATAGTATCACTAACTACAATGTCAACTCAAAAGCTACAATCCAAAATTTGATAGGGTTTTCCTAAACTGTACATTTAGTTATTAATTGATTATTAAATGCTATATTATTATTATTATTATTATTATTATTATTATTATTATTATTATTATTATTATTATTATTATTATTATTATTATTATTATTAGCAGCAGCAGCAGCAGCAGCAGCAGCAGCAGCAGCAGCAGCAGTAGCAGTATTTTGAAAAAAAATGTACACAGAATGTCTCAATTTTAAAATACACTTTCTTTCATTCTCTCACACACATACAAAGGGTGCAACTATAAACACACTTTCCTGAGAAGAAGCCTCATTAAAATCAATGGGACTTAATTCTAAATAGGCATTATAAGACCTCTCTGCTAAGAGGTTTTTACTGCTCCTCTTGACATTCTCTCACTCACTCATTCTTCAATAAGTTTATATTTTTCCCCATGAATGGGATTCTTGGTAGCGGAAAGACTTGAGAAGACATGATCTTGAAAATGCTGCTTAATTTAGACAGGGATTCTTAATATATCTGATATCATTGGCGTGTTGGAGGTTTCACTAGCAGGCATGTTCCAAACTCATGCCTGTCCCACTCTATCCTGTGAATAGCTTTTCTTGAAGAATGCTCAGTCACCCTGCAAACTAATTAATAGAGCTTTCAACTGATTAAATTTGGGCAGATTAATTGTCTTTCTAATTATTTGATTAACAGTGGAAACAAGCTCCATAGATTCACAATACATGTGTCATGTTGATACTTAGATGAGAGGTTTGGTTGTCTAAATATGGTAGAGTAATTAATATTTTGAAATCATCTTACATTTGGTGCCTGCATCTTGAAATACACACTTGTTAAAAAAATACTTGAGTGGTATTTCAAATTTGTGTACAAAAAGACATGATCCACATGCCTCAGACTAATGAACAAATTAAAACCTATGCATTGGATTTCACATTTTTTAAAATGTAACATTGCAATTTGCTGCAATTTAAATGTATCCAATTACAGCAAAACCTTGCATAAAGAGTGCCTCGCTTAGAGACTAACTCGCTTAAAGTACAGAATTTTATCTCAATGGCTGCCTCGCTTAACAACTAAAACCAACCAAAAACTCACTTAACAACTAAATCAGGGTTCACAATCCCCCCCCCCCCAGAAGTCACAATTGGTCATTTACAATGGTGTTTTGCTTAACGAGCAAACTTGCTTAAAGAGCAATCCCATGGAATGTATTATGCTCTTTAAGCGAGGTACCACTGTATAGATGTAAATATCTTTATGAAAGAGTGCACTGCTGAACGCTCCAATTATGCCTGTCCATTGTTTTAGCTGTAGCCCCAAGATGCTCTAAATTTCATAACTCTGTGTCCTTCTAGCATGAAGTTGGTGGATTTACCTAAGGAAATTCCTTTTATTATATGAATGCAAGACACACTTTGCTACTAATGCCTATATATTTCCATACTTCTGGGTCTCTCTCTCTCTCTTTATTTTGAACAACCTAGCAAAAGCAGTTTCTGACAGCAGAAAGGCAAATCTGTCAGCATACAGGGATTTCTGCCAGCAGTAGAGACCTGTGTCTTTGCGAAATTTCTACAGGCCTTGCATCTTTGAGTTAGGCTTGTGCTTGAAGGATGAATAGATGTGTCATTTTTTTTTGTTTCTTCCTGGTTCTGAATTTTTCCAAGCTTATTTTTCCCCAGTTCATTCACCCATCAGTTTAGTGGTTTATAAACCTTTTCTAAAGTCAATACGGTAATTTAGATGGATCCACATGTGTATTTCTTTTAGTTTGTTCCCAATTGTGTCTAACTTAATCTGTACTGGTATTTATTTTTACTAATCCCGAGGCTGCTGCCCTCTGCCCCTCAAGTGGAATTAGCAGATTTGGTGTGTCCCAAAGGTAACTCCATTGGCTCCAGGTTGGTGATGATATTGCTTTTTATTGGATCAGGTGATTTCCACAGCCAGACTCCAGGAACTGAGTGTGTCTCTTCAGTCCCCTGAATAGAGTCAATTAAGTATTGGTCTCAGTTCCAACCACAGAGGTCAGTGAAGTCTTTCCAATAAAACCAGGAGCCTTTTAGTGAGGCCTAGTAGAAACATATTGCAAATTAGGACTGTCCCCTGCTCTTCAACAAGCCTCTTCCTCCCATTGAGCTGGCATTTACCCTACCAGTGACTTAGCTGAGTGGAAGAGGGTGCCACAAGACTCATTAATCATGATGGTGTAGATCGAGCCTCCTCTGAGGCTGGGGTACTGGGTATTCCTTTCCTCCAGTCTTTAGCTTCTAGCCACCAGGAGGCTGCTTGCTGGTTCTTACCATGGATAGCTGCCCTGTTCCCAGGCCAGCTTTCTGGTTGAGCAGGGGAAAGGTTCCAGTTCTTCTGCTGCTGATTCTAGGCTTCCTCCTCCCCAGCTCACTGGGTATTGAAGACCCTAAAATGTCACTCTCACCCATTTTAACTCCACTAACAGACCCTTCCCCCATCATGCCAGCTATTTCTCATCTTCTGGCTCCCTCCAGACACTTGGGCTTCTCTCCTCTCAGTCTTCCCAAGAGCCCAGAGTGTCTGCTGAATCCTTCCTTTAAGGCGGTAATGGATGAGGACAGGTGGCCCACCTGGGGGGCTGTTGGCAACCCCCACCATCTCTTAAATGCCTTTTCCTATATGTTTTTGGCTGCCAATCTGCATCAGAAAAGTTGGAGAATCTTAATTACAGAAGAAGGACTTTGTAATGGTTAACCAGTTCATCCAGGAAGTGAGAATTAGATAGGCATGCATTAAAATGAAAATCTAACAAATTTCTCATTTTACATGATCACTACTTCCTAAATCTCAGTAGCAGTGGCCACATTTTTTCATTGTTGCAATATCAGAATCATTGTATGTGTGTCAATGCACATGATGCCCCTCAACGTACACTGAGGAGGACCTTATGTTGGCAAGAGGAAATGCTGTTGATGTTTTCTGATATTGGGCAGATGTAATCTAGCCCTTTTTAATTCTATTTTGTTTTTAGATGTGTTAATTTTAGCTTTGTATGTTATATGCATTTGACACGAATAAAGAAAAAAGATTTGCATGCTCCAGATTTTCCTTCAACCCTCCCTACCACCACAAGAATATACTAGAAATACAAGTATATAGGGTCTGACAAGTACATCTTAAACATAGAAATATTGGAACAGTGCTGTTGGCTCGTCTGCTAGTGCTTTGAAGTACCTGCATTTCCCTGTTTCAGCAAACCATTGTTCCATGGAATCTTATTTGTAGAATGTAAGTGATTGTAGTATCTCTATTTTGTTTCACATGACATTAATCTTGACTGTAAGACAGAATATTATGTTTTGATGCTTTAGCCTCCTGGCTCTTTTGCATAAATGGGCTTGATATTTGGCCCCTAAGGCAGTGGTTGATCAGTGCAACCATAAGCCTGGGTCCTTGCTACCCAGGCTTCACCTCTATGAATGCATCAATTTCACAAATGTACCGCCACTGAAGTAAAGGTCTCTCTACAAGGGCAAAAAGGAAATTTACTATGAATGGAAATGGGCTACTAATTCTTTGTTCACCCTCATAAACCTCCTGGAGTACAGCAAGGAACAGAAATTAGAGAAACATTTGGAAGGTCAGCTGCAGAATATTATATACATAAGTGTAAGGATATAAAAAGGTGAAGAAAAGTACGGAGGAAAGTGACAATGGGTGCCTCTTTTTTCACAGGGCTATTTCTCTGCCAACAAAGAATTTTCAGGCTTTCAGAAATAAATGCAAACCATATATCCAAGAAGGATCAATGGAAATGACATGATAAAACCAAGAGACCTTTTCAGCCTACCTCAATGAAACATATTGGCAAAAAGACATTTGGTGTAATAGATTTTATAGGATTCCTTATAAAAAATTGTTCTGCTCTTGCATTCTCCACAGCACCCCTTGCCTGGTATCATAGAATCAGTAGGGACCCTGCAGATTGTCAATGGCAACCCACCTCTGATGCAGGAACTCCACAGTTAAATATTCCAAAAGCCAATCTTTGTTTAAAACCCCTCCAATGAAGGAGAGTTCACCCATTCCAATTTTTGAGAAACTTTATTGTCAGAAAATTCTTCCTAATGTTTAGTCAGAATCTTATTTCCTCTAGTTTCAATCTATTAGCATGGTTCTTAACCTGTGAGGATATAGGATATACACCAACGGCCTGAGGGAAAAAATGCCATGGCCTGGCAGGCGGCTGAGAACATCGCTCCCTCCTCTGGACCCATACCAATGGCCTGAGGGAAATGCCACCATGGCCTGGCAGGTGGCTGAGGACCTCGCCCCCACCTCCAAGGCCCCCATCAACGGCCAGGGGGGAGTTAGTCTGAGTTCTGTTTTGGTTGTTTTTTGAGGTTGTATTTTATGATTGTTACTGTACTGTTCCTTTTTTGACTGCAAGCTGTCCTGAGTCACCTCGGCGAGTGGGCAGTAATATAAATCTGAATAAATAAATAATAAATAAAAAAGCTTTCTCTGTGTTCCACAAGATGGCCATTCTGGTTTTTGAAAACAGTGTTGTCTCATCTTTTAATGTTTTCTTCTATAGGGTAAGCACAGTCAATTCCCTCAACCATTCCTCATACAGCTTGATTTCTGTTGTTGTTACTCTTGTTGTTGTTGTTGTTATGTGCCATCAAGTCATCTCCAACCTATGGTGCCCAGACTTGAGCTCGTAAGGAGTCACAGAATAAAATGCACAAGCCAAAATCCTGTTGCATAAATTAAGCCTTTGGAACAATGATGATGTCATAAAATGGGGAGAATATCAATAATTAAAGACTTCCTGCTTCCATCTCATATCTTGCCTAACTCTTGTGTAATTGGTTTTCTATACAATATTTGCAAGCCAATAGAGCTACTGGTGAATGACTTTACTGACAGGAATAGATTTTCAGTAATTTTCCTTTTTCTATACAAAAGCTCCCACTGCTTATATGCAATGCCTACATGCCTGTCAGACAAGTCATGGGGCAGAAACAAGACATATTTAACTACCACAAATCTTCTCCTAATAACATCATCATCCTTCTGCAGGTGCTCCTTATGCAACAGGAACTTAGTCACTTTTTTCCTAGTACCTTGGAAATTAACTTGACTTTCTGAGGCCAGTTATGAGCCAAAACATAAGTAAAGCTGAAGGACTAACGTAACACTAGATGTCAAAGAGAAAACTTCAAGCTTTGTCATCACATACCAGTGCTCCATATGAAAGATATCACCACCACCATCAGCATCTGGGGAATAATTCCTCATATGTCTTCCAGTTGACCTCTGATGCAACAGAAGTAGGCTAATGTAATAAAGCAAGACAAAGAGTGAAACATAGACCTAAAACAGCAAGACCAAAGTTTTGGATATGCATTTAAGTCTACATCTCCCTAGAGTCATTCAACAGAGTATGTATGTCAAAAATATCTTCACTTGCAAGACCCAGACTGCTAAATAAATTAGCAATTTATTCTCCTTCCTCCATTTGACTTCTGCTGCATTGCCATTGGTTTTGCTCTTTGACTTTGCCCCTTATCTTTCCTCCTTTGTGGCACTTCTCAACACAGGGCTAATTTAGAGGAAATACAAGATAATTGACAATTTGGACACCCTGAGGAACGAGATAATGGCCTTGGCCTTCATGGGAGGCTTGAATGGATATAGCTGCAAGTGCATAATGATACGAGACATTGGTGCGGCTTCTGTATCTCCCCCCACTACAATCCCCACTCTTGTGCTCTTTTTTGTTTTACAGATGAAGCTTCAGCTTCAGCACTGAAGACTGTTAATAATAGGGGAACTGTGTTGTATAGTCAGAGTTTAATTGATTCATCATCATTCCTTTTAATATCTGAACATGTTGTATTACGGCAAGTACAGAAAAGGTTCAGTGTTTCCTATGAGGAAATCTTTTAAGACTTTTTAAAAGTGAAAGAGAGAGGATCCCATTAAGGAGTTCATCTATTATATGAAGGCTGTCTGCTGGAATTGCTTTTCTGAATGTTATTATGCAGAGTTTTAGTACCTGCCTGTGTTGCAGCAAAAAGCTCCCATCATGACATAGCCCTGTCGGTAGCTCACGACTGGAGCAGGGGATCCCTCATTGACAAATTTCAAGGTTAAGTATCTTTATCCACAGGGATTTTGGTGGCTTAGTGTGGCTTAGTGGTTAAGACACTGAATTTCATGACTGGAAGGTTGGCACGTTGAGACCCGAGTTCTGCACGATGGAGTGAGCTTCTGTCTCTGTCTCAGCTCCTACCAACCAGCAGTTCGAAAACAAGAAATTGCAAGTAGATAAATAGGTACACTTCAGTGGGAAATGTAACAATGTTCCATAGACTCCAGTGTTTAGTCATGCCTGTCACATGTCCACAGAAACGTCTGAATGCATACAGCACTGGCTCTTTGGCTATAAACAGATATGATCACTGAACCCTAGAGTCAGATACAACTAGATTTTGAACAGGGGTGACCTTTACCTTTTCCTTATCCAGGTCCATGAATTTCACCTCATCTTAGATCAATGAAGTCTTTTCCAAGAAGGTAGGGTTATTCTTTTATGTGACCCTTGTCATAACTATATGCAGCAATGCATATAAATTTCCATTTTGGCTTGATATGTTCCCTTAATTTCTGCAATTAAAAAAAAGAGATCTCTAGTTCTTCTCCTTCTGTTGTTTTCCTCTGTTACTTTTAACTGTTCATTTAAGAAGGCATCCTTCTTAAATTTCTTTGGAAATCTAAGTTCAATTGGGTGAATTTTTATCTTCTACCTTTGCTTTTTACTTTCTTTCTTCAGCTATTTGTAGGGCCCCATCAAACAACCACTTCACTTTTTTGCATTTCTTTTTCTTTGGAATGGTTCTAATTGCTGCTTCCTGTACAATGTTATGAACCTCAGTCCATATTTCTTCAGGCACTCTGTCTGTCAAGTCTAATCCCTTAAATCTGTTCTTGACCTCCACTGTATATTCATGAAGGATGTCATCTATGTCATACCTGAGTGGCCTGATGGTTTGCCCTACTTTCTTCATTATAAGTCTGAATTTGGCAATCAGTAGCTCATGATCTGAGCCACAGTCTGCTCTAGGTCTTGTTTTTGCTGACTGTATAGAGCAGGGGTGGCCAACCTTTTCTTGCCACAGGCCTGACCACTCCCCCTGGACAGCTGAGCGGGCCTGACCATGCCCCGGAAGTGAAAGCGGGCACATTTACAGCTGTTGTAGATGTGCCCACTTCTGCATTTAAGACAGCTGTGGGTGCATTTACGCATGCACATGCACATTTTACAGCTGATGTATGTGCGCCTGCTTCCACTTCCATGTGCAGTAGAGGAGGTGACAGGACAGATGGAATGGCACTGCATGCCAGATCCAGCACATGGGCTGTAGGTTGGGAACCCCTGATATAGAGCTTTTCCATCTTTGATTACAGAGTACATAATCAATCTGACTTCAGTGTTGGACATCTGATGATGTCCATGTGTAGAGTTGTCTGTTAGGTTGTTGGAAGAGAGTGTTTGCTATGACCAGTGCATTCTCTTGGCAAAACTCCATTAGCCTTTGCCCTGCTTCATTTTGTGTTCCAAGACCAAACTTGCCCATTATTCCAGTTACCTTTTGACTTTCTACTTTCGCATTCCAATCTTTGGGTGAGTCCTCCTCAGATAAGCATGTGCATGACATGTCAGGTACTATTGGGGGGAGTTGACACATGTTCTGAAACATGGGCCACCTGGACATGTGCCACACTTAAGAATGGACTCGGGGAGGCAAGAGCAACCATCAGAGGAAGCTTCAGGCCCATCCTTCATGGACAATGAAAAAATGACTTCAGCCCCCACAGTGGTGTCACAAGAGAAACACGGCTCCACATGACTCTTAGAAGAAATTTGCTTATTTTTTACCATATTATGACAAAATATGAAGGGCCAATAGAAGAAGGGAGAAGAGAGCAATGGAACTGTTGAATGACTCTAATTGATAACATATATTTCAAATAACTATCTCATTTTCTTGGATCTTAGATTGCCCTTGTGTCTTTTCAGTGACATTGAAACGGATGCTAGTAAAACATGTTCCCATTGCTCTTTAAGTTGGGTGTGTAAGGCATCTCTGGCAGAGTAGGTAATAATGCGTTGCTAGATCATCTGGAATCAGCACTGGGATTTTTTAAGGGCACTTTAAAATTGCTTAGAAATGAAATTATCTTTGTCAGCAGACCCTCATGCTATACTGGGCTTGTACCTCATCAGAAGATATTGCTATAAAATAGGCTTTCCCTCAGGGAACTATTCCTGTTCTTTTATTTGTGTATACACACATATTTTTTGGCACCATTGTTAATAGATCTGGGTTTTATTACCATGTCGGTGTTGATAATACTCAGACCTACTAACTGATTTTTATAGATCTAAACAAAGTGGTGTCAAGTCAGACACCTTGCTTTATTAGAAGTGAATGGAATGGCAGTTAATTTTTAGCTGAACATTGAAAAGACGGCTCTGCTTAGTCTGTGTGTAAATGCCTGCTTGCTTATAACCTCATTTTACTGATCTTCTAATGGTACAAGTATAAATTTCAGATACCAGGGGAAAAAAAGAAATTCTAGATAATGCTGCAGCTCTTTAATTTGTGCATGGTGACTTGTTCATGCTGAAGTGAGCTCAAGATGAACCCCTTTAATTGTCTGTTCTTGCTGTTCCTTTTCCTTGCTTATGTTCTCAAATTTAGCAGAGAAATCAAATTGATACAAATGAACATGGATTAAGGCTGCTGTGTATAATGACATAGGAAATACCCATTATGAGAGATTGTATTCTAGGGTTATACTTTGTGTGGCAGTGGCATATACTGACTTAAAAGTAGGGCAAAAATCCACTAATTTGGCTTGAAGATCAATTCGAAATTTCAGTGGTTTCCTACATTGTTTGGCATAACCTTGTTAGGAGTTTGATAGATTGATTCCCAGCTCCTACCAACCTAGCAGTTCAAAAGCAAGAAATTTTGTTGTTGTTGTTCAGTTACACAGTCAATTCCGACCCTTTTTGACTCTATGGACATTGTCCGCCAGGCACCTCTGTCTTCCACCATCCTCCTCAACCCACCCAGCTCTGTACCCATTGTATCTATAATACCATCTAGCCATCTCATTTTTGGCTGTTCCCTTCTTCTTTTGCCCTCTATCTTTCCCAGAATTAAGGCCTTCTCAAGTGAATCCTCTCTTCTCATTTGATCTCCAAAGTACTTTAGCTTCATCTTTACTATTTGACCTTCTAAGGAGCAGTCAAGGTTGATTTCTTCTAAGATTAACATATTTGTTCTCCTTGCTGTTCAGGGTACTCTCAAAACTTTCCTCCAACACCACATCTCAAAGGCATCTATTCTTCTGTGCTCAGCTTACCTAATGGTCCAGCTCTCACAACCATACATTACTACCTTGAATACCATTGCTTTGAGTATGCAAATTTTAGTTTGCAAGGTGATGTCTCTACTTTTAACTATGTTCCCCAGGTTTGTCATAGCTTGTCTCCCTAGAATCAGTCACCTTTTTGTTTCATGGCTTCAATCAACATCTGCTTCAGTCTAAGAAAGTAAAATCTGTCACTGCTTCTAATTCTTCCCCATCTATCTTCCAGGGACTGATAGGGCCTGTTGCCATGATCTTGGTTTTCTTTATATTGAGTCTCAAGCCAGCTTTTGCACTTTCTTCTTTCAACCTAATCAGGAGCTTTTTAAAGTCCTCCTCACTTTCTGCCATTAGGATGGTATCATCTGCATATTTCAAATTGTTGATGTTTCTCCCAGCAATTTTGATCCCAAATTGTGATTCCTCCATCCCTGCATTGCACATTATGTGCTCTGTGTATAAGTTGAATAGGCAGGGTGACAAAATGCAGCCTTGTCTTACTCCTTTTCCTATTCCAAACCACTCTGTCATTCCGTATTCTTTCCTAACTGTTGCTTTCTGACTCATGTACAGATTTCTCACGAGGCATATAAGGTGTTCTGGTATTCCCATCTCCTTAATTACTTGCCACATTTTGTTGTGGTCCACACAGTCAAAGGCCTTGGTGTAGTCAATGTAACAGAAATAGACTTGTTTCTGGTATTCCTTTGTTTTCTCCATGATCCAACATATGTTGGCAATGTGGTCTCTAGTTCCCCTGCCTCTTCTGAAACCTCTGGTAGTTCTCTCTCCACGTGCTGCTGCTGTCTATCCTGTATTATCTTGAGCATAACTTTGCTAGCATTTGGGATAAACACAATTGTTCAGTAATTTGAACATTGTTTGGCATTGCCCTTTTTGGGGATTGGAACGTATACTGATCTTTTCCAATCGTATGGCCGTTGTGTTTTCCAAATCTGCTGGCATATAGAATGCAATAATTTGATTCCATCATATTTTAGGGCTTTGAAAAATTCAATTGGGATACCATCATCTCAACTGGCTTTGTTGTTTACAGGCTTTTTAGGGCATTTCTGACTTCACTTTCTAGGATGTCTGGCTCAAGTTCAATTTTCTCATCATTGTGGTTATCAAGTGGATAAATAGTACCACTTCGGTGGGAAAGTAAACAGCATTCCATGCACTCTGGTGTCTAGGCATAAGAAACATCTGCAGATGCAGACAGCACTGGCTGTTTGGCTGTAAACAGAGAAGAACACTGAACTCTAGAGTCAGATACAAGTGGCTTTCGAGCAAGGACGACAGTCTCTACAGCTTGACACAGTTCTGTTAGTATACTAGCAATTGTTCCTAGTGATTTATTTCTTCCAAGTTATTTGACACATCTTCCTCATCACTTTTAGAATTGTAGGTTATTCAACAAAAGATTCTGCTTTGAAGGATGCAAATGTAAACATGGTAAGAGGTTAAAAGTGTGGCAAAATACCTGAGAGCAATACCATCAGGAGGCTAGACTCTGTTATGAAATGGCCATTTCATTTAGATCCAGACTACATTCTAATACTGTAGCTTTAGATTGGGCTGATTTGAGTAAGTAATGTGTACTTTGGGCTTGACCACCATTTTAGATTCATTAAAAGATCTGTCCTTAACATCCACAGAATATTAGAAAATTTGTTAGACAAATTATGCTGCTTAATCAGTAATTTCTTGTGAATGTCAGCCTCTGTGAAATTTTTTCAACTCAGAATAAGAGCCTATACAATGGGTCTAAAAAAGCCTCTTCAAAGTCTCTACATGAAAGACAGAAGCTGTTACTGTGTGGTTAGCTATGAGTAGAAACCCACCATGTGAAGAGAAGGTACTTTTCTCCTTGCCAGTTCACACTTTCTTTCCAGATACTTTAGGTGATATGATAAAAAGACTGATATACATCATGTACCACTAGTCACGAGCAGCTTGCTAGTAGGACCATACTTTCCACATTAGCTTAAAGGTGTCTTCCACATGAAGACAAAACAGGAAACCAGTTGCAAGAAATGAGGAAATGAAAATATAAAGCAGATGAATAGTTCTTCTATTACAGCATACTGTATTATTGCTGTAATATTTGTAATTGGGCATGTCTGCCTTTAAGTCTTCCCAAAAGAAGCCAATAAAAGAAATGCATTGATATTTCACAGACCACTTACAAAATACTAGCTTATTAGTTTTCTGAATTTCTTTGAGATGTGGTAAGTGACATGGTTAATTGAAATTTTACCACCTGACCATGATGTGTCATTCACAGGATTGGTATACATCCTATCAATATTAATTAAAAATAAAACATGTAGTGACATATTTCTGGAAAACCAATATTCATTCTACTGGTCAGCATCTTAGTTTCCCTGTCATATGCAGGTCTGTTAATAATCTCCTGTGAGTTCAGTGATATTAATAGCAGGCAAGTAGAATTTCAGGATATGTCGATGGAAAAACAAGGCCAGTTAAACGTGATTGGTAGTAGTGCTAGGACTAAAGCCTTTGACTGCCATGCCTTGTGTTAATTTAACTGTATGGGGCATTTGTTGTAAGGCATAAACAAAGAGATTCCATGGAGCAAGGGAGTTATCCAACATGACATTTATCCTGAAAGCTCTACCTTGTATTTCATTTTTTTTAAAAAAAATCTCCACATTATGCAATATATGTGTTTGTCAAATTGCTGTGTTGTCAACCAGAAACATTGTTGTACATGGTTCTTTTATCCTCTTAACATGTTGCAAGGTTTTTGATTGACAAGAAATGTTATTTTAAATGGATCTGATGTGTCATTAGTGTATAACAAGGGCTTTGACTGACATCTTTACAAAAGGAATGTTACACCAACCACATACAGTAGGAGTAGGTGTAATAATGCTTATTATTCTTAACTGCCCAAAGAATCAATGTTTGGGGGTGGGGACCTTCTTGTTCAGGTTGCTCAGTTGTAGTTACAGAAGAACTGTTGTTTGGTGACTGTGTGAATTACACCTGTATTCAGCAGGGTTGTAATTTGTGGTCTAGTTATCTCACCTGCAGTTGGTTGGCTTTTTAATATCAACATAAAAGGGTATTTCACTGTCTGCACATCTCTGGTTTATTTTATATGTAGTGCAAAATCTCAGAATATTCTCTTTAATAACTTGAAATTTTAATAAGGACCTAAGGAACAGTTGAAATGTGAATGAACTTATATTTAAATGAGGGCTTTGAGAGCCTGGAACGTCTAACTTGGCGAACTCTAATTAAATCCCATAAGGCCATCAGGTCTGCCTCCTTTGCTCTTGATAGTAAAAGTGAGGTCTTCAAAAAGAGTCCCCTGGCAGTATACAAGTGGGAGGAAGGCAAGAGGAGGGGGGAGAAGAAGAACTCTTCAGCTTTTCACCATAGCATTTTATAAAGCAAGAATTCCAGAAGGAGTAACAGTTAAAGGAACAATAGAGTATGAAAATGAAAATTCGCAAGCTAAGAAATATGCACTCAGCATTAAGAGGGAAATCTTCTTCACAATTGTCTCCTCCCTCCTACCAGTACCTAATTATGAACCAGATGTCCTCTGTGTGCATGTGTGCAGGTGTATGCCTGCATATAAGCAAGGATGCATGTATTGATGGTAGGGATGGAGACTAGTGGAAAGGAATTGTGAGAAGTCTTTAATGAAGAATCAACTCACCCCTGCAGTTTTAAATACTGCTTCATTTGTCCAACAGTAGGCCAAGTGGGAGTATGTGGGAGAAATGCAATTTTCTCAAAGCAGACTCAAAAGCTACACTAGTTCTTAGGAAAACACGACTTCCCATGTCTATAGCAGAAGCCTGTTTTGATGGAGAAAACAGAAGCCAGAAAAGGTGACAGAAGGAAATGAGAGGACTTTAAGGCTCACTACAGCATAAATATACCAAAGAGTAAAGATAGGGGAAAACAGCTTGGTTTATCCAGAGTCAGTCTAAAAGAGGGTGTTTGTGTGTGTGTCAGTTTTTCAATTTTTAGAAAAAGGTCCTGTTCACCAGATGTGCCATTCTAATGTGTATGGATGTGTGTGCACCTTGGGCTAATACTCTCGTGGTCTATTATCTGCTCCTGTAGGTGTTGAGTCTAGATTCTACATGAGTTATGTTTTAATGGCTGAAAATGCCAAAGATGAATTTGGTCTTAATGCCACATTTTATTCTAAATGAAGTTTAACCTGATGTTTAGAACTGGTTCTTTATTGACTTCATAATTTTTACTCAAATAGGTAACAAAATAATAGGTTGAACTGATGCCATTTCTAATCTTTCCATGCTTACAATGCTGTGAATGTTAAATTTCCCCTTCAAATGCAGGTCACGGTTAAGAGACCTGACATTTTAAAAAAAGATTTCCTATGTTGGGAACCTACTGTAACTGAACAGTGTTTTTTATATTAATCATTTTAATAATCGCCTTTCTATAGCTTGGAATCATACAACTGCTTCCTTAGCATCACACACTCTTGGTTTACTTGACATCCGTGGGATGATGAAACAGGTGGGATGGCAGAAAATTCAAAGCAGGTCTGTCTGTCTAGAGGTCATTGGAAAACATCCTTGCCTTTAATAATGGTTATGTTTCAGTTTGTGCAATCTGGGGATGTGGACAAGCTCCTTGGAGAGGTGATAATCACTGTTTATGTGCTCAACTCTTGACCTTCCTGGCTCATAGAAAAACAGCTAAGGAAGATTGGCTGAGAGGATAAAGGGAGTGGTGAATGTGTCTTTGAAGCAAGATAGGTACCATCATCCCTAAAGGAAGCAGCAGAAACACCATTTAAAAAGTCATAATTGAATCCCACTAAACTGGATGCTTATATGATGGCAACTTAGTTTGGACAAGGCAGGTTGTTAAAATTCATTTCACTCTGGCTTTTGGTTTTAATATTGCAAGAAATAAATTGGTTGTCTTGGTGGGTCTGTACTGGGAACTAGTAGGATATGTATGGTTCTGAAGGATCTCTTTTCCATACCATCAGCCATTGTATCCCTTTGTGCCGTCTCTGGGATGCACCATTCTATTGTGATGGATGCACCTTTCTATTGTGGGGTTATTTCTTCTCTCCTGCAGCCTCCAAAGCATGAGTCAGAGGGCTGGGAAACCCTTAAAACATGTTTTTTGTTCAATAGGGTATTGATGCCGAACCTTTTAGAGACCGAGTGCCCAAACTGCAACCCCAAACCCACTTATTTATCACAAAGTGCCAACTCAGCAACAGGGGAGGGAGGAAATGTTCCCATTAGGCTGCTGGGCAGAGGGGCAGGGTGAACTCTGTGCTGGGGGTGGGAGGAAGTGCTTCCATTGGGCTGCTGGACAGAAGGGCGGGACAAACTTTGTGCTGAGGTGACTGCACAGGTCCCCACAGAGAGAACTCTGAGTGCCACCTCTGGCACATGTGCCATAGGTTCGCCACCACTGCAATAGGGTGTTTCAATGAAGAAGGAAAGAAATAAAGGTCTGCTGCTGCTGTGTGGAATCAAACTCAGTAAAAGCATATCTTTGATCCTCAGGAGGTTGGAGAAGACTGCAGGAATCAGAATCCAGAATTATTGGGTGGGTTGGGTGGGTGGCGGAATCAATGTTTTGATTATCCCCACCTCTTCTAATTGCAAAATTTTGAGATTTATAGTCCATTTAAAGTATAATTTCAGCTGTTAGTCCCAACCAGAGTAGACCATTGAAGTAACAGGTTTAACATAAATGGTGATTTACCACTTGGCAATAGATTTAATATTCTACTCTGTTCTAGCAAATGGATCATTGCTGCAGAAAAGGATCATCTCAATTTCTGCTAAAGACTATCCTGATTCCTGATATATGCAGAATAACAATTGAGAGATGGAGGGGGGGGGCTTTTTTTGAACTATAACTTGTAGAATATTCCATGCTTAATGGTAATTTTTCCAGTCTGTGTGATAACAATAGTACATTCCTACTTCTTTCATAATAACCTTATATACTACAATTTAAGAAAGTTGAAAATGTATCTTGATATCTCTGAGGGACTTTCAGGAATATTTTCAATAAATTTACTCATGATGAAATGTGAAGTGATACTTTACCTGCCCCGTAAAAACTCTCTAGGATTCATCACAGTCAGGGTTACAAACTACTTCTTATCTGTTCAATGATTAGCCATTGTTACTTCATATAAACCTGGAAAATATGCTAATCTGGCTGCCACTAAATGAACAGAGTAGAAGAATCTGTCATTCAAAAGTGTCTCTCTATAGAGAATGGTACCTTGAGAGAGCTTCTGTTACAAGGAAAAAATCCCTTTGTGACTGATAATAATAATTCTTTCTAGTAATAACGGGGTGGGATGGGACCTAAGGGAAAACTGCAATGTTCAGAATATCCCAGAACACTATTGTATAAATTAAAAGTATCAAAAAAAAATATTGGGGATTAGGTAGTATTTAAATTGATAGCACCAAAGACCAAAATCTTTAAAGAGAAACTTCATGTACAAAAATAAGAATGACAGGGCCTGAATTATGTAGCTTGCACACAGAATTACCATTCCAGCAGTTCCTATCATCAACTCTCTAATTTTCTAACAAAATTCATTAAATTTTCCACACATTTAAGTAGCTAAAAATAAACCAAGTACTCTGTAGCTATAGTCCTCACTTTATAAAATAAATAAATACATAAGTAAATTGCTAGACATCCACCATCTGCTGTTGTAGACGAACCAGTCTATGTCTGTAATGTTGGAGTACTCATCTTTTTTATCCTCTTATATAATTAAAGATTTCAGTTCTCAGTGATGCCTTCTTTTCCTTCTTAAAAAAAAGTGGGGGGACACCAACTGTAAGTTTACCCAAAGTGTATTAATCATTTCCCTGCTACTCACTGATAAGAGGAGTGCTCGGTATAGTTGGAAGCTATTAAACTTGCCTATTCAGAGGATGTTAAGTATCCTCAACTGAGCATTTGGCTAAACTCCAACATTATTACCATAATACCTTCTGAAATGAGACAGAAAACATAATGTATTACAATTGATAAGTGCATCATTTGTGCTGTAGATTTAGTTTATATTGGTAATATTAAATATTTTAATTGTCTTGGCCACTTTATAGCGTGTTGGTTACTTGAATTATTTAGTTCATTGACAGTGTTATGGTTATGAAGGAAAGATCTCAAAATCATAAATATTTTACATTTGAGTTTACAGAGCAATTACAAGGCTTTAAAAGAAGTGCAGGCTATCGTTTGTTTTTTAAATCCATTTTAATCACCACATTTCATGGACACTCAATGGACATTCTTTTCCTTTCCAGACATGATCATTACTGCTAGGTAGTCTTTTTCAAAGGGAATGATCATTAGTTAAGTCTGCAAACATTATCTATGAGTTGTGTAGTTCAGCATGCAACATATAATATCTATGGAGATATCTTAACCAATTACAATTTGCTTCAGAAGGTAACTATGCAACAGGATTCCAGACAGAGAGTAAGAGCGGGTGTATATGTAAAAGACTGCAGGAACAGGCAGATGAGCTAAGAGAAGAGGCAGGCATATCTAAGAGTGAAATGTAAATTCCTTTATGAAGATCAACAGATCTCATAAAAGGATGACATGCCTGCAGTAGTGGGATTCAGCCCATACCAGTAGTAGAAATTCCAGCTGGTCTCGCCCATCTGGTTATCAGAGCCTCGGGTCGTAGGCCTGAGCCTGTCTCCCATACCGGTGTCACAGCCTCCTTGGGTTTCCCCCATCCAGTTGCCAGAGCCTCGGGTCATAGACCTGCGCCTGCCTTCTGCCTGGGTGGCATGGCCACCCAGTCACGTGGCCACACCCAGCAAGTCACAAGGCCACACCCAACCATTCACATGGCCATGCCCACCATGTGATGCTCACAGAGTAGGTAGTAAAAAAATTGAATTCTACCACTTGCATGTGTGTACTATACATCATGAAAGCCGACTGGTGCTCCTGCATGAAAGAGTGAGAGTGAGAGGAGGTATCAGAGCAGCAGGTAAGAGTGGGTGGGCAATCACTACTATGTTTAAAAGAATGGGCAAGTGAGAGAGAATGCAAATGGGAGAGGACTTAGGGAGTGTACTCATATGAAGAAGTGCAAGAATAGATGAGTATGAGAGTGAATGAGTAAGACTGGATGAGCATGCAATTGTCCCTATTTATATGCCAGTAATAGCAATTAGGAATTGCAATTACAGTACAGTAATATACCATCACATAATGCTTAGTGCATGCTCTGGGCAGTTCACAACAGTGATGGGATGACCCCGGTTCCATCCAGTTTCCCGGAACTGGTAGGAACAATCTCGGAGGGTTCTCTGAGAGAGTAGCCCATTTTTAAGGCATCCGGTTCCGGACACCTCAAAAAAAAAGGAAAAAAATTAAAATTGGAGCCAAAATGGCTCCAATTTAGTGCACATGCACAGAAGTCAATCTGACGCATGCATGCTGCAATTTTGAATTGCACATGTGTCAGATTCCGTTTCTGTGCATGCACACTTGTTTTCCCAGAGCCAGATCATTTTAAAGCGGCTCCAGCAGTGGCGGAGGGCTTAGGAGGAGGAGGCATGCCTAGCCGGGGTGCCCAGGGCCTCCTGGCCGCAACCCTCCATGGGCGGCCCTGGGCCTCGGTGCCCGGCGGTGGTGCGCCTAGCCGGGCGGCCCAGGGCCTCCTGGCCGCAACCCTCCGTGGGTGGCCCCAGGCCTTGGCGCCCGCTGGCAGCATGCCTAGCCTGGCAGCCCAGGGTCTCCCGACTGCAACTCTCCACGGGTGGCCCCGAGCCTCAGTGCCCGACGGCAGCGCACCTAGCTGGGCAGCCCAGGGATTCCTGGCCGCAACCCTCCATGGGCAGCCCCGGGCCTCAGTGCCTGGCAGCAGCACGCTTAGCCAGGCGGCCCAGGGCCTCCTGGCCGCAACCCTCCATGGGTCGCCCCAGGCCTCGGCACCTGGCAGTGGTGCGCCTAGCCTGGCCACAACCCTCTGTGGGCGGCCCCAAGCCTTGGCGTCTGGCGGAGGCCACAGGTGGTGGCCTAGAAGAAGAGGAGGGCGCAGTCAGGGTCGTTCATCGGCCCCAATGGTCCACATTGTAAATGGGGTTTGTGTTTGGGGTTGGTAGGTGGGTGGATGTTTTGGTGGGTGGGTGTATTTTTATTTAATTATTATTTTATTTATTTCTTTATTTAATTTATTTAATTTATTTAATTTATTAACAGTTTTGTGTTGTGGTTTTTTTGGTGGGTGGCTGGGTTGAGGGGTGTGTGTGTTTTTTATTTTTATTTTATTTATTTTATTTTTAATTTTTTTATTTTTGGCCCCGCCTACAACGTCATGACATCATGACGTTGGCTGCCCCCACTGTGATGACGTCAGGGTGGGGTACTAAAAAATTTATCATCCCATCCCTGGTTCACAAGGCAATTACCATGTTGCCCCCAACAAGCTGGGTACTCATTTTCCCAAACTCAGAAGGAAGAATGATTGAACCAGTTTTGAGCCCCGTTACAATTGAACAAATAATGTCAACAGCAGTTTTGGCTGCAGTACAGCAGTTTAACCACTGCAACACCCATGTACTGAAAATGGAGTCTTCAACTGAGATGATATTTCCCCTAAACATGTTTTGTTCTCTTTTCTGGAATATCTGAATTTTTAAAAATCGTATCTCTGGAACTCTATTCAGATATTTTTCAACTGGGTATTGTGAAACTACTTAGTGGGGAATGCCTTGCCCTATATTTCCAGTGCCACATTTCTTCTGGAAGAAAAGAGGCATTCTGTTTGCAAATACGGTTAACATAGGAGCAAGAAACATTCAGGATCATATCTTGAGTCTGCAAACAAGCAGGGCCCTTCTTCTCTTCCAACCCGGCACTGAGACCAGCAACAGCATGATGACATCAGCAGTGGTGGCAGCGGCGATTGCACTTTGTCCTAGCTGCTCCAAGCAGGCCCTGGCTCAGTCCCATCCCTTCTGCAGCCTTTGCCAAAGCCGATCACCATATTAAGAAAATCTTCAGAGCCTCCTGTTTCAAAATCTGCAGTGCTCAGAGAGTCCCATGGCGCGCCCGGGATGACATCACCACAGCACGCCAGGTTTACCCTTCCAGCACAGCAAGAGGCTGCTCAGAGCAGCCAGGACAAAGCACGATCACCACTGCCACTGCTGCTGACATCAAAACGGTCAGCAGCGGGAGCAGTCCACCTCCGGCCCCCACAGCTGTGTGTTGGGGGTGGGACTGTGTGGGCACCACTGGGCTAAACACTTCCCCTTCCAAATACATTCACAGCACCAGATTGAATAATGCTTCAATGGGGCTTCGATTGAATTTGTTTCTATTTGTTCTTTCCTGGAATAATAATTGAAGATGACAATCATTTTAAAAAGCATTATAAATGTAAGACTGGGGATTGTCAATAAAAAAAAACAGAACATTGAAGTGGAAGGGTCAAGAAAATCATCATGTCTCTTAGCCTACCAGCTGAGGCAAAGTCTTGCCACAGCTACAGCTATTCATCTGGTAGAAGTAGGAAAGTAATGCTAATAATGGCCAACCTATGCATGAAATTACATTCGGAATTCATTTGGAAAGCAATTTAGGCCATGCAAAGAAAAGCTAATAAATATTTTATGTATAAACTGCAGTTAATGGTATCAATTGCCTGTGAGTTGTATATACATATTTGTTAAAAGAGGAGACTGACAATTAAGAGATTATCAACATTTTATTTTGACATAGATTGTTTAATGAAATGTCTGCAATGGTACAAGAGACTAGCAAATGGACAATAATGCAATCAGTATGGCAAACAAAGTTAATACAACATTAGTTCTGTGATTTAAAGGCTCTTGTGACAACCTTTGCTCTTGCTATTTGTGTACACATTACTGATTTATGCTGTAGTTACATATTCACTTATGCATACTTAATTTACATTGATTTTAACATGATTTATGCATTGCTTGGTGCAGGATTACAGTCCAAGTCTATGATTTTCAGATTACATAACATTAGAAAATATAAATTAGTCAGTAGCAGAGGTATTACTCACTCCTCTCCTCAAATAATTTCAATTTTCAGATATGAGATACCTAAATCTGATGTTTATACTTTTTTGGCATCTGTAAATTATAGATTGTGCACATTTGCCTGGATTGTGTGAGTAGGCTGTTATTAGTAGATGACATCAAGTTACTTATTTCTTATGGAGACACTGTGAATTAATGATCTTGAATACTCCAATCATTAAATGTCTTGCTTGGATCTTGCTTACTTTACTGTGGCTTACTTTATTGAGTTTATCTATCTCATGTCTTACTCTTTTCATACTCCCACTTTTCCTGTAACCTGTATCTCTCCATTGAATCTTTTCTCCTCATGATACCAGAAGTACATTTACTTTAGTTATTTTAACTTGTAGAGTGAGTTCAGGGTTGATTTGATCTAGTACCCACTGATTTATATTTCTGGTAGTGTTTGGTATCCATAAAACTCTCCTTGAACACCATAGTTCAAATAATTTCCCTTCCAATCAGTTTTCTTTATTGTCTAGTTTTCACATTTGTACATTGTAATCCAGAATACTAAAATAGATTTATTTATTTATTTATTCACACGTGATATGATCTTGTCTCATTCCTGTTCTTAGGTCAGTTTATGATTTCAGTGATCTTTAGCATACTTAATTCTATATTGAATTTAGGTCATAATTTTTTAAGAGAAGAGGATGAGAAGGATGAGGATGCAAGCTTCTTGTGGGTAAAATCCTAGGTAAATCTCACCTACAGAAGATTCACTAAAAAAATACGTTACTTAAATTAGTTATGATGACTATCAAATCCCATTAATTTCAGTATGTATGCTGCACATAGAATTAAAAATTGGATTTTGCCCTCGGGTGAAGCCAAGTTATTAATGTATGTCAAATGTGTGTTCATAATATATTTATTTATCTCAGCAGATGATGAGAGAACTAAGCAATAGAATGACCCTCAACATCCTCTGAATGGATATGAGCCTCAAGTCCGCCAGCTCAGATCCAGGAAGAGCTTTATGGCAAGAATAAACATTCTTGTGGGTACACAACAGTAAAACCAAATTAGAAGATGGAGGAAAGAGCTCACTGGACAAGGAACAACATTAAAGGAGGATATAGCTGAGGAACTCAACCTTCACTAGTCACTTGGAGGACTCTGAATAGGCTGAGGGTTGGAGTGCCTAAATATAAGACCAACATGCTCAAGTGGGGGCTGCTGGACGACAACAAAACACTGTGTGACTATGGAGAGACACAGAATCTGGCTCATTTACTGGTCTGCTGATTACTGCAAGAAATTTGCACTGAAAAGGACTTAGGTTTGGCCAATGAATAAACCCAGAAAATGGTTTCATTTTGGCAGTCCAGGATTTGAGGTGGAAACAAAAGAAGAAGAAAATGTTTAATCAATCCTTTGAACACAAATCACCTCTCCTTGTTGTTCCTGAGAACAGGCTTAAAAACTTGCAATTCAACTCACTGTATGGCATTCTGTGCTTAAGCAGGGATTTATGAGGGGTTCACATAGCTCAGTATTTCCTAACCTTTGGTTTTTGGACTTTAATTCCCAGAAGCCTAAGTCAATTCCCCAAAGCACTGATCAGCCAATGCATTGACTTAGGCTTCTGGGAATTGAAGTCTACCAGTGTTCCGTGGAAGATAGTTTGGGAAATGCTAGCTTAGACCATAAGTGGGAAAGTTCTAGGAATTTAAGGGCCATTTTCCCCCAGCTCACAGAGTCTCCAAAGTCAGCACTAACCCTCTCACCTTTTTTGGAACCATAAGTAACTGGAAAGTTACTTTTGATTATAAGAAATAACTTCCATTTTCTAATAATTTTCCTTAAAACTAATTTGGGAATCTCCCAATGCCTTGCATGACAGAATATTGAAACCTGATTGGGGTGGTGGTAAAAAGGAAACCCTCACAGATTTGGGGGTCTCAATGGGCCACAAAAATAGCCTTGTGCCACATTCAGTCTATAGGTCAAATGGTATATTTTACTGTGTGTACACCAGGTTTAGGTGTCTCACTTCAATTTTATCTTGACAGTTTTGATTTATAGTTTTCTGTTGTGTGTAAATGTTTGCTACCTTGCTTATTTTCATAGAAAGTCAGGATGAAACATTGACAACAAATAAATCCAGTGTCACATTACTGAGCAAGGCAGTTTATGTATCCATTCAGTTTCCTATGAAGAAACTCTGTATAATTTCTTGGAAGACCTTATAGATTTCCAAATTATGGCAAGTCAGATAGATACATTATTCTGGAAAAGTTAAAAAGTAACCATAGCCACATAATTCCATTCTCATTTGAAGGAAGTAAAGATTAATGTCCTTGGATCATGCACCAAAGACCAGAAATGCAGTGATGGGATGTAACAAATTCTCACCAGTTTGCCAGAACCAGTAGTAACTTTCCCCAGTGTCCCGGAGAACTGGTAGCAGCTTTGGGGGGGAACCACCTTCGGGGGTTACCTTTTCACTGGTTCCAAGCACTTGGTGTGCATGTACACCTACAGTGCTTGGTGTGTATGCATGGCCTCCTTGCTGTCCTCCGAAGTGGGCAGGAGGAAGAGAAACTGCTAGCCTGAAGCTCCCTATAGCCTGCTCCCCAGGGTAAGTGACTCACCTTTGGATGTGGTGTATCTGTGTGTATTTTAATGTGTATTTAATACCTTTACCTATATTGACGTACTACCACAGTCCCTAAAAAGGCCTGGGGGCCGGAAGGCCTGGCTTGGGGATTCTAAGCAAAGTCTTGGAGTTACCTCATCAATAAGCTACACCTGTGCTGTCCCAATTGCTGTTCCAATTGGAGAACCCTTAAGGAGGTACAGCTGTTTTACATTTACATTAAGGCATATTATCCTAGAGAACCGGTATGATGACCATATCCATCTTGCAACATGGTGCTGCCCAGACACTTATACTAACAGGTAAGTGATGGGTTTGTGTTTGGGGTGGGTGGGTTGATTTATGTTTGGGGTGGGTGGGTGGGTGTATTTTAATGTAATTTTTATTTTATTTATTTATTTAATTAATTTATTTATGGGTTTGTGTTTTGGGTGGGTTGAGGGGTGTGTGTGTGTGTGTGTGTGTGTTTATTTTTATTTTATTTTTTATATATTTTATTTTTTTCTTTGGCCCCGCCCACAATGTCATGATGTCATGACGTCAGCTCCGCCCATACTGTGATGACATCACGGTGCGGTATTAAAATTTTTGACATCCCACCACTGCAGAAATGTTATGGCATCTGATTTGACTTGGAATTATCTTTGTTGCTGATATCACTTATGTGGGGGGAAGGCATCATATTTTCTTTGATTAGGGACTTACAAAATTGCAAGAGAAAGCAGAATGACTGAAGATGTCTGAATGTTGTGAGTTCTGAGGAGGTTGATTTAAAATTACAGTGCATATACAATAATCTAAGTAAGCAAATCAGTTTTAAGCATCCACACACTCACAATGGTAAATGGAATTGGAGTGTGGTTTTTAATAGGGAAAACTTAAATTGCTTTTCTATGCCATTGTACAATGGAGTACATAATTTGTGTCCTATTTTGTTTCTACTGAATAGTTAATTCCAGTTTTTAAAGGTATTGAGCATAAGATCTCATTTAGCTAAAATGTAAAAACTAAAATTTTGTGGAACAAGTTAATTAAATAGAGAACAATTCTATAACTTGCTTGCAAAACATTTTCTGCCGTTTGAACATGGACGTTCTTTTTACTGCTTTCTTACTGAGTGGATTCTTAAAAGTTCATTTTGGGGTGAATTGTTTAGACATTATGTGGCTAAAGAGATATTTTACCTTTGTAAAAGGTCAGATAAATACAACATTAATGAGTGTAGTAATTCTGACTATTGGAAGTTCAAAGAATAAAAAGAGTTTGTTCTGCTCATTCATAAGGTGGACTTTCCCCCCTATAAAACTACTACATAATGAGAACATATAGTATATGTACTATTAATAGTGGCATTTCTATATATGCTCTGGCGGAATCTGGTTAATAAAGGAACCTTCATAGTCAAAACTGCTAACATTGTGAGTTCAGACCTGATAGACTTCAAGTTGACTCAGCCATCCATCCTTCTGAGGTCAATGAAATGAGTACCAAAACATTTTTTAAAGGGGGGAATGAGAATTACCTGCCCAGTGAGTGCCCTAAATGCTATGTGGAGGTAAAGATCACTCTTGCTCAAAAGCCAATCACATCCAACTCAAGGGTTCAATGCTCATTTCTGTTTATAGCCAAAGACCCAGTGCTGTCTGCTATCTGCAGACATTTCCATGGACATGTGGCAGGCATGACTAAACACCGTAGTGAATGGAACACTTTACCCTCCCACTGAAGTGACACCTATTTATCTACTTGCAATTTCTTGCTTTCGAACTGCTAGGTTGGCAGGAGCTGGGGCAGAGACAGGAGCTCACTCCATCATGCAGCACTCAGATCTCAAACTGCTGTCCTGTTGACCTTCCAGTCATCAAGTTCATCATCTTAACTACTAAGCCACCGCAGTCCCTGAATACATGTGGTAGTATACATGTGGTGGTATATAAGTGTAATTGTTATTGCTATTAGTAAACATAATTGTTGATGAGCCAACTGTATTTAACTTAATATATCAGTCCAGCAGGAACAGCCCAAGCTTTTTCTATGATTGATGGTGGAAGCAAAGTGCCATCTCCCAATATGGTAACTTACCTGTGGCATCTATACCCCTATAAGAAAGTGTCAGTCTTACATAGTTCCAGAGTGGTCCAGGAGAAGGGAGTGGTAAGCTACATCTAAGCACTTTATACCTTTAAAAACCCCTGAGATGGGTTGTCATAAGTCAGAATCAACTTGACAGCATGTTGTTGTTGTTGTTGCTGCTGCTGCTGCTGTTGCTGTTAAAATAAAGAAAGGGAACCCTGCAGTAGAGGTACCCAACAGAGAATGATGATCATGAGCAATAGCACCTGTACCCCATACCCAAGAAGGATAAGGCTATAGAACCAGTGTGAGAGCACCATAAAAAACCCCAACAAAAGGAAGAGGAGAATGTAGTGACTTTCATTTGAGACAACTAGCCCTATTGAGCTACTGGCAGTGACAGAGCTGCAGCCAATTTCCCTCCAGTCCTTTTGTCCACCTTTTCTGGCAAGTTGGGTGGTATATTTGAAGTTCTGCTCACTGCAGCAAGTAGCAGATAGAGAGGAGGAGAAATGACTGAGGTATCAACATGTTGGAGAAGCCATGGCTGTTGTGACCTACACAATGATAATTTTAAAAGAACCAGTCATATCTCTAGTTTATGACCTGGAAACCAAATCTTGCTCTAAGTGTTGCACAGAAATGCCAAGAACCTTTTTTGTGGTTATTATAAGAAAGCAAGTGATGTGGCTTCCAGGGGAATAGGTCCTGAGAGCATAATTAGCAACTTGTCCTTCAGATACAGTTCAATGTGTGACAAACATGACACCACTTGGATCCTTAATCCATCATGTATCTAAAAAAATAAAACAAATTCTATCAGATCAAAAGCAATTTACTAAAATGAACAAAGAATAATCTCTTTTTATCCTTTTGAATTTATTTTAAGGGACTTTATCAACATGGATCATAGTTACAGCTCTGCAGATATAACTTAATCTCTATTTACCTATGCATGCATGCATATATATATATATCTTTGGTGGGGGAAAGATTTGTTGTTGCTTTGGAAACATTGCAGTCATTGGCTTCATCTTTGTAAACTATGTGGCAAATAATAAACAGTCATCAAAAGCAATGGCACAACATTGTCTGCGTTTTCTACTCATTTGGCAGAGCTTTCTCATTTTGTACTTTATTGGCTCTGCTGTGTTATAGCACAACAGTGCCTCCATTGTGCTCTCAACAGAGCTGTTTACACATTCTGGAGGTACTAAATACTTTTTTCCTCTATTGGTGTTCTTCCACAAAGTTCCACACAGTCAAACAGATAAGGTAAGTATTGATGATATCCAGTAATGAGGATATTACAACTGAAAAATTCAACAGGAGGTTTCAGATCTCATATTAAACTTTGAGCAATTCTAGTAAACTCTTCTTTATTATGAGACAATAAAAGAATTTTTAGTGGAAGAATTCTTACTACTGTGGGGTAGTTTTCTAATTCTGGATACCTGTGTTCAAAGTAGGAAGGAGATCCTTTATTACTTCAAGACAATGTTGAGACTTATGTAACAGTCAATACTTAAATAACCCCACTTGTTTTAAAGCCAGAGTTAATGTTGGTTCTAGCACCACAAAGCCATTTGTTAAACTGATGGCTTAACAGATGTGTCCTGTGATCTGGACTAATATTGTACAATATTACAAATTGTGTGTTTGCAGCTCAGCTTCCATTTATCCTCCACCCCCACTTTTGTCTTGGTCTTCAGGCCCAAACCCAGATAAAAAGGATGAAGTGCCTTAAATCAACAAAGTATCCTCTTTTATCCAGTTTATGCATTGTGTTATGAAGCACATGATAACCCATTCACCCTGAACATTTACTTGCACCTGTGATGCTTGTACCATCTTCTGGTGTACACACAATATAGGGCTACTGTCAATAGAGTCAAAGCAGGACAAAATACCTGGCTTTCCAGAGCTGGGATTTCACTATTGTTGGATGGTGGTATATTTTTTGTTCTGATTTCCTTCAATCTCCTCCAATGCAGAGCCTGCAAGTGTAGACTCTACTGCTGAATTGGGTTTTTGTTCTCCTGATCTGCCCATTTGGTGAGTGGATGTCATTTGATAACATTCTGTTGGGCATTTTTCTTTTGGTCAATCTCTAGGCTTCTGCAACCTATGGATGAGTAAAATGAGAAGGGAAAGACAAGAGAGTGAAGTTGGTGAAGGAAGGGTGCCAAAAGGGGAGGGCATTCCCTAGTGGGACTGAGACATTAGGAATCAGTTTTGGACATATGGGACAGCTAGTCTTGGGACAACCTATTGTGTCCCAGTAGATCTAGCAACAAATTCTCTGCTTAAGTGCACTACAGTATTTAAATCTTCAACAAAAAATAACAGAGCAGGCTAGAACAAGCTAAGAATGATAGAGGATGAGTGCTGTTGTTGGTGTCGTCGTCGTCGTCGTTGTCGCCGTCGCCGAGTCACACAGTCAAGTCCAACCCTTTTAGATCCCATGGACCACGGTATGACAAGCTCTGTCATCTGCCATCCTCCATAGTCCACCCAGATCTATGCCCATTGTGTCAACAATACCATCTAGCCATCTCATCCTCTGCCGCCCCCTTCTCCTTTTGCCTTCGATATTTCCCAGCATCAGGGTCTTCTCCAGTGAGTTCTCTCTTCTCATTTGGTAGCCAAAGTAACTGAGCTTCAGTTTCAGTATTTGTCCTTCCAAGGAACAGTCAGGGTTGATTTCCTTTAGGACTGATTGAATGGTTCTCCTTGCAGTCCAATGAATGCTGAGTCTTATGGAATTGCCAGAGGGATGGTCTTCTAAGTTGACTCATGCCTAATTGTTGCTTGTGTCAGTAACTGCAGGATGGGTTCAACAATAGGAGATGAGGTCTCTTCTCATAGTCTAGAAGTCAAGGTTGCAGTGCTCCTGGTGACAGGATTGCACAGACTTTGAAAGGAAAATTACCATTACTATTTTTAAAAATATATCAAAACAACACAAAGTGCAGTCATAAGTACCTTATTAATTGGGTGGAGATGATCAGTTTTCATCTCCTTTCTGAATAGTTTACTTCTGAGTATAGTAGTACAGGAAAGCAACACTCCAGTTTGCTTCCATTCCTTCTTGACAATGATGTGTCAGATGAGAGACCAGGGCTACATTTTGGACCTGGTTTCTTGCTGTGGGTGGATACATTTTCATGGCAACACATTTATTCTGGTGCTTTTCCTAAGGTCAGATGAATAGAGATAAGTACAGTAAAACCTCATATAACACTAAAACATGGTTCCACAAGTCTTCGTGTTATATGATTTTTAGTGTTATCTGATCCTCTATGGGATCCATAGAGATACATTGTAACCACACAGGCTTTCGCGGTTGTTATCTGAAGCATCCCATAGGATCTTAATGTTATCTGATGCAATTCTTCCCCCCAGATTCCTTGATGTTATGCGATTTTCGTGTTATTCGATACTAATGTTATATGAGGTATTACTGTACCAGCAATCCAGTAAATGCCAAGCATTCCCCTACATGTTCTTAATAAAGTTGAGCTACATATTTTATTTTATTTGTTCAACATATTTCTTGGTCTTCAAGATGCTGGTCTTCCTGGGGAGATTTAGAATACCACAAATCCCCAGTACAACTAATTTCAAATCAATAATCGAAATACAGTCAATCGCATAAAGAGCACCTCACTTAGAGAGTAACTAGCTTAAAGAACAGAATTTTCTCTGAATGTTCGCTTCGCTTAACAAATAAAACCAATCAAAAACTCACTTAACAAATAAATCGGGGTTCACAATCCCCACCACCACCAAAAGTCACAATTGTTCACTTACAGTGGTGTTTCACTTAAAGAGCAAACTCGCTTAAAGAGCAATCCTGTGGAATACATTATGCTCTTTAAGCGAGGTACAACTGTAATTCAAATCTAAACAGCTTTAAGATATGTAAACTAAAATGAAATGCAATTAGATTAAATTTATTTATTTATTTTATTACATTTATACCCTACCCTTATCCAAGGACTCAGGGTGGCTTACAATTTAAAACAATTAAAACAATTAAATACCTAATAGCAGCAAAATAATATAAAATAATTTAGCTTTTTTTTTAAAGCCAGCCTGTATGTTTTGAAAACCACAGATGGTACCAACCACATATCTCTTAGACTGGAATACTACTGGGGAGGAGGCACCACCAGGTGTGCCTGTGTTCCTTGGAAAACAGCCCCCATGACAACATTTCACTGTGAATCATAATCCCTGGAAAGCCCAGCTAACAATCTGCCATTAAAAGAAGTTGATAGGATTCTTCCTCCTAATGCATTCACACCCTCTGTTTCTACTATTCCTAAGGTAGAAAATCAACACATTGTACAATGTGATCCATGCATAATTCATGCTAATAGACGTCTCTATCCAATGCAGAGCCCAAGGACAAAAACTTCATATATTTATATATATATATATAAATATATTGCCTTCTGTGTCTATCTGTTCTGCTTAAATTTCCCCAGGCCATGGGATGCTGCTCTTGGCTATCAGTGCACTAGAAACACAACTTGAGATTTAGATAAGGGAAATCACTAACAGTTAATGACCACAGCTCTGGCAAAAGCAGCTAATCCCAGAGGCAGTGCAAGTTTGGTGAAAAGTATACAGTGTCCAATTAACAGGAAAGCTGATTGTTGTGCTCCATACTATTTTTGCTATACACAAATACTCACATTCTCTCAAAACAACACCTCTGCAGCAAGACTGATTACCCCAAGCATTAGACAGCTGCTCCAATAATCCTGTGATCATGTTGTCTTCTCAAAGATTAGAGTTTTAAAACTAAGCAATATTTTTCGGAAAGTTCACATTGCCACCCACGCACCAACACAACCTGCTTAACAATGAGGCTGCATGTTCCAACTCCCTGCCCCCCTCATTTATATATATTTACAGAAAAATCTGGGATTATCTGACCAACAAAGAGGGCTGTATTATAAAATCTTTCAATGGGATAGATTTAGATGTAGATAAACATATATTTTCTCCAAGTTAATTGTAAAATACAGCAGATGTGACTGTGGTGTACCATGTATTTGTTTTGAATGTGTAGAGTAGGCTTTGGAAGTTACCAGTAGTATGACGATGAAATGAATGGAGTTGGGAAGTGGGACAATAAGACTAAAAACTTCTATTACTGTAATTTAAGGCAAGTTATTGTCCTGTCTTTTCATTAAGTTCAAATGATTCCCAGACGTGAAAAGGAATCATTGCAGTCTTCCTTTTGAGATGTATAGTAGAAAATGCCTCTCCAACACTGGAAGCATTCTACAGGAAGTTAGGCAGCCATATTTCTGATATACAGATGAATGAACCCCACAGTCATGCCTTCAAGAAAAGTCTCAACAGCAAGTGGCTGAGCTGATCAATATCTCTTGGTAAAATACAATCTTGCATGCTTCTATTTTAACACTGGATGTCTTTGGAGAGCATGCTCTGTATCTGCACTGCCTAGAAGAGGGTGGCTAGCTGTGTTGTCCATTGCTACAAACTAAGAGGCCAGCTTTGAGGCTAGTCTGGCTTATGAAGCCCCCAAAGCAAAGCCATAGCAATGAAGCTTCAGCAACTGGTTTTTCCACTCTTCCTTGCTGGAAGCTCCCTCCCCCTCATTCAAAGCTGCATAGAGAATCAGAATACTGTACTCAGTGTAAATTGAAGCCTAACAATAGGATACTGAATGGACAACCTTCATCCCATCTTTCCCTAATATTTCTCTACTTATATGTTAATTTTCATTTTTTCTGTACCTTACTGTGTCAACATCTGGAGGATTTTTTCTTTATGTCACAAGCACCACAGCATGATTAATATATATGTCAGATAATTTATGCCCAATAACAGGCAACAGTTGGGATAGCTAACATAAAAAAAAATCTTTCATAGTACATGTTCATAATATCATAGAATGATAGGGTTGGAAGGGAGATGTAAGGTCAAAAGCAACCCTCTGATCAATGCAGTGAAGTGCCCCTTGTGCTAAAACCAGAGGGACAATAACATCTGTTCTAACATAAACAGAATACAGTACACAGCACTTGGAAAAGGGATTCAACCAAAAAGAATCCAACACAGACCCTTTCTATGTCAGATCTACTCATCCATCTGACCTCAATTTATACCATTCCACAAGAAGTGTAATTTCAGAAAAGCCAAATGGAAAAGGTTTACAATGCCAGATGCAGCTGTGCTTCAGATTCCCTTCATCCAAAAAACTATGATCAATTTGTAGCCTCTGTTTTTGAATGTTCTCATACCTCCATTCCAAGAAGGTGTGCTACACACTATATTTCAGGTCTTACTCCAGAAACATACATCCAAATACTTCAATTATTATTTCACACTTTGGAAAAAAATCCTTTTAGTGAACATATGATAAAAGCTGGGGAATATTTTATCTTAAACTTTGTGTAAATTGAGTTTTCTAGATATAATAGAGCTTATATTGGGAAGAAACAGCCAGGAAACCTGCAGATTACTGAAAATAATGAACAGTGGTCAGAAAGGACCTACCTTGGATATCATGCAGTTGTTATTCAGCAAGGAGTCCCTGCATGAGTAGACATCTCTGCGATGACATCTTGCACAACTTGTTGGGGTTTTTTTTAGCCATTTGAATATCACATCACCCACTGGCTTCAGCTTTTTCCTTTGTCAAGCTTTCATAAAATATCCTGAGCTCCATTTGAATAAGCACTACACCACTTTGGACAAATCGGCCAACATGATCCTTCAGCGATCTGCTCAGGACATTCAAACCCTTACCACTACCATGTTATTCCTAGCCTATTCTTACACCCATTCTCCCCTTAGCTGATCTTACTTTGGCCAATGGGGATTCAAGGTGATACAGTTGTGGGGTAATTTCCCCCCAGCTACAGTCCTCCCAGGGATCATCTCATCCTGACACACATGTCGCTCATTAATCATCCTCAGACATTACAAGTCCCCCAGGCTAACCTCAGGATAGAAGAAATAAGGAGTCTCTCCCATCCTCCTGCAGTTTTCACACCTCCAAAGCAGTCTGGTTTTAGTGCCTTTGGCCCTTTGATTTAGCTATTATTACTTGAAATTTTTTCACAGACATGAAAGGAATTTTCAGATCAAATCCAATGGATTTTTTTGTTGCCTTCTTATTGGCAGAATTAAAAGAAGCCATAGGAAGATGTATGGGTGGCAAAGTGGTGGGACTTGATGATGTCTGGATTGAGCAAATTAAACATTTTGGGCAAAATACAGACCAGTGGCTTCCTCACCTTTTAAATAACTACTGGATGACCAAATAGATTCCAAAAATATGGCAGAAGATAAAAATAATTGCTATACTGAAACTAGGCAAAGAACTATCAGGTCCCGAAAGCTACAGGTCAACCTCCTTACAATCCTACTTATATAAAGTGATCAAACAAATTAAATTAAATAAGATAGCCTTTAAAGTTGAACATTTTCTAATTCTAGAACTTGGCAAGAGCTGTACAGTTCAAGTCTCACATCTAACCCAGCCTATAGAAAATTGTTTTGAAACACATAAAATAACTAGAATATTATTTGTCAACCTTACAGTGACCTATGATGCTGTCCACCATCAACTGCTGCTCAAAAAGCTCTACCTTCTTGCTAAAAACAATGGACTAACCAAAACGGCAGCTGCTCTGCTTCAAAAACAAAGATTAAAAAAAATAGAAAGGGACAGTTGTTGGAGAATTCAGAGGAATGGTCTCCCACAGGGTAGCATCCTGGCTCCATTACTTTTTAACATTTACACAAAAGATCAACTAACATCCCTATATGTCAGGAGCTTCACCGAAGCTGATGATCTTATTATTATTATTATTATTATATTATTATTATATTTGCATTTATATGCCGCTCTCCTTGCCGAAGCAACTCAGAGCGGCTTACAATGTTACAGTATCAAATATAAAAGCAACAACATATCAATATAACAAATATAATACAGTCAATATAGTCATAAAAGCAAAAGCACAATACAATCAGAAAAATGCAATTCAATCAATATACAATATATAAAAAAATGTAACAATATAATAGCAAGATAATATTCTGAATATTAAGCAAGAAGAGGCTAAGCTAAACCACCTATGGAGAGCAAAAACAACACACCATAACAACAGAATGACTACTGAAGAGTGTCTTCCATCAGAACAAGGTTTTGCCTGGAACATCTGGCAGTTACTTAATAGACTTTGAAGCAAAGTAGGGAGATCAAAGAATAATCAACTAAAAAAGCTAACTGGATAGACAAATTTTCTGTGAATGTGGAAAAATGCAGTTGATGCAGCATTTATGTGCATGTTTAGAAAAGAAGATCTAGTAAATGGTTGCGAATATATATATATAAATCCATAATTTTAAAACGAACAAAGGTCTGATATGAATAGTGAAAGAAAGAACCCAAGACAAGAAATTCAGTACAGATTGACAACTCCAGTAATTGGCCCAGTTCATCAAATAAGCTTGATAATGTAGGCTAAAATCTGTAAACCTAAATCCATCTTTGTTAGATGAAAACTGCATCCTGTCAAAGAAACTGGTGTTAGGGAATCTCACATGAATTTCTGAAAAAGTATATCTAGAAAATGGCAAGTGTATCCAGAGGAATCATTCTTAAACTAGCATTCTGTTCCATGTGCTGCTCTGGAGCTTTGGTCTGTTGTGACTATCTGACAAGGTGTCAGTCATTCTTAATGAGGCACATGATCTGCACCTTATAAAAATGTTCTGGAAGCTTCTACAGCTGCCATTCTGTGCATATAAATATTGAACTAGCCATCCACCCTTAGGAAAAACAGATTTGATTTTCAAACTCAGTAATGTTTAATGGAACCTGTTGGACCTGTCTGCTAACATTCTCTTCTCTGGGATTGATCTCAATGGATAAAGGTAAAGCTCTCCTTGCTCAAGAGCCAGTTGTATCCAACACTAGGCTCACCTCTGTTTATAACCAAAGAGGCAGCACTGTCTGCATCTGCAGGCATTTCCATGGTCATGTGGCAGGCGTGACTAGACACTGAAGCATATGGAATGCTGTTACCTTTCCTGCCAAAGTGGTCCCCATTTATCAACTTGCAATTTCTTGATTTCAAACTGCTAGGTTGGCAGGAGTGGGGATAGAGACAGGAGCTCACTCCATTGCGCAGCATTCAGAATTTGAACTGCTACCTGCTAAAGTTCAGCATCTTAACCACTAAGCCACGGTGGCCCTTTGCTACAGTTGCTGACTATTAAACCTGTGTAGGGACTAAGTTAAAGCTAATCAGAGGTAGTACTGGCCTAGTTTCAAAATATACCTCAGTCCAGCAAGAAATTTCCACATAAGCAGCTCTCCATGTGTGTTGCTCCTGGAGATGTTCAGCTGGACTTTCTGGTGGACCATCTGTATCATTAATTAAATTTGAGCATTGCAGACTTCAACTACAGATTTTAATTGGAGATGTCCTCTGAAATAAAATTAATTTCTAATAGCATTGTGCTGAATCTATCTGTATCTCTTGAATCAAGCAGTGTACTGTATGGTGCATTTCCAGGCAGTAAATTATCTATATTACTTAGTCAAGAGAAAATAATATTTATAAAGAGTCTTTAAAGACATCTGAATAAGATGTGGCAATATTTCTTTTCATTTGTTTCTTAGGTAATTTATCAATTACAAAACTGTTAAACAGAAAAAGATCTGGATTGATTGATAGTGTCTTAAACCATATTTTCAGCAATAGAAAATAGATTTCCATTCCTTGATTTAGATTGAAATGGCTACAGGAACCTGTGCATGTTATCTTCGATACGTCATGCAACAAGTGCACAATTCAAGCAATCAAAGTTTACTCTAAGCATGGTTAGGCTGGAGAACAGAAGACTGCAATGGACAAAGATTAATTATAGCTATGCTCATACAGCAATGTTTGTGTTCAAAACAAATTATATTTGCTTGTGCTTAAACGATGCATAAATCTGATCCGTGCAGATGAGCGTGTGTTCAGGATGAGTGAGCACACTTGTTTGAATGTCATATTTATCCCTGTATTTTGTCAGAAAATTAACTTCTTTGGAATTTGCGCTTGAGCTGAGCATATGGTTGTTGATCTCTGGAGATGACAGCCGATCTGAGCAATAGCTCCTTATGGTTCCAACTCTCCTCTGCTGGCAGATGCGTTGGGTTTTTCTACAATTAAGTGGAGATCATCACTGTTTTCTTTGAGCACTGCTGTGCCTTGTACTCTGAAGTGTTTTGTTAATCACTGTCTGCCTTCGACAGAAGCTGCCAAAGCTCTCATTAAGTTTGAATTTTGAGATGTCATGCTTGAATGATGGAATTTCATCCTTTTTCTGCATGAATGGAATTGGCTACAGAGGGGTCCCATGCTGGTGGGTGGGTGGGATGTTTCTGCAGAACATTTGTTTTACATTTTGATCTGGAATCAAAGATAAATAAATAAAGTAATTTGCCTTCCATTTTGTCTGAAATCCAGGACAAAACCTGGCTTTTGCTCTCTCCTAAATTTAATAATTACAGGGCGCTCACCTTGTCATCTGTGGGGCATACTCTGTTTCCTTCATTAATAATCCATCACTGCCTTGTTCACAGTGTGAACTTTAAACCTTCTTTCCCATCCAAAATGTTGGGCTCATTATGGTGTAAGAGTCATTGCAAATGACGTGACAGATGCTCAGCAGCCATTAAAGGGTGACGTAGAAATGTATGCATTGACGGGCTTTTGATAAATTCTTATTGGATCAAAAATTAATGTTATTTTTGCCCTTCAAGAAAAATTGCCTGCACGTGTGTGCAAGCAGAAAACAAAATGCATCTGCTGGCAGTTTAATGATCTGCAGGAGGAAACAAAGTGTTTTGGGAAATACAGTATGAGCAGACATTGCCCATTTCTCTTGGCAAATCTATTTGTTTCAGCTGGATCTGCAAAACTGTGCCTTGAAGAAAAAGTTAGACTAATTAACTGCAGTGTCTAATCATTTTCAGTCATAAACTGCTTAAGAACTGATTAAGGCAAAATGCAGAGGCTAGGATCTCAGGAAAATAATATTCTCATGATGTACTGAACAGTTTACGCTTCTGTTAACAATTCATCTTGAAAGAGTATCACTAAATATACAGCTGGATTGGATTTGTATGCATGGTTTTGGTTTTGCCTCTTAATTGATATGAACAATAAAAGCACACAGATGTTGAGGATGGAGGGATTTCCAGTAAGTACAAATGATCCTCAAAAAGCATACCTGGAAACATTGGATGAAGGATGAATGCAGTGACCATTTTGAAGTGTTCCAGGTGTCAGTATAGGAAACATACTTCTGGGTATTGTTCATATAAAGCATACTGTCTGTTACGGCTGGGACGATGACAGTTCTCTAAAGAATATTACATCTGTCCCATTGCTTTAGTTCTTTATGGGCTAAGAGGGCATGCCTGCTAGGTTGTGATGTTTTTCTTTAAACATTGTTTGAAGCTCTTTCCAAAGAAACCTTATTCAGGCATTCCAAAGCCTGAGTAAAGTGAATGCATCATGAAAAGAGAATGCTGGTGGTACTCTTTCATTACATAGTTCCCTCAGAGAGATGATTGAAGAGAAGATCCTTCTCAACACATGAAGATCTCTACATTATGAGAAACACTTAAAATTCAGTGGATAAAGATCCTCTGAATTTAGAGAAGACTCATGGCTTCAGAAAGTTGCCCATCACATTAGAAGGGTGATAGGAATAGTCTTTGAATTATATGCCATCAAAATTATGGAAACCTTCTCTGCACTTTTAAAGTATCTGAGATGTTCAAGGAGTGGTTTACTGTTGCCACATCCACCATCCTACAAGTTTCTAAAGTTGTTTTAGAACATTTGAAAGGGCTACAATCTTTGAGGCATGTAAATCCTTATTTGCTTCATTCTAATGTGAGAGGGAAAGGAACTTCTAATGATATGATTAGACAGAGTTCTTCCACTGTTGACAATTTGCACAATTTGGACAAAAACCATCCACTTTCTGTGCAAAATTGTTATGAATTTCTGAAATGGTTGTGTTGGTTGAGAAAAACTGATATAGACCCAAGCACAACTTTGAAGGCAGTTAATTTACAAATAGAGAAGCAAGTAATGGAGAAAAGAAAGGAGACCAATAGGGCCACTGAGAAACAAGAAGCAAAAGCTGGAAAAGATGTTGGAGAACCAATAGTCAGTGATTAATTAGTTCAGAAGATTAAGGAAGGATTTAGGAAGGAAAAGTTGGCTAAAATATTGAAGAAAGTGAATGAAGCTGTCCAGATTATTCTAACAGAAACATTAGCTCAAATAAGTCAGCTATTGTATGCAGCAGTTTATGTTACTGAAGAACTGGGACTGAAAGTCCAAAAAAACCCCCAAGGGATTAAGAAAGGAAAACATAATTAGAAAATATGCTTGGAGTTGAATATTAAAAACATTTGAACAGACTTGAGTAATCTGAAGAACATGAGACAAAGAAATCTAAAAGACAGGAAGATCAAAGGCAGCCTGATAACAAGGTATGACTTTAGCAACAAGGGAATTGCAGTTATAAAGAAGAGCTGAAAGAAAGAGATGTGGCCATTGTAGAAAACATCAAGCAATATGGTCTTTCCAGAAGTTTGGATTTGAATGCAGTAAAAATCATTGGGAACATCAGGTAGATAAAGTTTTAGAAAATGAGAGAGTTAAGATCCTGTGAAACTTTAAAATTCAAACAGCTAGACATCTGATTTGCAATACACTTGATATAATAGTTGTGGAAAAGAAGACCTAGTTTATTAACATTGCTATACCAGGAAATACATGAATTGAGGACAAACAACTGGAAAAATAACAAAATATCATAATTTTCGAATTGAAGTTGAGCATCAATAAAGGGGGAAAAAAATCTGTTGTCATACCTACAGTGAGCAATACCTATAGGACTCCCTAGATATTTGGAAATTTTGGACCTAGTGGACTTGATCATCCTAACTCTTAAAAAAAACCCTCTACTAGGAACTGCATATATATGTTAATTTTATACCAGTTCTTGACTGTGAATTGAATGGTAGGTTTGAACAACAACAACAACAACAACAACAACAACAACAACAACAACAACAACAACAACAACAACAACAACAACAACAACAACAATAATAATAATAATAATAATAATAATAATAATAATAATAATAATAATAATAATAATAATAATAATAATAATAATAATAATAATAATAATAATAATAATAATAATAATAATAGAACTGGAGTGTACCCTATAGAACACTGAGAGCAATTGTAATCAGCTCTGGAAAATAAGGTGAGTGGAACTAAAATCACATCCATCCACCTATTAAGTTCTCCTATGACAGTCAGTAGATCTCCTAAATCTGAATTTTTGATCCAAACTATTCCAACATTTTTTCTTTTTTGCCAAGTATCATAAGTTTCTTTTATGTGAAAGGCAGGTGTGTCATGATTCGGCTTTGAACAGTGAGATATTGCAAGCTAGCATTGATGTGGCACAGCTTGGTGGCTTCCTGCCGTTGAACTGCAGGCAGGTGACATGTCTTTTTTTCCTTTAGAGATATGTGCCACCAAATACTACAATCCCTCTGGTTGCTTTATACTTCATTTTTGGAAGATAATGTTTCCCTGACAAAAGATGGAAGTAACTTGATGTGAAGGACTGGAAGAGGAATTGGATGAAATATAGTTTGTGATAGCTGACATTGTCACAAGATCTTGTCCATGATCGCGGAACTATCTTTCATGCTATTGTCTAGAGTTGCTTGTCTTTAAGCTGAAATACAAGTTTTGCCTACTGCAGGTGGCTGTATAACATCTGTCATTGTGTTTTTCCATCAAAAAGAATCACCATCAGGGAATGGTATTCAGAATCAGATGGGGAAAAATATTTGAATGAAACAATGCATAACAGAAAAAGTGAACTAAAAATGTTTTAATGAGTAGACACAAAGGAAAATGAGTATTCCTTGTGATTAATCCACAGCATGATTTCTGTAGATAAACGTGCCTCAGCAATCACACGTGTATTTATCTTCTAGTGACCAATCATAAAAGCATGGAGTTAATCCTCTAAATTTGACTAGAAAATGAACCCATACAAACCAGACAACACAACCCTAGAGCAACCCCAGAAGAAGGGAATGGTAAACAATTTCTGAATATCCTGTACTGTAAAACCTCAATTTACATATGCCCCAAGTTACATAAAATTTGACTTACATAATGATTTTGTGCAAAAACCATGTCCCAATTTACATAAATGTCCCAATTTATATAAATTTACATAATACGATTTCCTATGGGTTTGCTTCAAGTTACATAAAACATTCATTTTTCCTATGGGTTTGCTTCAAGTTACATATAAATTCATTTCTCTATGAGTTTTCTTCAAGTTATGTAAAAAAATAATTTTTCCTTTGAGGTTGCTTCGAGTTACATAAAAAACTGATTTAAGCAAAAGCCTATGGAACTGACTTTTTATGTAAGTAGGGGTTTTACTGTATCTAGAAAATCCTAGAAAGGCTCACCATAAATTAGACTTGTCTTGGCAGAACATTATTTATTACTATTCTCATCCTTATTATTAACTTCCCATTTCTCAGCATTGCTTGTGTGACAGAGCAAACCAAAGGCTTAAACCTAAACTTTAAGTGTGAAGTCCTAAGAATCTATGAGTGAGATGACATACTGTATTTGCAAAAATACTAATTTTTGAATGTCAGGAAGCAAATCAGCAGCTTTTGGCAACTGCTTTAAATTGGTAAGCATTTCTGAATTTGATATAGATCAATATAAAGAAAACCAAGATAATGGCAACAGGCCCTATCAGTCCCTGGAAAATAGATGGGGAAGAAGTAGAAGAAGTGACAGATTTTACTTTCTTAGGATCAAAGCTCCCTGCAGATGGAGATTGCAGCCATGAAATAAAAAGGCGACTGATTCTTGGGAGGCAAGCGAAGAGAAACCTGGGGAGCATAGTGAAAAGTAGAGACATCACAATGAGAACAAAAATTCGTACAGTCAAAGCAATGGTATTCTCGGTGGCAATGTATGTTTGTGAGAGCTGGACCATTAGGAAAGCTGAGCGCAAAAGAATAGATGCCTTTGAAATGTAGTGTTGAAGGAGAGTTTAGAGAGTCTCCTGGACAGCAAGGAGAACAAATAGGTCAATCTTAGAAGAAATCAACCCTGACTGCTCCTTAGAAGGTCAAATAGTGAAGATGAAGTACTTTGGACATCAAATGAAAAGAGAAGATTTGCTTGAGAAAGCCTTGATTCTGGGAAGGGTGGAGGGCAAAAGAAGAAGGGGTGGGCCAAAATGAGATGGCTAGATGGTATTGTAGACACAATGGGCACAGAGCTGAGTGAGTTGAGGAGGATGGTGGAGGATAGAAGTGCCTGGCGAACATTGGTCCATGGTGTCGCAAAGGGTCGGAATCGACCGTGCGACTGAACAACAACAAAAGGAAGATGACCTGATGTTGCTTCCATGTTCTTTTATTTTCTAGTCTTAATGTTTCTAATTAATGGTTTTAATTTCTAGTCCTAATGTTTGGTGCTTATTAAAACTGACAGTTTTAACTGTGATAACTTGTTTGTCCCAGTATAACACTGCCATTTCATTTTCTAAAACTGGTTGTAATGTAAAAAATGAGGTAAAGATGTGAATAATCCAGAAGATTTAACTAGCTGCTGAAAATTAATCTTTGTAACTTGATTATGCCTGCAGTTATAATCAATTGCTACTAGTGTGGGACATCCAGATCTGATATGGTGATGATGATTATAATAAATATACTTCCTCTTTTTTCCTGGCATCACTAGTACAAGGCAAAAAAATAAGGTGCCCAGCCCTAAGAATTTAAAGTTGAGGTGACATCTACACCTGATCACTGATTTGGGAATTTCAGGAAGCAAATTAGCAGGTATTGACAATTGTTTTAAATTAGTATCTAAAGATTTTAGATTGTCTCCTGTAGCTGAATTTAATATGGGGAAGAGAATAACCTGTTTTAATTTCTTCATTTAATGTTTGCTACTTTGCAATTTTTGTACTATACAGTAATACCTCAGATAACGACTGCATCGGATAATGCTAAAATCGGATAACGATGCAAAATTTCTAAAGAAATTTTGCATCGGACAACGATCTGTTAGCGTTATCCGATGCAGTCATTTCGTACCAGCAGGGTGGCTGAAAAGCTGAATGGGGTTCTCCATTCAGCTTCCCAGCCACCCTGCAGCTGCGGAAGCAGGTGTGAGGTAGCTGGAAAGCTGATGGGGGGGGGGCTCCCCTGTCAGCTTCCCCAGCCACCATACAGCTGCGGAGGCATAGGCAGGTGGCTAGGGAAGCTGACGGAGAGCCCAAAATGGGATGTCCCCATCCATTGGAGCAAGCCAAAACATCAGGGTTTGAACCCTGACGTTTTGGCTTGTTGCACTGGCCGGGGAGGTTGGAAAAGCCCAGAAACAGCTTGGATCGGGTCCTCTGTTCTCCCCGGAGCCAGCGGGGGGACAGAGAGCACGAAATGGGTAAAAAGAGGATGGTTTTTTTTCCCATTTTGGGCTCTCTGATCCCCCCCCCGCCTGCTCCAGGGAGATCAGAGGACTTGATCCAAGCTGTTTCTTGGCTTCCCCAACATCCCCGGCCAGTGGAGCAAGCCATGTTTTGGCTTGTTGCACTGGTCGGGGAGGTGGGAAAAGCCCAGAAACAGCTTCAATCAGGTCCTCCGATCTCCCTGGAGCCAGCAGGGAGGTCAGAGAACCTGAAATGGGTAAAAAAAAGTCCGGGTTTTTTTTACCCATTTCAGGCTCTCTGACCACCACCACCCCCGCCGGCTCCATGGAGGTCGGAAGACCCGATCCAAGCTGTTTCTGGACTTCCCCCACCTCCCTGGAGGCTGTAACAAGCCAAAACATCAGGATTTGAATCCTGATGTTTTGGCTTGTTGCAGCCTCCAGGAGGGTGGGGGAACTTCAAAAATAGCACCATCAGCTCCACGGAGGTCAGGAGACCCGATGGATGCTAATTTTGAAGTTTCCCCACCTTCCTGGAAGCTGCAACTAGCCAAAACGTCGATTCAAATCCTGATGTTTTTGCTTGTTACAGCCTCCAGGAGGGTGGGGGAACTTTGGAAACAGCTTGGATCGGGTCTTCCAACCTCCCTGGAGCCGGTGGGAGGTGGGGGTGGTCAGAGAGCCCGAAATGGTTAAAAAATGGACTCTTTTTTACCCATTTCGGGCTCCCTGACCCCCCCCCCGGCCAGGTCCAGGGAGGTAGGAAGACCCGATCCAAGCTGTCTCCAAAGTTCCCCCACCTCCCTGGAGGCTGCAGCAAGCCAAAATGTCAGGATTCAAATCCTGACATTCTGGCTTGCTGCAGCCTCCAGAGAAACATTGCTTTTTTTAACGTTGTGCAATCAATGGATCGCACAACGTTAAAAACTGGATAACGACGAGACTTGTGGAACCAAGTCTGATCGTTATCTGAGGTAGTGTATGTACATTTTAGGTTGTTTGTTCCTTTTCCTCCTCTTCCTTACCTTCTCTTCTTCTTTTCTGTTAAATGAACTAGAGCCAAAATGATCTTGTGGCTCCTTTTTTGAGTTGCACCAATATGTTCCTATTGAAGCAAGAGTACCAAAGCACAAATGACCAACACTGCTGTAGCTCTCACCTACAAGAATGGTATAGATTGGTAACATTTTTATATCTTTTAAGATGCAATCCTATATATATATGGTGGAATTAAAGTCTTATTAAATTTAGTAGGAGTAACATCTACATAACAGATGACAGATTGTGCTTAAGTGTCTTAGGAAACTCTGAGAAAGAATTGCCATGCTTCCAAATATTATAATTAAGGAATGTTCATATATACAGTTGTACCTCGCTTAAAGAGCATAATGCGTTCCACAGCATTGCTCTTTAAGTGAGTTTGCTCTTTAAGTGAAACACCATTGTAAGTGACCAATTGTGACTTGTGGGGGGGGGGGAATTGTGAACCTCGATTTATTTTCTAAGTGAATTTTTGGTTGGTTTTAGTTGTTAAGCAAAGCAACCATTTAGAGAGAATTCTGCTCTTTAAGCGAGTTACTCTCTAAGCGAGGCACTCTTTATGTGAGGTTTTACTGTATGCTGTTTATCTGTTATGCTTGTTAAGGTGGGAAAAAAGCCACCCTGCTGAACCAAACCAGGCATTTGTTAAAGCAATAGCAGATTTCTCAATGGGAGAAGGGGGGGAAAGGAACACATTATGTGCATCTACTATTGTGTACATCCTGGGACATTTATTTGATAAGAAATCAAAACTGAACTACATGTAACAATAACATTGGAGTCATAAATGTGAGTGTATAAAATTTGGCTGCTCTTACTGGTCAAGTCCAATGCTGTAGTCACACTGAAGTGTGTGTGTGTAAGGGGGGGGGGAGCATGGATTATTGACAGCAACTGCCTAAGCATGGACTGTATATCTTCAGAAACCAGCATCCAACCCTCCCTTTCACAAGGTCAAATTACACATATAGAGCAATGTGTGTTTCTTCTCTTATGTTAGTTTCCTTCCAAGTACTGTACTTTGTTCGCTCAGAGGTCGAGTGCCTAAGAAATCAGACGTGCAAAAATGCACATTTAATCTTCCAGTGTAGAATTGCAAAACAAAAATGAACTGATTCAAAAGTGTAGATTTAGACAAGCTCACATGACAATAAACAGACAGACTTTATGCCTCTTAAGCAAACTCTGCTTGTAATAACTGCTACAAGCAAACTTCTGTGGAGTTCCTTTAAAAATAGAAGCCAATTCTTCAGAAGATTATTCTAAGCAGGCAGATTGGCACGCAAGAGGAATTCAGTAGCCTCCAGCTATAAACACCATCCTAGAAATAAAAAACAGCTGTAATAACAGGGGCTCTGAAATCAAGGGGTTCCTAAAATTTAACTCTTAAGTCTCCCTCTGTTCTTTTCTTGAGTAGCATATTAGTTATATAAATTAGTTTGTCCTAATGTCTTTTCTGAGACAAAGATTAGGTTGTGCTGGCATTGTATTTAAATTCTTGGAATTTTCTCAGAGACATACAAAGTGTTTTTGGGCAAAGAGTACCCAACACACATAGCCTTTCCCAAGGAGAAGGACAAAAGAAGTGTGAACCTGTGTTGTTACTGTTGAAAGTAGCTCCATGTGTCTTCAAGAAGCAGTATCCAAGTTGGAGCACTTTCAAGAAGAGGAATCCAGCACTTCTTTTATGCTCTGCCTTTCTTGATGTGAAGCAGAAATGATCACCAAGATGGGGAAAATGTCTCACTATGCTTTACAGAGGGAACCCCATGCTCTCTGTCATTGACATCACAAATACATTTGTTAAATTCTGCATAGGTCCTATTTTTAATGTGAGGCATTAACGGGTTTGATACTGAACTATCACTCAAGTTTAACCTGTCTCTTCTGCTGCTTTGCAGATTGATGCTGAACTTTTTACAATTTCGGTGTCATGGCCATGCCATGGCACCAAAACTGCACTAGTTGCACTGCAGGACTTCCCAGAAAGTCCAGATTGGGGAGATTATATCCACTCCTTGTCCCCTACAATGGGGTGTTCCCCAGGGGTCTATTATCTCCCCATTATTATTTAAAATCTATGTCATGTTGCTGGGAACACCATCCTGCTCCAGCCAGAGATCATCCAACAGCTTGAACAACATAGTCTCATAAACATATCTGGGCCTGAATCCTGACTGAAAGGGGTCCAGATAATCCACTTCATCCAGAACCCCCTGTATCTGCTGTGTCATTGCCTTCTCAAAAACCTTCCCTAAAAGGGGGAGGTTGGATACAGACTGATAGTTGGCCATTATTGTTGGGTCGAGCACTGGCTTCTTCAGGAGGGGGCACACCAACACATCTTTCAGTGGTGCAAGAAACACCCCCTCCTGCAATGATTCGTTGACTATTCCTCAAACTGCTTTGGATGCCTCTACCAACCAGGTGGGACATGGATCTAATAGACAAGGAGTGGCACGAATAGATCCAAGGAGCCTGTCCACTTCCTCAGGGACAACTGGATCAAACCAATCCCAGATAATGTGGTCAGACAGCAATCTGGTCAACTCCAGACCCATAGTATCCATGCCAAGGTCAAACTTTGAGTGAATCTGAGAATTTTCTCCACAAGATCATCAGCAAAGTCCTCAGCTAACCCCTGCCAACAGGGCCATCCCCCATCCCCCGCCGAGGAGGGACCTAGTCACCTGAAACAGAGTCACTGGGCAATAATCTGTAGAGGCTATAAGGGTGGTGAAATATTGCTGTTTCACCACCTCTATCGCCACCAGGTAGGCTCTGATAGCAGCTCTAGCCAGAGGTTGGTCAGAATAACTTTGAGTCTTCACCCAGCAGTACTCTTGGCATCTTTTTGCCTGTTTAAGCTCCCTCAAATCCTTCATAAACCGTGGGGATGAGAGGGGTCCAAGTGCACGGAGATGCCATAGTGGTGTGATCACATCCAAGGCCGCTGTTGTATCCCCATGCCAGAGGTCGATGAGCGCCAATCCAGAGGTCGAGTGTAGCCAATCCAGAGGAAAACACCCGAGTTCCCTTTGGAATCTTTAAGGATCCATCAGTTGCCGGAGGTGGGCCAATTTAACTGGCCCTGCCTCCATACGATGAAACAGTCAAGAGTCACCAGATAGTGATCTGACCATGGCACAGGTGTTATGTCTAGTTGCTGTAATTTCAGATCACTCTGCTACCACTCCAACAAGAAGACTAGATCCAGTGTGTGTCATTGCTCCTGGTCGGGCCCTTAATTACCTGAGTCAGGCCCACAGCTGCCATGGAAGCCATGATCTCCCATGCTACCTTGGACCTAATGAAGGCAGATTGAAGTCCCCCAGAACCATGAGCCCAGTATCACTCCTGATGCTTAGGTGAAATGAGGGCTCATGCTGGCAGTTGTGGAAATGTGGATATGTTTGCAGTTTGAAAATAGATTACTCCAGCAGACATCATCATTGCAAGAGACAGAATCTAAGAGAAAAAGGATGGTGGTATGAGAGAAACCAGCCAGTTTTCTCTGCTTGTGAGCCTTCATTAAAATTTGGCTAAGAGTTCTCAGAGGAAGTCTTTAGTTTGTCTACAGTGACAAGCAAGGAGACGGCAATCAAGGGCAATGTTATTTCCTGTGCTCCATGCTCTTTCTAGCCTCTCTTGACATTCAACCATGATTCCGGATTGAATTACAGTAATACCCCAGATAACGATTGCATCGGATAACGCTAGAATCAGATAACGATGCAAGTTTTTTGGAAAAAACTTGCATTGGACAACGATTCTGGATAATGATTCTTAGCGTTATCCGAGGCAATGGTCTGCGGGTGTGGAGTGGTTTGGGTAGAACTACCCAATCCACCCCCACCCGCAGCGGTCTCTGCGACTGCAGTAGGGTCGGGGGAAAGCATGTGCCTTTCCCCTGACCCTACTGCAGTCGCAGAGACTGCGATCACGTCTTACTCTTTTCCTCCCTGCATTTAAACTACAGAGAGAGAGAGAGTGCTTGTGTCTCTTTCCTTCCCTGTATTTAAACTACAGGGTGGGGGGAAAAGAGAGATGTGATTGGTTCTCTAGAGACCCAATCACATCTCTCTCTTTTCCCCTCCCTGTAGTTTAAATACAGGGAGGGAAAGAGACACAAGCAGTCTCTGCGACTGCAGTAGGCACGCCTTTCCCTGACCCTACTGCAGTCGCAGAGACTGCGGGTGGGGGGTGGCTTTAAAGGCAGGGAGGAAAAGAGAGACCCGATTGGGTCTCTTTCTTTCCCTGCCTGCCTTTAAAGTGGTTTGTCTCTGAAGTCAGGGCTTTTATTTTTTTAGCATTGTTCAATGCATGCATCGGACAACGCTAAAAATCGGATAACGTCATGACTTGTGGAACCGAGTCATAATGTTATCCGGGGTATTACTGTACTTCTCTTTTGGTTTGTTGAATATTTGAGGTTACAAAACAAAGAAGTAGTCATGGGCATATGTTTGGAATCATCACATGCATCACAAGACAAATCCACTCGCTGTAAATCAGGGGTTCTCAATTTTTGGCCTGTGTGCCTAATCCAGCCAGTGGACCTCATTAATATGGTCTACGGTTGCCAACTCGGCACCTCCAAAAGATACCACCAACACTGGAAGTCCCAAAACATCACTTACCGTGTCACTGCCAGTGGTGGCGATCATGCCATTTTCCCAGCTTCTTGCACAGCCTCCACCACGTCCCAACGCAGCGGGGGCTTTTGGGAGCATTTCCACACCATTTTGGGATTTTTTTCACTGTTTCTTCGCTGTGTTTTGGCAGCTAAACTGGGGACTTCCAGTGCTGGGTGGAGCTTATGTCAGTGCCTGGGGTACCAGCGCAGAACTAGGAAGTGCCCAAACATTGCAGTATAGCTGCCGAAATGCAGTGGAGAAGTGGGAAAAAAAATTCCCAAATTGAGCAAAAATTTTCCAAAAAGACTCCTGCCACTCTGGGAAGCAGTGAAGACTGTGCAAGAAGCCACAAAAACAACACAATTATTGCTGCCAGCACCGATGAGGAAAGCAAGCAGTGGGAGCAACCATGGCTCTAGCACCCACAGCTGAGTGTTGGGGCAGGTCTGAAAAGAGCTTGGTGTACAAATTGTACCATTCAGTTTTGGGTTGTGTTTACCATAGGCCCTATGAAGCCATTGAATTCAACCCTTTGCTCATTGCAGGAATCCAAATCAAGGCAGATCTGACAGATGGTTGTCCAATTTTCTCCTGAATGTCTCCAGCAATGGAATATTCACTATGTCCTAAGGTAGTTGGTTTTATTGTCCTACTGCTCTAACAGTTAAGAAGCCTCCTCCCCCCATTTTCAGCCTGGCTTCCTATAGTTTCTGTCTAACATTAGGTGTCCTGTACTCTGGGATGATTGAGAGATCTTGCCCTTCTTATCTTTCAAATATTTGAAAAGTGGTATCCTATCTCACTAAGTCTCCTTTTCTCAAGGTTAAACATGCTGAGTTATTTCAGTCTTTCCTCACTGAATTTGGTTTCCAATCCCCTGATTATCCTTGTTATCCTCCTGTGCCCTTGTTCCAGTTGGCATCCTTCTTAAAATGTGATGTCTAGAACTGTCCACAGTACTGTAGTTGTTGTCTGAATAGTGCCAAATATAGCGGGACTAGTACCATGGGTTTTGAAGACTAACTTCTGTTAAGGCACCCTAAAATAGCATTTGCCTTTTTTTCTGACTCACTTGACTCATATTTTGCTTGTGATCTACAACAATTCTAAATCCTTCTCACTCCTAGTTTCTTTTAGTATCTGTTGCTAACCTTATCTCATTATCAGCATTTGACTTCCTAATGCTATCCCTGCAATTCTTTGCTACTTGCTTGTACTTTTCCTTTGTAATCTGGCCTTCCACTTTTCTAATATGCCCTATTTTGTTTTCAGTCCTACTTTGAGCTTCTTGTGGAAGCTATCTTCCACCTTTCTTTCTTGTTGGAATTGTGTGTTTAGAATTTCCATTTTTAGAATCTCTCACCCATCTTGGGCTCCTTTAACTGAGAGTGTGCATGTGTGGCTACAATCTACTTTTGTTTCCTTTGAGATCAAGAACTCAAGTAGAGCATGTTCATTTTCCTCCAGAGTAGCTCTTGCTGTCATTTCTTCCACCAAGTCATCTCTATTGGTTAGTATCAAGTCAACGATAGCTTCTTCCACTTTTTGCAGGAGAAAGTTATCAGCCACACAAGCCAGGAATTCATTGGAAGGGCCATTTCATTGTTGTTTGTTTTATATATGTAAAAATAATTTTGTAAGGTTTGTGTTTTCAGTAACCAATTAAAATATACATACATGCTATCATATATTACCAGACACATGCTGGTTAAGAGTCAGTAGTAAATTGCAACTAGAGTAGGCTCTTTTAATCAAAGGGGATTCGATGAGTCAACTCCTGTGCACATTCCATTGATTTAACAGGTATATTCTATTGTGACTTACTGCTGGATTTCAACACTAGGTCGAAAATTGGGGTAACTGCTTCTTAGATTTGTGGAGACAAAAAACAATTTTAATGTTTTAATAATGAGTTGTTTTTCTCAACAACGAACCAGTCTCTCTTTGAGTCTTTGTTTGTGCGTGCATGTGCACGTTGTTTTGATTTGATTTTCAAGAGGAAAGGGTACAAACTTTGCATCTATTTAACAACAAATATGGAGATCCTAACAGGAAAAAAAGCTTGTTGTCCACTGGGAATAAAGAATCCTTCAAAATTCTAAACCTAAAATGGTGATAGATTTTGTGAGTCACATCTGTACTATATATCAAGATGATGAGGTGCCAGTAACCTAGCATGTTCTGACATTGGAAAATGTCAACATCAGATAATTATGTAGTGTCATGCACTATCTTGGTGATGATGACAAAAGAGCAGAGTTTGTGGACCTACTTGATATGACATCCATCTTATTTCTACTCAAGATTACTTGGGGGCTTCAGCAAAGTGACAGGACCAGACCATGAGCAACTGATGGAAGTAAGTGAATGAAAGATGCTCATAGTGGAGACTGAAGAACCAGAAGAGTTTGAAGGACACATCAGAACACAAAGCAAGACTGAAGACACTAAAGGGCAAGTTGGTAGTAAAAAGAGAAGCCAGAAAACAAGTTGGAGCAAGAAGAGAAACCAAAGCAGGATGAAAGGCCAGGAAGACTTCAGGAATATTTAATTGTCATCTCCACAGTTGCAATAACTGCAGTGAGAGAGAAGGGCCTCATTCTTCCCCTTTCTACATATGGAAAGGGAGACTGTTATAGAGAAATGTGCTTACTTGTGACATTGGAGTGTAATTGGGGTAGATCAGGGTCCCTCAAACATGGCTCTTTGGGTGTTCTTGGACTTCAATCACCATAAGCCCTCGTCAGCACACCTGCTGATCAGGGCTTATGGGAACTGAAGTCCAAGAACACCCAAAGAGCCAAGTTTGAGGAACCTTGGGCTAGATACACCTAAGAATTTTGACAAAAGTTATGGAATCAGTAACTGAAATGCAGTAAAACCTTGCAGAAAGAGTGCCTCGCTTAGAGACAAACTTGCTTAAAGAGCAGAATTCTGCTACCGGGTCTGGCAAGCTGGGGTGAACCTGCTGAATCCCACCACTGCACACACCGTTACTTTGAGTATTCTGGCTTTTGCTTTCTTTACTTTATACACAACATGGAAAATCAGCTTCCTCACTTAAAAAAAAAAAACAGATGGGACACAATTTGGCTTGCATAATTCTGTTTCAGGGAGTGATTACATAGATCATTACAACAGCATCTTCAACGGCTGTTTGCTTAACACATAGTACATCTGTTAGTTTGTATATTTAATTATCTTAACTCACCTGGAGTTACAACAGGCCCTGAATACATTTTAATAAATAGATGGTGTAAGTACAGTTTTTGTTTAAACATTAAGCTGTGATATATATTTTTTAAAAAAAAACATGATTAAGTGCAGCAGTTTAATGTATCCCAAGTAACTTCTAGGAAACAGATTATTAATTTCTATCCTTTATCTGACAGATTCTCATTGTAAACAAAAACAATCTTTAATCTGGATATGTGTTTAGCAGCATTATTGATTTGCACTAGATCGTACAACCATCCTAAAACAGAAACAGTGAGATGTCTTATGACTGCCTTTCCCTCCTATGCTTTCAGCTTGGTTGACATAAACAGCATGAATAGTTTAGTTTGCAAACCTTGCAACTGATAGTTTACTTGTAACATGAGTCCTGTTCAGATATTTGCCTGGTCATCAATAAGGTTAAAATTGGGGGCAGGGGGAATGACGTTAGTGTGCACATAAGCACATCTATCCAGAATCACGGTGCCCACAGAAATAAGTTAGAACTATTGAATAGTGATTAATACAGTGAGTTGTCTTTTATTAACATTGAGGGCAACAAATTAATCGTGGAGGCTTTTCAAAATGTGACTACTCTATAAAAAAGTAACTTTTCAAACTCTGGGAGCCTGGAAGGAAAGTAGATTACCTGTGGGCCTCTGTATGGCATACAGAAAGGGTGTGGAATATGTGGCTGTACTCTGTTATCAGAGTATAGCTCTCAACTGCAGCTCTCGGCCCTAGGCTACATGAGCCAATGGGAGTTGCAACCAGTATCATCTGGAGGCCTCCCTAATTCCCCACAGGGGTTCACAACAGTCACAGACTAGAAGGAATAATCTCAGAACATAGGAACATATTTGTTGGAAAGATATTATGTGACACCCAGTGATGGGATGATACCAGGTTGGCCTGGATCCGTCGACCCGGTAACTCCCATCACGATTGGTTCTCCGTGGGGGTTGTTAGAACCCTGGGAGATCCGGTTCTGTAAAAATTTTACCAGGCAGCCATTTTGGCTGCCCGTTACTGCGCATGTGTCAAACGTCTATTTGACGCATGCGCAGTAAGGAATAGAACTGTGCATGCATCAAATAGACATTTGATGCATCCGCAGTAAGAGATAGAACTGTGCATGAATCAAATAGAGGTTTGACGCATGCGCAGTAATGGGCAGCCATTTTGGCTGCCTGGTAAAAATTAAGGTGGCGGCGGGGGCCTTTCCTTGGCGCGGCGCACCATCAGGCCAGTGCGACACCACGCCGTTACGGGCAGCCATTTCGGCTCCCTGGAAAAAAAATTTTTAAGTGGCGGTGGCAGCCTTTCCTTGGGGTGGAGCCAGGTTGCCACGCCAGCCACGCCACTGCTCCACCACCTCTTCTGCTCCCAGACGAGGGTAAGTGACCTAGGTTTTGCGTTTGGGGTGGGTAGATGGGTGTTTGGGTGGGTGAGTGTATTTTTATTTATTATTTTATTTTATTTCTTTATTTATTTTATTTCTTTAATTTATTTACGGGTTTGTGTTGTGGGAGGGTGGGTGGGTGGGTTGAGGTGTGTGTGTGTGTGTGTGTGTGTTTATTTTAATTTAATTTTTAAATTTTTATTTTTTATTTTTAAGGCCCCGCCCACGACGTCATGACATTGGCTCCACCCATGACGTCATCACATTGCCCACACCCATGACGGCTGTGATGTCAGGGAGTGGTAGTAAAATTTTTGGCATCCAATCACTGGTGACACCCTACACATGACTTGTAGTGACCGTGTAAAATGTGGTGGATAACAGAAGTGCATGCAGTGTGGCTCATAACTCACCAGAAATGAATCTGGGACTAATTTTAAAAAAAAACACCAGATATTTGATATTTTCAAGAAACCACTGGGGTTATAGTGACAGATTCAACTGTGGGCAATTCTTGACCAACTCTTTAAGAAAAGATTTCTTTAAAAATTGTTATAAATGATGCAGTACATTTTCTAATTGTCCTAATAGAGTCTTTTAATAATCACTTCCTCTGCCTCTCCACCCAGTAGCAGAGGAAATGTTTAATTTGCCAATATCCTGAAGTGGTTGTCTTGTGTTATTGGACATTTCCGATGGTAGGAGCTGGATAAAAATAGGGCTGCTTGCTCTCCAGTTGCCACTTGGATGGAAGGATTGAACCAAATTGCTATACTGCACATCTAAGGTAAAGGTTTCCCTTGCTCGAAAGCCAGTCGTATCCGACTCTAGGGGCCAGTGCTCATCTCTGTTTCTAAGCCGAAGAGCCAGCGCTGTCTGCTTCTGCAGACATTTCCATGGTCATGTGGCAGGCATGACTAGACACTGGAGCGCACGGAGCGCTGTTACCTTCCCACCGAAATGGTCCCTATTTATTTACTTGCAATTTCTTGCTTTCGAACTGCTAGGTTGGCAGGAGCTGGGACAAAGACGGGAGCTCATTCCGTCCTGCAGTACTCAGGAATTGAACTGCTGACCTTCCGCCTCCCAGTGAGTGTCTTAGCCACTTGAGCCACTGCAGTCCCTCTACTTGACTCCAAATGACCCTATTTAGGCAGCAACAGCCTGCTCCAAAAGAACAGTGTCCTTCGCATGTGCTGGACTTATCTTAGTCCTCAGTCTGAGACATAATGAATAAGACATTCTCTGCTCTCTTGTGGCCCCAAACCCACCTTGAGAAATACCTAACTTACCCATTTTCAAACTCTAGAATGTGCATACCCTTAAGAATATCTTGTTCCCTCTTAGGAAGATGAGAACCTGGCAATGGATAGCAGAGCACTATGCATTAAAGATTTTTTTTATAGCAAAACATTCTATGAAATCTACTCTAAGAAGTTTCACATACACATTATTAATCAGATTGCCCAAAGACTGGAAGAGAAAAGGCATGAGCTCAACATAATGAATATGTCTGCCAACCATTTTTACAATGATTATCTGGGATGCTTATTTTGTGTCAGAGTCTATGTTTACTCTCTAGCTTTCTTGCTTGGCAGAATAAAAAGAACCAGATGTAATGAAATCTAGCTGGATCAAAGAAAGAAGGATTTTTTTTCTGTTGGTGGTACTGTAGCATATTTTGAAAAAATTATCATGCAGGTGTGTCAGGGAAATCTTAGAAAACAACAGTAGCCATAATCATTGTTTCTGATGACAGAGCAATGGGGCTCTTACAGCTTGATTTATGAGCCAGTAGCTCATAATGGCAAATAAGGACTGTACCCTAGTAGCTCACTGATTAATTCATATAACGGCCTCCCACACAAGAGGGTAATAAGGCATATAGTAGGGGTTGTCAGATAAGAAATAACAACTAGCAGTTCTTGATTCTTCCCTGGCTCAGGTTAAAATTTGAGCCATATAAGAATCCCCAGACTTAACCTCCACTCTATAAAGGACTGTTATATTGACTAATGCAGCAGCTCAAAGTCACCCACTATCTCTGATGAAGATCCTCTTTCCTTGCTGAAGTTGGTACCTGGCTATAGTTGTAGAAAGCAGCATTGTACAAATGGATGGAGACCCACTGCTGGTGGAGGTGTTATTACACAAATCTTCTCCTGTTGAACGTAGACTCTTTTTACAGATTTGTGACAAATCAGGGCTTAAACAAAAATCAATCAATACTGATAGGGTGTGGTGTTGTGTACACACAATGACATTAGGTGAGTGTTTGGATATTGAGATTTCATAGCAAGTCTATAATGATTTTTCTTATGAAATTTTTAACACGATGGTTTATACATGGACCACTCTTTCATCCCCTGAACTGATGTTGTTTGTTTTCATATATGATCCAAACTTCTACCAAGCTATTTATTTGCATAAGATCTGTACTACCCTTTTTGTGGTGTGGAAGCAAGATAACCCTGATGGTACAGTGCCTGTATTAACTTTGGTGATAAATGCCTGGCTCTTCCTTTAGAGAATTATTAAGAGAGTCCTCTGGAGGACAAAAATGGTTGAAGCCACACATTTAATAGTTCAGGTACAAAGAATCAGATTGTGCCAGTTGGCAAAAGTTAGCGGGAAGCTGTCACAATAAATGGCAGCAGCTGCTCATAGTTCTAAAGAGTATGTCCCAGTCAGAACTGAAAACTGATGGCATCTACATTAATACTACCTTAATAGTCCATCTGCTACTCCATAGGGTCCCTAGCTGCTGTATGGAGTCATAGGCATTTGACAGGCAGTCTCTGTATGCCAGACGCGCATTGTGCCAAATGTTCTAGGCTGCCTTGTATCATTCTGATCTGTCAAATTTTCTCTGCTCATATATCAAGCAAGGAGTTACAAGGGTGCATTTAAAAAAAATGCTACACATCATTGGTTTTAAGCATTGGGGCAGCCAGGAGTGTGGAAAGGAAAGTGTTTCAGTTACCCTCATTTCTTTTTTTATTGACAAGAGACAGTGAATAACATTAGCTTCCTGGTAGACTATAGTGGCTATGTTCACAAGAGTGACAAGCCCAATGGAGAAATCAATCACTGTTTCCCCTTTGTATTTTATAAATCATGTTTATATTGTTGCAGGTAGCAATTAAAACACAGCTAACAATCAGAGGAGACAAGGTATCAACAGGAACAGTATTTCAACAGTAAATGGAAGAGAGGCTCACTTTAAAATTCTTACTCAAACATATGCCAGCTGTTTCATTTCATTAAGAGCAACAGCATGTGAAAGCTTTGTACATGAGCTTAGAAAGAATATTACAATCATCTACATCACATTTGTGCAGATATGTGGTACAGTATATGGAATATGTTCTATGCAAATGTTAGCTTGTATTTCAAAGTATGCTGGCTACATATGAACAGTCATCCATTTAAAGTACTGATTTAATTATCTGTTGAATTAATTTTCCCATTGTGTTAAAATCAAGTTGCCTGCTTTGACAATTTAGTGTTAATGACTTTGCACTACCAGTTAAGGTTCTTCTGATGGGCCTATCAAAGATAATCTATTCCCTCCAGTGCCAAAAGCCATATGTCTCAGTATTTAACTTGCTGAAGAGCACCAATTTGTGGACCTCTCTTATGATTACTGCATGAACAGGATTCTGAACAAGACGAGTGTTTGCCCTTGGTCTTACATTTTCATATTCTTAGTCAATTGTCTAACTTGCTTTGGGAAGTCTCAATGAAGAGGGAGTAAAGTTTGGAGAAGTATAACTGTTTTCTGGCTTCGATCACTATACAACAAAAAATTTGCTACTGGGTGAAAATAACGTGATTGTTATGTAATAGGATGCGCTGATTCCGATTTTGTAATCAGAAATGTTGTAGGACGTCTGGATTTAAAGTTATAGCTGAAAGTCTTATGATATTAAAAGCCTGTACATGGGTTAATATGTAGCTTCATCAACGAGCAGTGTTTGATGTACGAGTGTGTGTGTGTGTGTGTGTGTGTGTGTGTGTGTGTGTGTGTGTGTGTGTGTGTGTGTGTGTGTGTGTGTGTGTGTGTGTGTGTGTGTGTTCGTCCATCAGACTGATTCGGAGGTGACTAGAGAATAGTTCATGCTAGTGTGGTTCTCTGTTTTATTAATCAGCAGTCGCAGTAACACGCATTTAAGTGATTTCGTATAAGACGATTCGGTAATTCGGTACATGGTGATTCAGTAAACGAAAGATGAATAGGCGCATCTGTGTGAATTGTCCGGACTGTTTTTGCTACATTTGTGGCAAGTATACGACGTCTGACCAATGCAAGAACATGTCCAAAAAGCTACGTATAGCTTACAAACATTACTTCGGATGTGAAATCGGAGATCAAACAAAATCCTGGGCTCCTCATCTCTGTTGCACCGTCTGTTACTCCGGACTAACCCAGTGGTTAAATGGTAAGCAAAATCAAATGTCTTTTGCTGTTCTCATGATTTGGCAGGAGCAGAAATATCACCATTTGGATTGCTATTTCTGCTTGACCATCATATCTGGGTACATCAAGAAGAACAAGTCAAAAATCATGTATCCGGATTGTCAGTCTGCTCTAAAGTCTGTGGCGCATGGTACAGATTACCCAGTACCAATTCCTCCTTCATCCAATGCAATGAACAATGAAGAAAGGGATACTGAAGATAATGACAGTGACGCTGGAGCTATGGAATACACGAATGATCCCGACAGTAACATTAAAAAGCCACATTTGATCAGCCAAGCTGAATTGGACGGCCTGGTTCACGATTTTTCCCTGTCGAAAGAAAAGTCTGAACTGTTGGGTTCCAGACTGAAGGAGTGGAACTTACTCGCGATGACAAGAATCACTACATAGTGAAAAATTGGCCACCCAGAAATTTACCTGTAGTCGGACAGCACAAAGTTCAACATGTACCTCTAGTGGATCATAATAAGATTTACCTACCTCCACTCCATATCAAACTCGGTCTTATGAAACAGTTTGTTCCAGTGATGGATAAAACAAATCGTGGTTTTCAGAACCTAAAAGGCAAGTTTGGAAAGATGAAAACTGAGGCAAAACTGAAAGCAGGAGTCTTCGTTGGACCAGAAATATGAAAGTTGATTCGATGTCCACAATTCAGATTGAAGCTCATGGAATGAGAACTAGCAGCTTGGGACGCATTTGTGCTTGTCATGCACAACTTTCTTGGGAACCACAGAGCAGACAACTATGCAGAAAATGTGGACAACTTGCTAACAGCCTTCCAGCACCTCAGTTGCCGAATGTCACTAAAGATGCATTTGTTGCATTTGCATCTCACCTTCTTTCTATCAAATATGGGAGCCGTGAGTGACGAACAAGGTGAAAGATTCCACCAGGAGATGTCCACCATGGAAGCAAGATATCAAGCCTGCTTCAAACCAAACATGATGGGGGATTACTGTTGGTTTTTGCAGAGAGCAACAGAAGATGTTCACAGGCGGAAAACAAGAAGCTCTACACACTTTTAAACCAAGCCATTGTCAATCTTAGCGTAACTAAGGGTCCCTGACTCATTTCAGAGGTAAATAAACATTTATAATTCACTTCTTAATTATAATATTTAGTGTTTTCATCCCAAAGTACGCACATTGATTTCCCTGAAATTTCTCACAATCGCATTTCAACATAGTTAATAGCATTTTCCTTGATAACCTTTACACGTATATAACTTTTTTCCTGATGTGCCAGAGCAAATCCGACTGCAGTTCTGTATTCAGCAGATATGAATTATTATAAGGAACATATTTTCAACCCAGTAGCAGGGATTTTTTTTTATGTAGTATGATAAAGTTCTGATTAGAATGGTCCTACCAGGGTAAAGACATGGAAGTATGGTTTTCTGTTGTTTCTCTCTCTCTCTCTCTGCAGTACTACTCCCATGGCTTAGAAAGGTACCCCAGCCCTCTGGAGGAGACTCTGTGGAGGATAAGAACTAAAGGTTGAAGACTGAGTCGATGAAAATCAGCATAAAAGCTCTGCAGAATGAGAAGACAGCCACCCAATTCACTTATATTTTATGATTCCAACCTAAATATGTTCTCCTAAATACACTGTACAGCTTTCAAATGGTCATCTGTCCATAATCTTATGTTTACTTATGCTTTCTATTTCAATAAAAATTCTCTTCAAGATAGTCTGTGTTTAATGATGTCCATAACTCATATCTCACATTTAGTTCTATATTCAGTGTAAAGAGGCTCTTCTCATTGCTCTCAAGTGTTGAAGCTTTCTTCTAATTCACTTCTTGCTGGAGACACTACATAAAAAAACTTTATGTGGCTTACCAAAAATGATGTTTATGTCTTATGACAGGGGGTTGTGTTCTAAACCAGGGGTCAGCAAACTTGACTCTCCAGGTGTTCTTGGACTTCAATTACTAGAAGTCCAAGTCAGTACACCTGCTGATCAGGGCCTCTGGGAATTGAAGTCCAAGAACATCTGGAAAGCCAAGTTTGCTGACACCTGTTCTTCATCGTATGAAAGTGGCTGAAGAAAACAATTTTGTGATGGCACTACTATATAAAAATGTACCTATATATGTGTGCTCCTTAAAAAAATACAAATTGTGAATTTTACAAGGGCTTTCTTTCCCCCTATAGCCTGCTTCCTGCATCATTCTTCCTTAAAAGAGAAAGACAGATGAGTCAACATGAAGCATGAACACACTTTTTGAAACTTTCTGTTTCAACTTCTGTTCGTATCAATTTGGCTGGATGTGCAAGGAAAAAATGTTAAATATCCTGATGAATCTAAAATTAACGTGAGCCACTACTGTCATCTTTGACTGACACCTTTTGGATCCTTTCAAGCTTCCGCAAGCTACTTTGTGTAGGCACTTCCAAGGAAATTGTCACTCATTTTAGCCACTCAATCAACATTTGTCATTCTTGCATACTTTCACGAAAAATCCAACCTGGCACACCAGATGTGGAAAATTTATGGAAATGCAATGTTTTTTATGCTGAAATGCCTAATGCAACAGAAGAGGGCAGTGCATCATAAGACTGGCTGGGAGCATGAAGCTTCAGGCTGTAATGAAACCTGCTTCCCTAGCCCTCTGTCTTTTCGAGACAGTCATCCATAATAACTTCAGCCTTATTGCTCCTCTTCTGGGACTTGGTAAATAGCTAGTCAACGTAAAAGCCGAAAATCTTGTCTCCTTTGCGGAAAGTGTTCTCTACTTGGCATATAATATAGCAATCAACATATGAAGCAATGTTTAAACCATACATAGACCATCAATTAACTGAACCTTAATTATTGAAGTTCATTTTGTCTTCTATGCATAACCCTTGATAATAAAATTCCTATAAAAGAAAGCTCCCACTTATCAGAACTTCTGATTATCTAAGCACTTTGCCTGTCCCCAAAGCCCTTCAGGTAAATGAGGGTATAATACAGTTTATGAGTTGCTCATAGGATTCTCATTTTCAAACTTTACTACTGTCACTAAGATGTCACTAAAAATAGAGTGGTAGAGACTTTATATCAAGAAGTATATATTACCTTAGGGCTGGGGTGTCGTTCATTTTCTGTATGGGGTTTGTCGGCTTTCCCCAAAGGTTCAGAAATGCTCATAACTATTCCAGAAATTTGTTTCTTTCATTAATACAACCTGCCAAGAAGGAGACTCTGCTGGATACATCATGGTATCGTGGGCAGTGGGTACAAAGATGAGTGTAAATAATGACCTCTTTACCTACTATGGAGAAACCTAAGATGTGAACTCTTCTTAGTAAAATGGCCTTTTATTTTCTCAACAGTCATCCTGCAGATACCTCTTTACAGTGCCTCTGCAGGAATAATTCATACTTAATAGCTTGAAAATAATGACTGATTTACTGAAAGAAAAATGTAATCTGCAGTCCTGGTTTTTCACTTAATGAGCAGTTAAAACACCAGGTATGGAGACCTTGAGGTATAAAAAGTCCATTATATACACTGCACAGGCATGCAGGATCACCTTAAGATTTTCCCCCACTCCCAGCCTTTCCCTTGTTCCACAGGTCACCCTAAGGAAAGACATTTTGCTATCTACACACTGTTCTCAGTTTCCTCATGTAGACTAGGAACACTTTGATTAATAGGGGACTTTCCAGGTAATTAAAGTGTTACTGTAACCCTGCCCTTCAGTCTGAGGGCTTGGATTAATTGCCTTCCATTGGTCTCTAATTAAATAAAACAGATGGAAGGTGGAAGACAGTTACCTCCTGTTGGAGATGTGGAAAAGGAGGTAGGATTGACCTTGAGTCTTATACAGAGGTATGCAGAAAGAACCATGGAGAGCATCCAGACAAAAAGAAGAAGGTGGTATGACTTTGTAGGGAAGGGAAGGGCAAGATGTGAGTCACTCCAAGGTCCCATGAAGTTCTAGTAGTTTCATTTTCTCCTGAGATTCAATCAGTGTAGTTGACTACAAATTTAGGTCTTTAAATGTGCAAATCTTGCAAAACATGTAAAGCATTGTTAGAGCCTTTGAAATGTGGTCAAGCTTCTCTTTCTAACAGCATATCTGTAATTAGTATGGAAAAAAACATAACGGTAAACATTTGCCTCTCAATAAATAGTTTTTGGTAATTACTTTTCAGACAGGAGGAGGGGTAGGGGAATATTTCTATTAAAAATAGGTCATGGAAAAGGCACATTGATTACAGATGACAATATGGGGGAAATGACTGGAAGTAATTTATTTTACAGATAATTGTGCGGCAATTTATTTCAACAAGCAGTTTCTTTGCTTTAAATTGGAGGCATAATTTCTTAGATTTAGTAATTTATGACTCTGTATTGATAACAATCAGCATTTTCAATATAAACACTTTTGAATCCTTTAGCCATTGTAGAAAACAGAGATTGCACTTTACTCCTCAATGATAGCTGCTTTTGTGTCTTGCGGGGAGGGGGAGAGAAATTGAACTACCGTTTTCGTCACAGAATATCACACAAAGTAAATGCACTTCTTTTAGCATTTGAAGGAAACATTAATTTTTCTAAGGAAATCAAGCTGTATAATTGATTTTAATTCACATTTTATTTTCCTAATAATGACAAATCAGCATGCTTTGGGACTTAATTTTCCATTGCAAACTGAATGGTTAAAGCTGCTAGGCCTAAAAAGGGATAAATGGAATGATTTATAAAATCATTCATTTCGAGTAGGAAAAATAAACACACTCGCTCACATAATGTTTTCTTCTGCTGCTAGAGCTTCTCTTTAAAGAAATTATTTATAGCATTTAAAAATGGTCACTTTCTGTAAACAGTTTTATTGAGAAGATAATTTGAAATTCATTGATGGCAGACAAAAGAAGAAGGATCTGGATTTTTTTTCCCTTACTTGTCTAATACAAAACATTTGCAAAGTTATTTGTGGAAATATATGCAAATGTTTGATTTAACGCAAATGGCACAATAAAATGCAAGGCCCTCCAGAGGGCGCTGTTCAATTATTTGACAGCCTGGTTGCTCATCTAGACCACCAATATCTATAATTCCTTCTGAATAGTTCCTGGCAGCATAAGCTAAACGTATAAATTAGCACCCTTTCCAGCTCTTTTTTCTTTTTTGCAGATGTGATTAGACGAGGAGGGAGGGAGGCTTTCTCTTTTTCCATATTCAACTCCCAACAAACCCTGAAATCATCACAAGCTTTTTGACTATCCAAAAATTGGTTTAAACGGTGGTTCTCTTAGACCAATCTTTCATTGTATATACACATACTAAATTGCTAGATTTTGGAGCTACTGATATTTATAGAAATGTACAGAAACATATGAAGATTCTTTTTATTTTTTAAAAAAGGGAAATAACCCCATGTATATTGATCTCACAAAGCACAGGCTTTTGTTGTTGTTCAGTCGCACAGTCGATTCCGACCCTCTGCGACCCCATGGACCACTGTCCGCCAGGCACTCCTGTCCTCCACCATCCCCCTCAACTCGCTCAGCTCTGTGCCCATTGCCTCCACAACACCAAAATAATTTAAAGAAACATTTAACATTTATTTCTAACATTTCCATTATGTTTCCGAATAACATTTGAAGGGTTCCACTTCAGGCCTGCTGTTTCCAGGTTGACACGAAGATGTTTGTTTTGACCTGTAAAAGCCCTAAATGACTTGGGTCCAAACTATCCGAAAGACCACATCTTTTTGTATGCACCTGCCAAGGTTTTAAGGCAGTGGTGGGATGTCAAAATGTTTACTACCCCACTGTGACATCATCACAGTGTGGGCGGAGCTAACATCATGATGTCATGATGTGGGTGGGGCCAAAAAAAATAAAATAATAATAAAAAAAATTAAAATAAGCACACACACACACACACCTCAACCCACACACCCACAACACAAAACTGTAAATAAATTAATAAAATAAAATACATTAATACAGTGGGGGAACCAGTGAAAAGATAAGCTCCAAAGGTGGTTCCCCCCAAAAGCTGCTACCAGTTCTCCAGGACACTGGGAAAAGTTACTACCGGTTCTGGAGAACTGGTGAGAACCTGTTACATCCCATCACTGTTTTAAGGTCATTAGGGAGGCCTTTCTCTTGGTCCTGCCACCTTCGCAGAGGTATTTGGTGAGAACAGGAGGAAGGTCCTTCTATGTCGCTCCTTCCAAACTGTGGAACTCCCATCCATGAGAGGCAAGGTTGGCTCCTTCTTTGCTGTCTTTCTGGCAGTAAGCAAAGATCTTTTTCTTCAAGCAGGCTTTCCCACACTAATTGGCTGTATATAAAGGGGCTTTAAAATGGGTCTGTTATGTCTTTTTATTTTCAATGTGTTTTTAATAGGTTTGAACTGTGTTTATTCAGTAGTCTTAATTTGGTCTTAATTAGAATACTGGTTTAATTGATTTTTAAAATTATAATAATGTATTGTAAACTTTAACTTTTAACACTTTTTGTTTCAACATTGCAAGCTTTCTTGGATCATCTTTGGGAGAAAGTTGGTATACAAATAAAAAGAAGCTGGGGCAGGATGAGGACCTTGCCGCCCCTGCCCCTGTGCCCACCCCAACATATTGTAATATAATGTAATCTGTTGTCTGTAAGCCGCCCTGAGTCGTCACGGCGAGTGGGCGGCAATATAAATTTGAACTAATAAATAATAAATAAATAAAATTAAAGCTGAAAAGAGTGATAGTATCATTTCCCCTTATTGGGGATTACCTTCCTTTTTGTTATTCCCTCATTTTAACACAGTAAGGTAAAGGTTTCCCTTGCTCGAAAGCCAGTCATATCTGACTCTAGGGGTCAGTGGTCATCTCTGTTTCTAAGCCGAAGAGCCAGCGCTGTCTGCTTCTGCAGACATTTCCATGGTCATGTGGCAGGCATGACTAGACACCGGACCACATGGAATGCTGTTACCTTCCCACTGAAGTGGTCCCTATTTATCTACTTGCAATTTCTTGCTTTCGAACTGCTAGGTTGGCAGGAGCTGGGACAGAGACGGGAGCTCATTCTGTCCTGCAGTACTCGGGAATCAAATTGCTGACCTTCTGCCTCCCAGTCAGCGTCTTAGTGACTTGAGCCACTGCACAGTATGAGGTAGAAAAAAAAACAGCATAGAAATATGGGGACATCAGCTCAGTTTCACCAGCTACACTTTGGGCTTTTTGCACACAGACCAGTACTTTGTATGATAAAATAACTCTAGAAACATTTAAAGTAGGGGGGAAAAGTATATTTGCTTACAATCAGAAGGAAAAGAGAGAGATTAAGTTTGCAGCATTCAAAAAATCCTCCATGCTAGCTGCTTGGAGGAAGCTCAAAGAAAAAGGGGAAAGATTAACAAAATAATGGAAACAAAGAAAAACCGGTGAAAAGATTGCAACTTGCTTCAAATGCCAGAAGTGGGAAAAGAACATTGCAAATAAAGTCAGTCACAAATAAAATTTGGCCTTAAAGTTCCCTGTACTTACATTCAGTGTTTCTGCATTGCTGTTATCCTCCCAAACCCAATGATGGGATGTAACAGGTTTGCACCAGCTCGCCAGAACCGGTAGTAAACTTTCCCAGTGTCCTGGAGAACCAGTAGCAGCTTTTGGGGGGAACCACCTCCGGGGCTTACCTTTTCACTGGTTCCAAGCACTTCGTGTGCATGTACACCTACAGTGCTTGGTGTCTATGCATGGCCTCCTTGCTATCCTCCCAAGCGGGGAGGAGGAAGAGAAGCTGCTAGCCTGAAACTCCCTATAGCCTGCTCCCCAGGGTAAGTGACTCACCTTTGGATGTGGTGTGTCTGTGTGTATTTTAATGTGTATTTAATACCTTTACCTATATTGACATACTACCACAGTCCTAAAAAGGCCTGGTGGCCGGCAGGCCTGGCTTGGGGTTTTTAAGCAAAGTCTTGGAGTTACCTCACCAATAAGCTACACCTGTGCTGTTCCAATTGCTGTTCCAATTGGAGAACCCTTAAGGAGGTACAGCTGTTTTACATTTACATTAAGGCATATTATCCTAGAGAACTGGTTAGACAAAGACTTAGTACCTAACTTCTTTAACTCTTGAAAAGTTGAAAAGTGCCAAAATGAAGCCATCTTGTGGCAAGTTCATTCTGTAGTTCCTTCCATCTGACCTAGTGTGAGAAAGATTAGCCAGAATAAGCTTTAAACTCTGGTTTAAAAGCTATGGTTGATTTGTGTTTAGGGTGGGTGTTTGGGTGAGTGGGTGTATTTTAATGTATTTTTTATTTATTAATTTAATTTATTTATTTATGGGTTTGTGTTGTGGGTGAGTGGGTGGGTTGAGAGGTGTGTGTGTGCGTGCAATTATTTTCATTCTATTGTATTATTATTATTATTATTATTATTATTATTATTATTATTATTATTATTATTATTATTATTATTATTATTATTATTATAGGCTCCGCCCATGACATCATGACATCATGATGTCAGCTCCACCCACACTGTGATGACATCACGGTGGGGTAGTAAAATTTTTGACATCCCACCACTGCCCAAACCCTAGATTATCTGTATACTTCTGTTCATGCAACCTAGCACTACATTTCCTTGTTTTACTACTGGATCAAGCAGACACATTTTCAACTAGTGGTCTAATAATGCTTCTATATCACTTTCACACATCACTGCCAAGCCAGGGGTCACCTATTCATTGGCTAAAATTTTGAGGCTTAGCACAGTAAATCACATTAGAGTAAGACTATGGAATCAGTGGGTGTTTAGTACATCAACTCCCCCATAAGACAAGTTTTAAGTGGTAGCCATGTTAGTCTATGTAGGCATATCAGAGAGCAAACAAAACAAAACAGCAAACAAAACAAAAAGACAAAAAATGTTGTGGCACCTTAAAGACTAATGACAAATGAATTTAAAATGGCCCTATTCTAACTGTGATATGCTATGCTCAAGCAAGTTACAGTTGTAAGCTCATGTGGATCTCTGCGACTTATGGAGAAGCTGATTCATTAAATTCCCATTGATTTAACAGGCCCACTCTAGTGAGACCTACTACATGAGGCAATGGAATTTTGGTTTGTATATGTGCCTCTGATTTTTCCCACCGAGTCACAGAACAATTTTTTTGTCAGACTGAGGATTGGAAAAAGGAAAATAAGGGATTTGGAGTATTCACTAGGAGTCTGACTGAGTGCTTGCCATTGTCCAATGCTAAGCATTTTTCTCCCCAGTTGTTCCTCTGTATATAAGTATTCTGAAAAATAAACACAAAGAAATCATTATCACCTTTTGCAGCCTTTCATGAAATCTTCATTTTACTGAATGGCTCCTAATGGTCACTGGTAATGTGAAAGCTGATCTGATAATCAATATTATGGTTGTAGAAGGACTATTACTGCATAACTTCCTATAAATGACAATGCCTTCCATCTTATGGCTTCATTCTAAGCCACTAACTGTTTAGGTTATTTGAAATCCCATTTTACAAAAATATGTGGATTGTATATATGTGCTTTTTCTGCACAAACTGTGAAATCAATACACCCGCTTAAATGCTGGAGGGACATCATCGTAAACAAGTTATTGATGTGCTGAAGTCATTTACACCTGACACAGAAGATAGATTGTGATGTTATTAATTTAACTGGCTGTGGGTATACTAAGATAACTGCAATATAAGCCAACAGTCTGCCATTTGTAAACTTCTGCATATTTTGTGCAGTTACTTCTATAGTATTTTCGACAGCACCAAAATCACTTTTGATTTACCAATTTCAAAGGCTGTAGTAAGAATGTTCAAGTGAAGGAGAATGTCTGGTTGACTCATGTTAAGTGCTAAATGATTTCACTAAGTATGTTCAGGTTTTTTGGGGGGAACGGTCCTATTCTTTGGGAAAAATAGGGCTTCAGTTGTTAAACAGATGACTGCAAGATTTGGCAAAAATAGAAATATATTGTGGCACAATGAAAACTAGCTGCCTAATAGACTGTGAGGCAGTAGTGTTTTGCAATAAAAGCAAATATGTTTTTCTCTGTGATAACTTCTCATACACATAAAATGTACAAAGAAAAAAAATTCAA